>JAYKKM010000322.1:60000-462500 GCA_035772405.1 Chrysogorgia sp. JL179-B06
AGAAAAGGCGGGCGAGGGGATTATTGCGAATTCGTATTTGTAGTTTAACCATGTGAATAATTTTGTGAAACAAACACAATATTATCCGTTTTATTCTCTGATCTCCTGTCATATATTCCAGATCACTTTGCTAGTGTCATAAATGGACTCAGCATCATCGTAATCATCTAAAACGACACTAATATCGTGACAATCCGTCCGATATTAGAGAAGATCAGGCCTGAAATTTGTTCAGGGGGGGGGGGGGGTATGAAAATGTGGACCCTATCATTTTCCTATAGTTTGACCCCATATCAACTCAAAACAGCAAAAAAAAATCAATTTTAGTACGAAAATCCTTCGGGAGCCGTTTTCATGACACTTCGTACCACACTATTTCGAGCATGCATCTGACAATTTTCCCCAATTAATAGAGGAAAAGGTATCAAGATACCTTTTCTTCTCTTCACACTTTCAGAAGTTGCACTTATTTATAGCATCTTTCAAAGGTTTTAATTTCTTCACAATTTGTACATATTCGATGTTGAAGTTCCCTTCAACAGTATTAAATTGTTCCTGAAATTGGCTGTACTGGTCTTGTAGACAACGACTTCTGTACAACGTTTTACTTTCTCCTTGTTGTTTGGCCAAACCTTCCCGCATCTCTCGACACTTCGAGGGCTACAATCCGTCCAAATCCGCACGAATTTGGACACCAAAATGTCCCTGACATACATAACTCCTTCCCCTTTTAGATGTCTAAGTGTCGGTCGTTCTGTATAAATTGGCTTACTGCAGGCTTACGACAGGACAAATTGAGAGTGAAATATATCTTTATTCATTGACAACATAATCCTTCCTCCATGAAATCGTACATATAACATTTGAATATATATTATATTTTCTTTACAAACGTTAACCTCGTTAGATTTGAGAACGGCGACGGTCGTTAGACAGTTAGACGGCAAGAAAGTAGAAATTCCTTCTGCCATTTTGACTATTTACGGCAATTGTCGCCATGGAAATGTGTTATTTTTTAAGTGAGCCGCTTACCGCTTGTATCCAAGCCTGCATCCAAAATGGCGGTATCAATTAATATATTCATAATACAAATGTTAAACGTTCTTGAGTAACAATTCAAACAGCTAAATCGCCTACTTTTAGTACATATTTCAGTTCACCAAAACTAATTGGAATGGTTGTTATTAAAGTGAATTATCGAACGAATATTCCGTGCTATTCCCCAAATGAGAAATTTGAAGTTTAGGACGTATTCACTTCAAATCCTTATTATCAGTGCAACCATTCCAATTAGTTCGATAAACTCTGATATCTCCTTAATACATTACGACTAAATAGGATGAAATCAGTGTTGATTTTTCATTTACTCAAAGCGCTTAAAAATACGTACTATAAAATGAAAGCTCGAAAGGTCACGTGACCGTTTCCATGGAAACATGATGGTCCATGTCAAGTTATATATATATATATATACTGCATGAAACGTATATTTTAATAATTTTTTAATCGATTTTAATGACTTTTTAAGATAGAGCCAGTCCTTAAGTGCACTGAGTGTTTGATCTTTATCTTAGGCCAACTTTAGACGTCACACTTCACGCGACTCGAATCTAATGTACCGATTAAGTTCGACTAAAGTGCGACGTTTTAAGCCAGATTTAATTAGAGTCGACTACAATATGAAATTCGAGTCAAGTGCGAGTGCCCTAGTCGCATAATGCGACTCAAGTGCGAGTTGGCTTTATACGTTGCACTTTAGTTGACTCGAATCAAATAGGTTTATTCCAGTCGGCAGTCCCCGCGCATTTACTTACTTGACGCATGCGTAATTGCATGTATTTAGTTCGAAGATGGCAAATAATTTCGTTTGCGAATTAGAATCAGAACATGCTTGGGAACAGGCAGTACATGATATTGTTAAGATAGACGATGCTGCTGGGACGTGGAACGTGTTGAACATGGGATACAATTTATCCTGGAATTCTGTGTCCCCCTCCCGCGATACTAATTGAAATATCAGCGGTTATCGCGTAAGTGCCATTCAGCGTCTGCTATTCTATTGAGTAGTAAGCAGTTGGTAATACGTATTAAGTTATTTAGATACATGGAAAGCCAGTATAATTTTATTCATATAATTTTAATCATGTAATATGGATAAGTAAGTAAATTACGAACTTAATAATCAGTTTAATCCGATTTTGTAAAGACAAGGGGGTCATCAAAAAGTTTGTTGACAACATTTTGATTTTATCAAATTAAATGGGGTTTTAAAATAGAAGGAAGCAATTGTGTATGATGAACTTTCCTTAATTTGACCATTTTACTAACTATCGACAGATACAAATAGCGAAAGTAGACGGGTATTCTACAATTTAGCGTAAATTACACACACTAAATAAATTATGAACGCTCCCTTAGTAAGAACACACTTAGAACTTTTAATGTATCGTCTATGATCCTTGTCTTTGTCGTGGCTTTCAGACCGAACAAAACTTGTAGACGTTAAGGTCTTCAGGTGTTCGACGAACAGGTTTACCTTCTCATTGTTACCGTTGATGTGACCAAAACAATAATTTCATTTTTTTCTAATGCCCTGAAGGTTCTTCCAAATAAATTCCAGCTCAGAGTCATAATGACGAGACTTTTGCGGTTCTGCATTCATCGGTATTTGCATCGATCAGATACATTTGAATATGTTTCTTCGCTGACCGCTGACATTTCAATTAGTATCGCGGGAGCGGGACACAGAATGCCGGGATAAATTGAACCCCGTTGATTGAGAAGAAGCGGACGATGAATCTTGTTATTACTCGGGCCTCCCCCCCCCTGGGGGGAGAGCACGAGTCTTAAAAAGGGCTCTGTTTATTATTATTTTTATTATTTTTATTATTATTATTTTGTCGTCGTCGCGAAATGGCAATTATTGCATCATTGTTGACTAAATTTGTAGACTAGTGAGCGAGACTATGAATGTGGGATTACTACACATGCGCAGTGAAGTGATCCCAAAAAATTTTTTGTCCTCGTACCCAGGCTTTTCACCTTTGCGAAACTGAAAACACTGCATATATGCGCCATTGTGCTTTATTTACTCATCGATCCAGTGATCTGATCACCTTTCTTCGAGTGCTCTTCACTGAAAATCTTTGATGTGGCTGGCAACTGGCAAGTATCTTGATCTTATATATATACGCTCACAATCCCGACCGCTTTCGAAACGGGTTGGTCTACGATTTCGAGAACCTGTACTCGATCAAATTATCTGTTTCCATACGCTTTAATTGTCTACTAAATGTTTAATAATTTATTATGAGACTCAACATATGAATGCTGCATGGAAATATGTTAATTGTTCTGAGGTAACTGTAATATTTTTATAAGCTTTGTTGCCTGTATTGTTTATTGTTATGTTATACAAAATAAAGTTGATGCTACAGTTTATTGTTTCATATATTATACGCATTTATACCGCTACAGTTTATTGTTTCATATATACCAAGTACTATGTTTAGTTGCTATCGAATTTTACCCTGTTTCACTTGATATTTTACCTGTAAGCTTAAATGGGGCTCCAAAATGTTCTGGGTTATCAGTAAGTTTGTATTGATTGTTTATATATGTATTATAATATACACAAATGCTTACAAATGAACACACAGTATATAAATCTCTGACACCCAAATTACCAACTATCAAGGTCAAGGAATAAAGAGTTTGTTGTTGTTTGCTGGTTTACCAGTGACGGGTCTGAATTTTGGCCTTGACTACATGGAAAGCGAGTTGGCTCGCTAATCGAAACAGTAACATAGTTAACTATGCAGTAATCTGTCTTTATATTACAATTAGCTGGCCGGCCTACTGGACTGACTAGTCACTAGTATGTATATAAAGCCTCTCAAATAATAAATATGCTAAAATTATGAATATTTTTACTGGCTCAAAATGTTAATATAACTTCAAAGAAATAATGATTTTGAATTACATTTCTTTAAACTGTTTTATAATGGCTTATGACACCTTGCTACTGCCAGCTAAATGGTTTGATTTACTGCTATGCCTTATACACTGAGAAAAAGATTAACTGATTTAATGCTTGCTCAAACTGAACCGGTTTGCCGGACTGAGCATATGAATTGTTATTACATGAGCACTGGCCGGCTCTCTTGCCAGGCTGACCCTGTTGGCTAGAACTGGATTAGGTCAGCAAACAGGGTGGCTCATTTGGCGGGGCAGACTTCCGCTCAGTAAGCCAGCTTGGATACTGAGCCAACTCACCTTCATATAATCAAAGCCGTTGGCCAACACTGTGTTATGGGTTTGCAACCACCCCTGCACTGACAGCTGTATCATTACATGTACCATTGTATTCAACTATAGATTTGTGTATATTGAATTCAAATCACTGAATTTGCCTACAATGTCTTTCAACAAGCCACTAATTCAAGAGCCCGAGTTAACGCCTAGCGGGCGTCTTGTTAATAATAGATTCGATTCGACTGATGAGCGACGTATAAAGCCGTTGACGAATCCTACTCGCCCTTAACTCGAATCTATTCATTAGATTCAAGTCGACTAAAGTGCGGGTGAAGTGCGACGTCTAAAGTTGGCCTTAAATATGTAAACTGATAAACCGAAGAGCTGTTATCTGCATCTAATTGAGCTTTTATTTATCCATTCAGTTTCTTTTATTTTAACTTGCATCCATCGCAGTTCTGAATTTGTCAAGTTCAGTTTGGTATTTAAGTCTGACATTGGGTTATCAACGTTGCATTACCATATGCGATAAATATAATTTTCGAAACAAAACTCACATTTCAGTTTACTATATCTTTGAATGATCAACTACTTAAGATTAAGTGTTTTGAGCAAATAGAGTAGTTTCGGTTGGACGTCATTTGAAAAAGATAAGACAGAAAATAAGAATATTCCTAGCCCAGTTTTTCTGCAAGAGCAAAATAAAATATTTTATGACTTCCGTCCTGTCTAAATAAAACATTAATGACCTTTATTGACATATTTCGTGTTGTTTTTCCCATGTGCTCGCTTGGACGGACATGTGAAGAAGAGAGACTGTTACTCGGTTTTGGATAATTGAGACTGTGGCTCTTTGGAATAATTGGGTTAGGGTTACCAGGCCCGTAGCCGTTTTAGAAATATTATAGAATGTCTGTGTTATAGAATGTCTGCATTTTAGAAATGTTATAAAATGTCTGTGTCCAGTAAAGTTGAGGGCCGATAACGCCAACACACTATACGTCTAATATCTATAATAAGTACATAGAACAATGGAGTGTTATATGGGGGAGGAATGTGGGTGACAAATAAATTGTATTTTTGCACGTCTTCACTCGTTCGTGCACAGAGGTGAATGACAATGGATAGTTATATAGACGGCGTTGTTGCAACTCATTCGCAAACCGAGCATAACATCTGTTCGTCTAGCACTGGGACAATGTTTTCTATGTGAAGTCAGGGAAAACGAGAAATTACCGCGGGAAGACGATGCAGAATGGCGAGTTTTTCCACTGCGATTTCGAGATCTAAAGTTTCACGAGTATTTCTATATTTGTATGAAAACACGGAAAAAATTTTCAGATCAGATAGCGAGTTCAGCATTGTGAAATTGCCCTTATATGTTCTGTTGCTGTTCTGGTGACCTTAATTGCATGCCGGGTCAGCAATCTCGAAATTCCCGCCATCCCAAAATCTGGGGTCAAGCGCGCGGTTCTTGGCGGAAGTCTGGGAAGGAGTTAATTTGCATATAAACCTGCGGATATTATGGAAATACAATACTCCATACAGACATAATGGAGAGAAATCCAAACAGACCGTGATTCAAGCTATCGTTTGATACCAAATATCATAGGTAAACTGTGAAATTTATAGGAGAAAAGAGACGATATTTTTACATATTTTGCGACTAGTCAAGAAATCGTCAGAAATGGCCTAATTTAGCTTCAATAAACTTTTTTTACGACCGAGTTACAAAGATATAATTTTGGAGGTTTTGTTATTGAACGTCAAGGTAAGAATCGTATGTTTTTTGTTTTTCGTATTTTTCTTTTATTAAGCGAATAATAATGCTTTTCTCTGCTACTACTGGGAACTGACCTCCATGTTTACTGTATAATATTACATATGTCGTAGTCACACTGGTGTATTAGTCGGTTGAGAAGCAAAGTTGGACTGGATCACTGGAAATGTTAGACGCACACAGTCAGCACAAGAAAAATGCCAACGAAGAAGTCAAATAGCTTTGCTGTTGGTGCGTTTATGAAGACAAAATGTCTTCAACAAGTACAGGGTGCGGCGGAGAAGGCAGTGCTTCGCGATGAGCTGAGAGTTCAGCGACTACAAACTAAAAGGTTAAGATTATAAAAATTATAAATCCTAGCTGATTCAAATTTTTCAGTTGTGGGATTTTCTAAATTTATTATTTAATATAGAAGCGTTTCTTTCCTATAAAATATTTAATTGCAATTAACATTACTCATTCATTGTAATGATTCATTTACCTTGGACATTCGACCTGCTCTGAGTCAATATATATCAAATGATATAATTGTTGCATTTCTGCATGTTTTACGTCAAGTATATATGGGCTTTAAAATCTGGGGTTATTTTTTATATCTTTAAGTATTGCAGGAATCACTTCCGGCTCGCTGTTTTAACCAAGTTTAATTCCAAGAAACTGAATGGTTTCCTGGAATTGATTAGTCTGAAATTTGAAATGAATGCTTTATATCATGGCTTTGTTCTCTTCAAATAGTTGCCATATCCAAAACGACACCGTCATGTTTTTGTCATCAATCTCATACCAATAAAAGTACCCTAGAGAGACGAATACAAGAAACATTTGATGTAGTATTGTCTATACATCACATGGTGGAACAACCAGCAGCACTTGATGGCCTGTTTGATACACTTACTAAGAAGTGCAAGTTAGACCAGTTAGGTAACTATGTATTGTCTGATGATAAACTCACTTCTTATATTATTGAGCAAAAGCAAAAGAAAGATAGGTTAGCTTTTGCAAATTCTGAAGATAATTTTTTGAGAAGTATACAGGTAGCTACTACTATACTGCTGGTGTTATGGGGAAAAGAAAGTACCAAGCAGTAAGTCTCGCATCTTCTATGAAGTATGTGAAGGAGAAAAGAGCTGCAATTACCGGCCATACATTTATGTCTAAATGCCCCATTCCAAAACTCCTTGTATACAACAAACTATCTGAGAAAATGAAGGGGATTGATATTGGGAAAATATACCATCTGAAAGAGGAGTTTAGGGATTATATTGATGAGCATGAAAAAGTGAGTGGTTGTTTTAGGGATTTAAGGGAATATCTTCCTCGGTTAGCTATGTTTTACTGAAGTGTAAATACTTGGGCAAATGTGTAAAAGTGGTTCGGTAAAACAGAGGGGGGAGGGTAATGGGTGTCCGTTTGGCAAAAATGAAAGTGCATATTAGCTTTATTAATGCCGGTAAGCGAGTAGCTTCAAGCAGTGATAATTTTCTTGTTGATAATTTTTTTGTGATAATTTTTTTGGATCAAATTGTCAGGAAACATCTTTAGTTGTTACGAAATATGTACACTGGCCACATGCAAGCAAATGGCAGACCTACAGGGCAAACTTTCAAATAAATGATCTGTCTGTCATTTGAGGAATTTCCCATTGACATGAAAATGCTGGCAATGCTTGGTGGGGTATTAAATAATACAACTACATATTTCTCTGCTTTTGGCAATGCTACTCAGGATAACTGCCGTGAATCGTGATGTAAAGGTAACGAAATGACGTTTCGTGTACCTGGAAACCTTGGTCTTATCAGAACAGACTTAAGATTAAGTTGTAAAGGTTTTGCTGTGCAAGCTGTGTTAAGTTATCAATACATCAAGCTGAAAATACCTAATTTAACAGACTTAAGATTGCTAAAGCAGTAGAGAAATTTAAGAATCCAATATCGAAAAAGTCTATGTCTGATAAAACCAAGCGATCCAAAGTCACAGAGTTTATTTCCAAAAGTAAGAGTCCACAAGAGTTTGTACCACTAATTGGGAAACTAATTGACAAGGCTCAATGCATGGCAACACTTCTTTAAGTCACTGTTACATGAATCTGTTTCAAAATCACAAGTGCATGCATTGAAATATTTTTCAGAAGTACCAAGGCACAGCTGCTTTGCTAGAGTTGTTTTTTCTCTGCAAAATAAAGTTAAGGCAAAGCAGGTAGCGAAGAATGTTGAAACACACAGAGCTTCACGCTTGAATTTCACCACAGCTTCTCACTCCCTAATGTTTTCAAACAAAGCCAACGACTCTTTTAAAACCTCATTGAATGATGTATAGGTTGTTCTTCAGTGGTAAATGTTTCATTTTCCTCTATACAAACACGTTCGACGACTTGTTCTACATTCAAGCACTATTTTTCCGACGCCATTTTGTATTCTTTATTGAGTAACCACTGAAAATTTTGGTAATAGCGCAGACGCACATGGTGGGATTTTCGAGATTGCTGACCCGGCGGTTGAATGTGACCTGAGATGGGTCTGAGAGACTGTCCTACCTGTATTTAGCTTCAAGCCATAATATGCTAGTCTGTAGTTCTCCTTCTTAATCGTACTGCAGGATGGATGGTTTGCCAGGTGTTTGAATACTAAATTGTCAGATACAGTAGACGGGACAGGGTGTGGTTAATGAATGGTTGGTTGGTTACAGTACATGCCTGGATGGTTGGTTGTTTAATGGTTGGATGGTTGGATGGTTGTTTTGTTATTTGGTTGGTTGATTAATCCCCTTGCAAACGAGGGTGATAATCTCACCGCGGCAGGGATCCATTTCTCCCAAAAAGTTGGTATATATATTTGTATATATAATATGTACATGATAGGACCAAGCAAAACAATGTTGTGTTTCCGGTAACAAGCTGAAAAAATCCAGGTCGGTAGGTCGAAAAATAATTTTATTTTGTGATTTATTTTTTAATTTTTTAATAAGATCAAATATCAACTCAGCTCTAGTTCAGTGATGATTTATACAACATTTTTGTCCCATATTCCAGTATGGGCCTCGATATTCCAACAGCTTCAGGAATTATGTTTGTATGACGAGGTACAACATATACAGGATGTTTTTAATAATTGCGAAATTTTCTGGCGAAATTTCTGCAATGACGAGCACTGGAAACCTGCCGTTTACCCGCGTGATTTCATACTCGATATAAACACAGCTTGTGTTTTAACTAAGCAATTTCTTATGTTTGGCGTGACGAAATGTTTCTGTTTGTTTACGTTTTAAGGACAACGTTATTAAAAGGAAGATTTTTAATTGTGACAAGAAGATTGTGACAAGTCACACCTTTGATAGTGTCTTGTTTCAAGCGTGAGGAAGTAGATGCGTAGCCAAACATGAATGTCCGAAAACCAACCCAAGCATTTCGTTTTAAAATATACAGTACACGGGAAAAATCGCACGCCTAATGCGGCCTTGCAAATATCATTTTGCGTTTTGGCAGAAAACATTGTTATTAAAGAAATACTAAATCGTTTCCGTGTTTGGATACTGTGATCCAAACACGCAGGAAGTTGCGAGACTGGAGAAAAGCGTAAAAAAACACGAGCCGCTAGGCGAGCGTTTTTTAGCTTTTCGAAAGTCGAGCAACTTCCCAAGCTTTTGGATCACAGTATCCAAACACGGAAAAACCATTAGGTATTTCTTTTATAAAATAATAGAAGAGAACCAGCAGCAAAATTACTTAATAAATCTTTGGCGGGAAATTTCCTTGTTTGGATGGTTTGATCCAAACATGGGTATTGACCAATCAGAGCCTGCGTAGTAGACAGGTTATTTTATATTGCTACATTCTAGAATGTTACCAAATTTAGCCGTTGCGTTCGTGGGAAAAGAGGAATATTAACACAGATGACGAAGTCAGCGGAATTAACTGGTATAGATTTCAATACATGTTTTTGCGATTTCGTTTACCAGCTTTCTTGTCACACTTGTTATGAACACATTTTTCGATGGTTAAGCTGAGCAATTTCGTTAAACAATCTCCACTGGAACTAAAAGTACACCCTGCTGTGCTATCCGCCATGTGATGTTACGCATGCATGCAATCATCCATAAATCAAGCTGTCGGTTTTCCATCGGACCAATTCTGCCAATGACAATGAGAAAATGTGATTTGTGCAGTGATTTACCAGCATATGAACATTATTATATGGGAAACATGTTTGCAAAACAACGCCATAAAACGAAGGTTCACACCGCAAACATGCCGGCCCAAAGGCGTATTCTACATTCTCAAACAGTCTAGCATGAAAGCTTCATCAATGGGAGTTTGGTGAAGATACATACAGTCAGCTAGAAGGAACTTCGTATTTACTTCAAATTAAGTCTATTTATTTTTTAAATCAAGCCTGCAAAAAGAAGAAAACAATTCAAGTCAGAGGAAAACATTCAGGTCGGTCGGGTTACCGGCAACACAACATTTTTGTGTTTGGCCTAGGGCCAAATCTCGTACACATGATTGGCTAAGACCAACTGGTAAGTTCCAAGTACGACTTTTGCGTGACCTCTTTTAATCGGCCAATATTTGTTGGGGAGAAAATCGGCATAAACATGGCCGGTTAATTTTTAAGTACATAAGCAGGTTTTACGAAGGGTATACACCGTTGTCTAACATAATAGGTACGTATGTTATGTACTTTGACTAGGTAATTCCAAATCTGTTTTCAGAATTGAAAACAATGAAAACGGTTAAATAATAACCTTTAGCATATACCTGGGAGGTGAATAGTGCTTTTCACGCAATTTGATTGGCTCCTCCGGAATATCCTGCACTATTCACCTCCAAGCACAACAAAATGGCTTCCCGTTTTGTTTCAGTTACGGAATAATTTTTTTTAATAAACGAGGGTGCTGTGCCGGACAATAACAAAAAAGTAACAAAGTTTGTTTTTTTACTTTTGTAGTAGTATAATGGGACAAAAATTTGCTCGAACTTACTGTGTTGTTTACAAATATCGAGCGGGCCAAGCTTACGTAAAATTAATTTAAAAAGTAAAATACTTATTTACGAACGAATAATGTTTTACATAATGGTTTCAACAGCAACAACTATTTAGAATTCCTTTGGAAGAAATGTCTCCTCAAGAATTAAACAAATGCCTTCAAAAGTTTTATCTCTCAGCGAGAAAACGTGACTGAAGCTACTACAACAATAAGTCACTTACCGCAATTCGAGCCGCGTTGGATCGCCATTTGAGAAGTCCACCATTCAGCAAACCTTTTTCGATAGTAGGAGATGCCCAGTTTTCTGAAGCAAATAAAAGTCTGAGCAATTTTCTGAAAACCCTTAATAAAAAGGCGAAATTGCACGAATTGTCCACAAACAACCATTGAAAAAATCAGTCGTTGAGAAGCTGTACAAAGAAGGCGAGCTAGTTGAAGTTGACACTCTCAATCCTGTCAAATTGCAGCAAACGGCATGGTTTTTAATGGCTCATGCTGGTCTTTCAAACCCCACCATATAAGTCAAGAGGCGTCGGGTAAAACGTGTCCCGCTGTTGCTGTACTATTATTATCATTTACGATCTTATATTCTGGCATACTATGCTTACCAGCTAAGCAAAGTTTGGCGAGATATTGATGTCCTCGAAGAAAATATTTCAAAACGCCTATCACCTACCATTCAAATACGACATCGTCTTTCAACATAAGTGTCTCGAAGGCAGAGTTGTTACTTAGTGGTGATATAAACCCTAACCCGGGACCAGAGGGAAGAAGACGAAACGATGGAGATTCCGGACGTAATTCGACTACACCTTTACATGAAGGTGATATTTTGAAAATACCTTCCCATGGAATTAAACTGGTCTCGTGGAATGTTCAACATCTATCCAACAAATTAGAAGAGATAAAGTTTATTCTCAGGACCGAAGAGATTGATATCCTTTGCCTTCAGGAAACCTTTTTAACAAACTTAATAGACGATAATCAATTATCAGTTGATAAATATAACCTCTTTAGAAGAGATCGGATACAAAATGCGGGAGGCGGTTGTGCACAAACACCAAAATTCCTCCTAGAAGTTAAACATCATTCAAACTTAGAAGATCCAGAATTAGAACTTATGTGGTTGACCATAAAACAAAAAGAACATCCGTCTAGGTTTCCATGTGGATTTATTTATCGACCCCCAAGCACAATTTCGTTAACAGATTCAAAAATCATCAGTAATATCGAAAGAGCTGTTTTAAGTTCAAGTTTAACATCGATCAAAGGACCATGCAGTTACTCGTATACATCTCACAAATTGATTCAAGCTCTTAACGATTATGACCTAAAACCACTTATATCCGGAGTTACTCGAACGGCATCTAATTCGTGCTTAGACCATATTTATATAACAGATATGTCAAAAATTGTGGCTTCGGGAATTTTAAATTACGGCTCTACAGATCATCTACCAGTTTATGCTGTCCGTAATCACCTTATTAAAACAAAACGATCTCATACCATTTTCAAACAACTCCATGAAACCAAATTCCGAGAGGACATAAGAAAAATTCCCTTTGATAGCATTGTAAACCATGAAATCTCTGTTGTTAAATGGTTACATGGCTGGTATTCACTCGTAAATTCTGTAATTAACAAACACTTGCCTTTACGCCAAAAGAGAGTAAAACGACTACGCCAACCACCATGGTTTACACAGGATTTATTGGTCCCAATTAGACACCGAAATAAACTTTTGAAAAAAGGTCGTAGGACAAATACAGATGAAGATTGGATACATTTTAAGAAATACAGAAAAATTACCTACATGTACTTTAAAATCAGATTAGCCAAGTCGAACTACTTTAAATCAGCCCTACAGACTAATAATGTAAATAATCCAAAGGTCTATTGGGACCATTTAAATGAACTAGTAAAAGGAAAGACCATCCCAGTTGAACAATAATGTGCTGACATCTGATCCCCTAGAGGTGGCTCAAGCATTCAACCATGCATTTGTGAATATAGCGTCCAAATACATAAATAACAGCTTCCCGAGAACTCCTGACTAAGCTAAAAAGATTTGTTATGATGACCAAATCAAATGAAGAACATTTTGATAATACCTCCCATTACAAGACGCTTTGTGCTATAGAGTTAATAAAATCCATGTCAAGATAAAATCCAAGTTGTTCTCCCCCGCGATTAGATAAACCAAGTGAGCTTTTGCAAGAAAATATTTCCAACTTCTCATCTGGTTTAATGGATATTGTAAGAAGTCGGGGACTTAAATTCCTACATCACAACATACGAAGTCTTACTGCCAAAATTGATGAACTTCGAGTATTACTCTCTGAACTTCAATCAGGAATTCCTTTATTGGCATTAACAGAATCATGGCTGACCGATAATATACTGAATAGTGAGCTTGAAATCCCAGGCTATCGACTTTTTAGAAAAGACAGGGTAAACAAAGGTGGTGGTGTAGCAACATACATTATGAACGACGTGCAAGCTCTTCGAAGACCAGATTTGGAAATTTCCCTAATCCCGATGGGACTACAGAAGAACTTTGGAATAAATTTAAAACTATCTTCACTACGATAGCTGACAGGCATGTGCCCTATATGCAAAAGAAAATACGTGAATTAATTCCCCATGGATTAACCGTGAAATTAAGCAAGCAATACGGGATCGTCAATATCATTTGCGAAAGGCAATGGAAACAAAAACGATAGAAGATACTGAGAATGTATACACGACTCTGCGAAATAAGGTAACTCGTTTGATAAGAGTAACTGAAGCAAATTACTTCAAACGCTTGGTAGATAATAACTGTGATAGTCCCAAGAGCTTCTGGAAAATAATCAAGACTATTTTTCCTGGAGAAAAGAATAAAGTACAACCCACAATTAAAGTTAACGGGTGCGTAATATAGGACAAAACCAAAATTGCAAATGCCTTCAATAAATACTTTGTTGAGGTCATTTCAAAGATGCTAAAAAATATCAACTTGTTATATCACTACTAGTGACATTTTGTTCGAATTTACGCCGATAAATGAGCAATTCACACTCACTTATTTAAAGAAATTGAAAACCGGCAAAGCTGTCGGGCTTGATGGAATACCTGCCCGTCTCTTGAAGGACTCAGCTCAAATTATATATAAACATCTTACTGAAATTGTTAACTCTTCTTTAACCACTGGCATCATACCTACTGATTGGAAAACTGCTGGAGTGACTCCTATATTTAAAAATGGTAAGATGGAAGATATCTGAACAACTCTCCCCATTTCAGTTCTTCCATTGGTCTCTAAACTATTAGAAAGAGCTGTTCACTCACAATTTATATACATTCTTTACCACCAATAATTTACTCAATCCATATCAACATGGTTTCCGCAGAGGGCATTCTACTGAAACTGCAACCATCTGCTTTACCGATGATGTACGTCGAAGTATTGATCAAGGGTTACTAATAGGTTCTATTTTCATAGATCTTCGTAAGGCATTTTATTCTGTTGATCATGATGTTCTTTTGCATAAACTTCATGCTTATGGTGTTCAGGATGGAGAACTTACGTGGTTCCAAAACTATCTTTCAAACCTAAAACAACTGGTCAGTTTTGAAAACACATTATCGAATACAGAAGAAATCTATTCTGGAGTGCCTTAGGGTTCAATTCTTGGTTCGTTATTGTTTGTAATTTTTATTAACGATCTTCCTAAAGTACTGGTCCGTTCCAAATTACTTTTATATGCCGATGATGCAGTTCTCTTTCATTCAGCAAAAGATATTAAAGAAATTGAACAAATTCTTACTAGTGAACTGAATCAAGTACAATTCTGGTTGAGAGATAATTTCCTTTTTTGAACCAAGGTAAAACAGAATGTATTCTATTTGGAACTGGTCCGAAGCTTTCCAATGTAAACAGTTTCAACATTGAATTAATGGTGAATCGTTAAAGCGGGTCTTTAAATTTAAGTACCTAGGGTGATATTGGATGACAGTTTATCCTGGAAAGAGCACCTGAAACATATTTTAACCAAAGCAGGAAGAAGAGTAGGACGGTTGAGACGCTTAAGGAAAAAACATCACGAAGCACCTTGTATAAATCATTTATACTGCCCATCTTTGATTACTGTGATACAGTTTGGTCATGCTGTAACAAAACAGATTCTGATGCATTGGAGAAATTGCAGATACGAGCGGCTAGAGTTGTAATGAAAACAACAATTTCAGATGAGGCAATGGTAAATTTAAGATGGCAAACACTTTCCACCAGACGTGCCAATCACACACTAAAACTAGTGAATAAATCTCTGAGAAATGAATATCCAATGTTTTTAAGAAATTACTTTACTTTTAACCATGAAATTGTGACCAGGACTACTCGTCAAAGTAACTTATTACATTTACCAAGGGTCAAGTTAGAATGTACAAAAAGGTCTTTCTTTTATAATGGTTGTCTTGTTTATAACATTAATCAAAGAAAAGTAGCTATCTAATTATTTTTTCTATTCTATTTTTTAATTTTTTTTTAATTTTTCATGCATGACTTTTGTATCTTATTCTTGTTATATATATATATAACTGTATAATTATTTTAATATAGGTAATTGATATGTTTGTAATATATTTTAGGTATACAGGGTTCCAATTGATAACGGTAGATTAATTGTAATCACTGCATGGATCACCCTGTCAAAATAAAGGTTTTCTATCTATAAGTACCAAAGCGACTGGGTTGGACCAAATTTCTGTTAGGATCTTGAAAATTTGTGTGAATGAAATTGTAGACTCTTTAGTTGACATCATAAACAGAAGTATAGAAACATCTACATTTCCTGAACTGTGGAAAAAAGCGCTTGTAAATCCTATCTTCAAAACAGGAGATAAAACAACAGATGAAAATTACCGGCCAATCACAATTCTTTCTATTATCTCTAAAATATGTGAACGACATGTTCATGTAAATTTATTATCGCGGTTACAAAAATATAATCTTCTTCTCAACAACCAGTCAGCAACCAACAAAGAATCATTCTAGTGTTACAACCCTTATTGATATAACAGATACATTGCTACTAAATATGGATGAGGGAAATTTAAATGGCCTTCTATTGATGGATTTGAGTAAAGCGTTTGATTTAATCGACCACAGTCTGCTAATTAATAAATTAAAAATATATTATCTTAGCCAACGTACAGTGGACTGGCTTACTTCATATTTAGCAAAAAGACAACAAGTTATTAGCGCAAATGGAGTATTGTCAGATCCTCTCGATGTGAAAACGGGTGTCCCCCAGGGGAGTATTTTGGGACCATTGCTTTTCGTAATATACCTGAATGACCTGCCCCTTGTGTAGGAAAATCCTTCAAAGTTCAAGATGTTTGCAGACGATTCTACATTACTTGCTAATGGCAAGAGTCTACACACTATACAGGAAGATTTACAAACTAACATTGAACAAATTTCATCATGGATCTCTGAAAATGGTATGGCATTAAACGTTGCAAAAACAGAAACAATGGTTATAGCAACGAAACAGAAATTAGCTCGATTGAATGGTGATAGAATACAAGTAAATATTAATGGAGAAACAATCAAGAATACAACCACTCATAAACTATTAGGCTTGGTACTAGATGAAAGACTTGATTGGAATTCACATATTGACATGATATGTAAAAAAGGTTCGAAACGGATAGCTCTCCTAAAATCCATAAAGATATACCTTCCACTCAACAGTAGGCAATCTTTTTATAAAGCTCTAATTCAACCCATAGTGGATTATGCGTGCGTCGTTTGCGGAAATACTTCAAAATTCAACATTGATCGGGTGATTAGATTGCAGAAGTATGCACCCATAGTTATTTTGGATGTAAAATACCCAGCACAAGTACCTTCAACAAACTTGTTTATGAGGCTAAATTGGATGACATTCCCAGTACGTATTGATTATTTTACTTCTATTTTAATGTATAAATTAGTTCACAATATTGGTCCAAGATATTTAATAGATAAATTTGTTTATACACGTAGTACCCATTTAGTAAATACTAGACAGCAACTCGAGAATACCTAAACTGTCTACAAAAACTGGTCAAAGATCTTTCAGTTACGTCAGCTGACACAAAAATGACGTAGTTGAAAATTACGAATTGAAAATGACAAAGTTATAAATGTTAGAAATTCTTATTACCATTTATAACCATTCGAAATTCGAACTCCTCTTATCCAGTAACGCATTGAACAATTTCTAAGAAAAATATGGTAAACTTACATATGAGTTATGGGGCTTTGGAATGAAAATTAAGTTTGCCGTATTTCAATGAAGTTCTAAAATGACGAAGAATGGTAATTTAGAGCGCTTTCATATCTCATGTCGTTCTTGAGATATTTAGACTTGTGTGATATTCAAATGAAGTAGCCTATGACGTCAAGGTGTTTCTACATTTTTAAAAAATTAAGAAATAGTAAATTAATTTGGATCGCATTTCCGATGTAATGATGTTTGGTGTCACGAAGTGTCGTAATGTGCAACATTTCAGGTGAGTTCGTTGAATAATCTCAAAGATATATACTTGATTTTCTAAGAATGTAGAAACATCTTGACGTCATAGGTCATTTGCATATCACCAAAGTCTAAACATCTTAAGAACGACGTGAGATACAAAAGAACTCTAAATTACCATTCCTAATAATTTTCGGAGTTCATTTAAATAAGACAAACTTAATTTTAATTTCATAGGTACTTTAATGTTCATTGTAATTCAGATACAATACATCGTATTTTTAGGATGAAAGTATGATTTTTATCGATTTTTCCTAGTTCATTTTTACTCGTTTCTTTTTGTTATAACGCTTTTTTACTTTTGAACTTTTCGGGCATTTCTTAGCTGTTTTACCATCGACAAGAAAGTCCAAGCTTCCTGCTTGTGCAAGAAGCACTATATATGAATAGAATATAAGCAGCAATGGATTTCATAATGCCATTATTTGTTCATTCTTCTTCTTACGGTACATACTGTTGATATTCTGAACATTTCTGAGTCCCAGATGGGAATCATACCATTGTCAAACTACTATAAGAACTTCAACAAATTACAAATACCAAGCTGCAATTTCATAATATAAACCACAATTTTAAGCCATAATATAAACCACAAAAAAAGGTATTGATAACTTAACACAGCTTGCACAGCAAAACCTTTACAACTTTACAAACATCAAGCTGCAACTACCTAACTTAACTAATAAACCACAATTGCTAGTCGTTAATTTTTTTGGCTGACGTTTCATATAAGTATCCCGAATTCAAAACATAGTCCTAACACCAAACCTAACTCTTACGATAATGCTTTATTTTAGAAATAACAGCTGATTTTAATTTCGAATTTTACTACCGATAGTCTATGTGACGTCATTTCGGGGATTTTAATGAAACTTCAACCAACTTTTTGGTTTAGTCTGTTTAGCAATATATTGAGTGAGAACACAACACAATGTATTATACATGAAATATTTATTTCAAAAAAAATAATTATTTAAGTAATATATAAATGTTTGGTTACTGTCAGTCAATTTCATTTCATCTTGTTTGGTCTGGAAGTTGGATTTCTTTCATTTCACCCTCTGCTATTGTTTGGTCTGGAAGCTGCATGGGCTTCTTTCATGTCGTCACCATATCTTGTTGTGTATCATCGACATTGCTTCATCATTAATCAGGGTTATCGTCTAGTTTAGTTTTTTTGTGAGGAGGCTGAAGTTCTTGATAATCTGACAAGAAAATAAAATTAATTATTAAGTAATGTTAAAAATTGATCATGGAGGTTTTGTGTAATCTTGAAAGAAACTCTCTTTGACGGTGACTGATGTATATAGAAGCAGCATTAGCTAGTCTACTTTGGGAGGTGTTATTTTGCAATGTTATATACATCATGTGAAAGGGTCAGTAATATTTTTCTCTCAGTGAGAGAGAAAAATATTACTGACCCTTTCACATGTCCCACTACTACATATATGCAAACCTAGATAATCAACTTGTATAAGTATCTTTTAAAAAGACGACCACCACTGAGGCCGTCCAAACGTCACTCACCATCAGCAACATGTTTTTCTTAAAACTACACCAATGTAGACGATCAACTTCAATAAACATTTACTATAATACCCTTGACTCTGAAGATGACCACCACAAAAAAGCTTTGAACCAAAATATTAGTCCATTGTTTTATAATATTTTACCTGATTGTTTTTTTCCATCAAGAACTGCTAGGACATCATACCGTTCCATTTCCTTTAGTATCTCTCGAAAATTTTGGACTGTGGCCCAATTTTTTGGCACCCACCATTTCAGTACTTCATTAGTTGGATCGTCTTTTTGGGAAAGTAACCATACATCTGTGGTTTTCATTTCTAACTTGCCAGCTAATGTCCTGTAGTCACCACCAACAGATTTTACGTTCAACAGACGACATATATCTTGTATCACAAGATAAGATATGTCGGAAACCAATACTGGACTTGATACAACTATATGGAAAATCACAAAAAACGCCTGTTAAACCAATATTTTAAGGCAATATTTTAAGGGCCTTTTCTCGAAACGTAAGACCTCTTACACACTATTTTGGCAGTACACCAACCTTTCAGAGTATTAGATTGTATTTCTACGCTGCCTACGCAGGCTACGCAGCGCATGTTTATTACAATATGTTTATTATTATAATTATTTGTTTTTTTCTTCCATAAAATCATAGACCTCTTTCATAATGACTGCCATTTTAAATATTCTTTGATGTGCATATAACCTTGTTAGCTGGAAGCAAAATTTTTTTGAATTGCTGACACACAAACAAGGCCCTAATGGCTAACTAAGACACACATAAAGGAATATTCAAATTGGTTGCCCTTATGAAAGAGGTCTATTAATATTTTGAATGCTTGAACAATGCCACAACTAAAGGTTTCCACATTTGTGGATTAGTTTCTTGGTATTTCTAAGGTTCTTGTGTGTTGCTAGGAAACCAATTTTTATTTTCTTCTTTTAAATGTAATTCTTAGCATGTATTTGCAGAGATATGTTTAACACAAACAATACTGCTTTCTTTCAACTTATTTTGTACAGAAATTCTCTTTTTTTCCTTATTTGAAAGGGTATAATGTTTTTCATACTTCACGCTGCAGTGTTATGTACTTATTCTGAGAGTAACTGCATTCAAATATTGTATGACAGAAAGTGGCTTACTAAGAGTTTTGAGCTGGACTCTTGTATCCATGCAACCATTTACATCATGATATACAGTATACCTATTTTGGAAAAATTCTCGCCACATGCTCAAAATTTGAGTTATGGCTCTACATTTGGTATTCACAATAATAACTGACTGTAGAAGCTAAGAATAGAAAAAAGTAACACCTTTAAAACTGTATTTGCAACAATATACTTTTTAAAAACACCACCTGCATTGTGCCACAAGAATTTGTAGTTCTGGTTTCACTTAGGATCTTCCAAACAGCATGTTTATCATACCAAATTATCAAATACATGTAATAACAACACATTCACATTTTAGATTTAGTACAATAATTTGCAATTAATATATAGTTTTCTGTCATTCCCACCAATTGGCAAGATAAGTCAACTTGTTTGCTCTATATCTAAGCAAATACAATACCTGTTAAAAAGAGCTAATATATTTTTATCATTTGAGATTCAAAATCAGGGGCAGATACAGGATTTTTTCAAGGAGGGTGGCTTAGTAACTAACTTAGTTACTATCAAAACCTTCACCCATTCTCCAGTTTGGGAATAAGGCTTTTTAACGAGCCCTGCATGATTGCATTGGCGTGCGGTAACAATAATTGTAAGTCAAGCAACACTTCTCACTAAACAACTATTAACAGGGCCCATAGCAAGATATACGTTTTAAGGTAACTCACAACAAAATTCAAAATGATAAATAGAAGAATGAGGAAATAACTTAACCTCTGCTTATACTGCTCATGACATTAAAATTCAGCTAGTTTCCACTAGTTTCCCCATTCCAATGCACTACTGGCTAATGGGAGTCGAGAGTAAAGGCCCATTACACAGGAGATTTTTGATGCGATTTTTCTCTTTTTAACACGTGATCGAATGGATTGTCTTACAAATGTGTTGAACCATTTGGGCAGATCTATGACATTCAATGCTTTAGTGACGTGAGTCATCCGTTATATCGCATACTTCAGGGTCAGAATAATCGCTGCAAAATCGCCTGTGTAAAGGGGCCTTTAAAATACCAATTAACTTCACTGTAAACCTGGGCTAGAGAAGGGGGTGACTAGTAACGGCAGTCACCCCTCTGTATCCGTCCCTGGAAATATGATGTTTTCATGACAGTCCCTGAATGAAACCTGAACTACCAAACATACATGATTAGAATTTACCAAAATAAGCATCTATTGTATGATGTAACCTTAACATAATAATAGATGTATATACCTGTACTTGTACTTGTGCCTTTGTTTTTCTGAAACTCTTCAACAACCTCTGTTAAATATAAAGAATATTCAAAATGAATATTATCCAATTTTTTGCATCTTTTTTAAATTGAAATACTTGGTGAGTACGATATTAAGTCTAATTAAAAAACTTCCGTAATAAACAAAGTTATAATAATATATATATATATTTAAATATATTCAAAACAACAATTCAAACGCTTTTTTGGTCTCTGTATGATTGAAATGTATTACAGGATTGACCACTGGTCTATTTAGGCATGATATTTTCAAATATGAACTGGCACACTAAATTGGCTTGTGTTCTAAATCAGGCAAGCTTCTCTTAAAAATAAAATGTTCTTTCTCCCCTCGAAATGTATAAATTTATGCACAATATATTAGAAAATACAGAAAAGAGTGTTTATGTGAACATCAAAACTTTAATACAAGACTATTACCTGGAGGAGGGATGACTAATGTGCTGTCCACTTTAACAGGAATAATTTGACCAGTTTTGTCACAACGAGGCAACTTACTGTAGCTGTCTGGTACTCTCAAAAGTCGCTCAAATTCCATTTCATAATGACACTCATTATATTTAGGACATTTATTATAAATTCTATAGCGGAGTTCAGGCCACAGTTCTTGCACCATATCTGCAAAAATCTGGTGAAGATTAAGAACAACCTTCCATAAGTTGTTTATTTGACCACTTTTCCTTGTCCTCACAGTAAATTCAATCTTGTTTTTTCTTTTGGTGATGCAGAATTTTACTTCTTCTTGCCCTTCTGAATTAATTCCAAAGAATCCTTCCTTCCAGTGAATTCTGTAGTCTGAACAATGATGGGAACGGACCATTTGGCGTTCAAAGAGACCAACAGGGAGAGTACTGAGAATATATATTCACAACTTCTTTCAATCTCATCTTGTGAAACAATTGTTGGCCAAACATCGTCAATGACAGAAGGAACTTCGGGCATAAGCGCTGGTATAAATGTATAGTTCTTGCCGATTTCTTTCCCTTCAAACTCCGCTTCTTTCATTGTCATTTTATAACCAACATCGAAATGATGGAGTAATGGAACAAGCTTCTCCACATCTAGTAATTTGGGAACAGCATCGAACCAAATACATCGTAAAAGAAACTCTGAAAGCAGACCTTTCTTAAGAAATTCCTGCTTTTCCTTTTCAAACATTACAGCATCCATGTTGCAAGCTCTGAATTCTTCTCTATACTTCAGGTGAGATTCCAAATCGTGGTGGACGACCTCTTTAACCAACATGATAAGCCACTGGGGATCCGGAAAGATCAAATCTCTGAGCTGTTTCACATGTTCAAAATGTAAAATCTTACCTAGTTTAACCAGGTAAGAAAGGACAGTATCCAAAGTCTCTTTTTTCTCCACAACTTCATTGAACATTTCAAGGTGTTGACATAACCACTTTTCCAGTTCTTCAAATGTTAGGTACTTGGTGAGATTCTTGTTTTTCATTTCCTCTTTTAACGTAGGTAGTAACTTTTCAATTTCTATCCACAAAGGTGGAAGAGTAGTTTTCAGATGCGAGAACAAATTTATGTTGTTTCCAGTTCGAACAAGTTGCTGGCTGAAGTTCTTGACATTGAATCCTTCATAGCCACTAAAACGTTGCCATCTTGCTGCAGATGTAACAACTATACCAGTCTCTCCATTAGCAGATATTTCTTGCTCATCTGATGTGAGAACAATTTCTTTAGGCAGAACTGGCCTTTCTGTTGTCAGTAAGTTAAGCTTTTCCTTTCTACACGTGTTTAAACTATCATTTTCATCCAAATCCGATTTTATGGAATCCACATCCAGTTTTTCCTGTTTATTAATTTTTTCTAACATGTTTACACCTGTTGTTTACGACGCTATCGTCTTTCACAAGATCAGATTTTGTTGCAGCAACCATTACAACAGGTCTTCGAACAATACTCTTTAACTCGTCAATCCACTTGCCAGCATTTTCATCATACGATTCATCAGTTATTTCATATTTTGACAGGTCCACAGCCAAAAGAAACAAAGAGTGTTTTTCAAAAAAGTAATGACTTACACTCTGGTATTCCATGTGACCACCAAAATCCCAGATTTCTAATTCGAGATCTTCATTCTCAGGATCTGGGTACCACTTTCTGATCTCAATACCTTCAGTTCTCTCATGTTCGTCCGTCGGACTTGGCTCTCCCATCAATAAACCGTTAACAAGACTCGTTTTTCCTGCACCAGAATTCCCAATAACCAGAACTCTAAGCCGTCTAGAGTGAGCTTCACCAAACTTAGCGATTCTTTTAAAATAATTTAAAATACTTCCACCATCGTTACAGATAACTTGTGGTGGCTTCTCCAGGACATTACCTGCGAGGTAGAAATTCGCGCCCCTTTTTATTAAGTTGGCAACACATTCGGGAAATTCTTTTAGTTTATTGAAACTCATATCACAATTTCTGAGACCAATGAAATTCTCGAGACCACCTGGAACTTTCTTCAGGCCACAGTCACTCATATCCAGCTGTTTTAAGTTCCTTAATGAAGCAATTGAAAATGACTGCTGACCAAGTCCATTGTTGCTGCCAAGATTTAAAGTTTCTAAATTGGTGAGATTTTCGAGACCTACTAGATAAGTCAGGAAACAACGGAAAATGACAAGTCGCTTAAGTTTCACAAGTCTGGCAAGTGATAATAATTGATTATGAAAATTATTGTGATATAATTCAAGTACCTCCAGCTCTTCCATCGCTGTTATGGCCAAAGGTAAAACATTTAGTCCGCAATTGAATAAAATGACTTTTCGCAGTTTTAATTTATCACTCAGTTCGAAATCTTCACCTATCGGATCATCAAAGATAAAAAATTCTTGAAGATTGTTTAGTTGATCCATTCCGGTTGGTAAAATCTTCTTTCCCTTAGCACATAACAAGAATCTTTGAAGGTTAGTCATACCTTCGAGTGTTATTGTGCGGCATTGTGATGTTGTTTCAAGGTTGGTTATTAAGTCGTCGGACGTTTTTAGAGCAATGTTCTGAAACGTTACTTCTGGAAATATTTCCCCATTTTTAGATGAAAGACTATCAGCATAATAAAAAAGATCAACATTTAAAGATAACGTGTCATCACTCGAAATTACTAATTCTTCCACATCAGATACTGTGGGCGTCGTTCTGTCAAGTCCATCTAGAACGCCACATTCGTAATTTCTTAAAACTAGTCTCCGCAATTTCCGTTTGCATGCATGAATTACTCCAACCACATTTACAGCATTACATCGCACGTCTAGACCAATGAGACCATGTTCATCAGTCTTGATTTCACAGGACTTGTTATTATTATCAACGAAAACGTTAATTGATAGTTGAGGACCCAAATTATCGACGATAGATTCTAGAAATTCGGGAACATCTTCATGATAAAGTAAGATTGTTTTGATCTGCGGATGATTTAAAAGTTCTGGAGGGATGGATGTTTTCAGAAAACCGGCATCTCTTAAATCAATCTTACGGCTACGAGCACGAAATTTGACTCCATTAATAGTAAAAGTACTTCTACTCATGTCACAACGTTGTTGCTTCAATAAAAGAAACTCTCCTTTTCATGTAATGGTCGTTGTCAGAACATTGGAGTGGGACATCAAGGAGTGATTTAAGCCTGTGAATTAAAACCATGTATATAAATGTGCATGTTTGTCAAAGTTGTAAACTCAGAAAATTTAGGATAGAACTCAGTGTTCAGAACGTTATGAGTTCAATTCCCATCATGCCAGCAGTGCCCGGGGTGTGTAGAATGTTGTTCATCATCCACATTCAAAATAACCAGAGATGGAGTTATATCCAAACACACTTTATTGGGGAAAAGATTGAAAAATATCTACAAATTTGACATTTAAGGGCTTAATTTTAAATTGCAGTTGTGAACACGGTGAGGATTTATTTACAGTTGTAATTGTCATTGTTGGTCCATGGGTAAAAACAGCCGGGGGTTAGGGTTACAGTGAAGTAGACGATGGGGGTTAGGGTTAGGATCTAAGTTGTTTTGTGGTTAGAAGTTCCATAATATATTTCATCATATAGGCATGTCCGATCGTATAATCTCTCATTTCGTCCAACTTCTCGCGGATACTAAAAAAGATCGTCCAGAAGACGACTCAAACCTAGTGCCTCACGGTCACCTCAACTGCGAGTGTACCATCTAGCCACGATCCTGATGGAAACGCCTTGCGGTATGCGATGTAAATATTTATAAGCACACTGTGTTAATTATGGTGAAAATCAACAAATTCCTGCAGAATCTCCTGTAGAAGTTAATATTATTCTATTTAGTGGTGCACCGGATTTAGTATCCTGCCAGATAGTGGATAATCTCACTATGCGGTATCCGGCCGGATATTTGGATAATTTGTTTTTGACAGTTTTCCAAGGTTGTGTTAATTCAAATATAATAAAAATAGACATAAATACAACCAAATATCAATATTGAGCTTGTTTACTGTTCCATGCAGTGTTGTTAGTTATGGTTAACTATCTTCTTAAACAGACAAAATATATCAACTTGCAAAAAAATAAGTTTAGTATTGAAATTTTATAACAATATAGCTCACACACAAAGTAGCTCATAACAGTTAACACTTAACGTGTTTCCATAATGCCGCGCTTCTGTTTGTTTAAGTTGATAAGATGTCAGAATAATGTTTCTGATTATATGAGTTTGACGATCGTCCACGTATCGTCTGTCTGATCTATTCCCAGCTCTCCCACATTCACTACAACATTGTTCATATTAACACATCCAAGCATTACCGTTATATAGTGACTCCTGCATAGGCAGTACATATATCAATTGAACCAGTACATCATTGTAACCTTCGCTCTCCATCTGAGTCTCGTTAGCTCAATGGTTATATGAGCTTGACGATCGTCCACGTATCGTCTATAAGATCTATTAATTTATTTCATACGAAGCTTAATAAATTGTATACTTTCATATATATATTTTAATATTTTACATGCGTGTTTAGAGACCATTAGACCAAGTGCGATCAATCATTTAATTTTCATAGTTTAATACTATTTATACTTTTAAACTACCGATACAGTACTATTTTAGACTGCAGTTATAACATTGTTATTTGTATAACTGCAGGCTCAACCCCTGAATTGAAGCATGGATTAGTAATTTTCAATGCATCGAATCAAATTTCGGTCAAAATGCAGGTTATAGCCCAGAAACTATTCAAAATATGGCAATTCAACTATTCTGAAAAGAAGCACTGAGACTTTTTATTTGACTTTTTATACTGAGTTTTTATTTGAGTTATGATTGGAGCTTTTGTTCTTCTAAAGCATCTAAATCTCGAGAAAACAACGACATTGATTAATAATTTTTTTTTAAAGGAATAACTATATATAATCTCGGATACTCGACAGCCATTTTAGCCTGGCTGGATTTGTTGCATGACTCGTCATTTCTGATTTTCTTTTGCAGACTACAAAATTTCTCCTTCTCTGTTGGTGACTGTGGTGAGAATCATTTGGGATGAGCAACGAAGACTGAAGACCGTGACGTTAGGCTCACATCTTAGACAAGTAGTTTGACTAATTGTACGTAATTATCATCTGCACGTTCTGAGGAATATGACTACAGCTGGGAGACTACGGCTGCCGATACTTTTTGAGATATCGTAATGACAGACAGACTGACAAACAAACAAACAAACAAACAAACAATCATATTTTACTCTGATGAAGGCCTCCACTCAAAACGTCAGTTTTTTATTGCTAAAAATCTCAGCAGTTCACCATCTCTTGTTTTACTAAAAACATAACCTCCTGGCATAGAGAACTAATACATTTATAACTAATACATATCTAACTAGAAATAGGAATCCGCAATAATCCCCTCGCTTGTCTTTTCTACCCCCCAAGAGTTTCATTATATCTCCCATGCGGGATTTTCCGCATCCATGGTCCCCAGACCTCGCACGCCATGTATTAATTTGTTGATAACAATTTGCAAAAGGCTGTTTTATCGTAGAAATTATTTTTTTATTTTTTTAGTTATCTCGGCCAATATGTAACCGATTTAAATTCTGAAAACAGATTTGGAATTAACGAGTCTAAATACATAACATATTTGTCTATTATGTTATGAGAACATGCATATCCTTCGGAAAAACCTGTTATATACTTAGAAGCGAAAAACAATTCAATCAGGATCGGCACATTATCATAATGCATTTAAAAAAAGCTAGAAATTGAGTTAACAAAGCAAGATATTATTATGAAAATATCACTGAAAATAAACATAATCAAAAGGAAATCTGGAAAAATATAAATGAGCTGAGAGGTAAGGGCTCCAAAACGACTTCTATCTGAAGTCTCCAAGTAGCTGAACAAACTATTTCTTCTGAAAATGAGATGGCAGAAGAATTAACCTCGTACTTTGTAAATGTTGGTCCTAGCCTCGCTCAAGATATACCACATGGTGACATGGAAACAAATAGCTATGTTACACCAGCAAAAAATCTAATTTACATTTAAACAAATTTAATTGACTGATATTTTCAAATTAATATCATGTGTAAAAGGCAAAAAAGCATCTGGTCCAGATCAAATATCTGCTAAGCTTATTATAGATTCGGCCAGTATTATTGCATCATCATTGACAAAAATATTTAAAAGTTCATTGTTAACGGGCATTTTCCATAGTGATTGGAAAAACGCAACGGTATCTCCAATTTATAAATCAGGAGATAAGATAAATTGCACAAAATTACCAACCTATATCTGTTCTTTCTGTAATTGCAAAGCTTTTTGAAAGGTTGACCGTCCAACAGTTGACAACTTATTTGGAAGAAAATGGAATTTTAACCAAATATAAATTAGGGTTTAGAAAGATGCATTCTACTGTAACATCACTTCTTAATGCTATAAATAATTGGCTTGTAAATATCGATAAGGGTTTGATAAATGGTGTTGTATTTCTTGACATTCGGAAGGCTTTTGTCACCGTTGATCATCAAATTCTTATCGGTATAAGCTTGAATTGTACGGTATAACAGGAACTGCCTTGGAATGGTTGAAATCTTATCTTGCGTATCGTAAACAAACTTGTAAAATCAATAATACAATTACTACAAGTAAAACTATTGAATGTGGTGTGCCTCAGGGATCGAATTCAGAACCTCTCCTTTTTCTTCTATATATAAATGATCTAAATAATTGCTTGGAATTTTCGGCACCATCTATGTTTGCAGATGACACTAATATTACTATTGCTGCAGATAGTGTTGATAAGACGGAATTAAAACTAAATTCTGATTTATCTAAACCGCATGCATATCCAAGACTGAATATATGTTGATAGGGTCTAGACAGAAGTTAGCTAGCATTGTAGAAGATCCTGGAATTAGTATTGGTGCCTGGACAACGCATAAAACGTGTCCACGCCACTAAGAGACTAGGAGTTATAATTGATGAGAAACTAAAACGGGAGCAACATTTAGACAACATCAGCAAAAAAGTATCTATGGGTATTGGAGGAATAAAACTTCCAAAGCCTTATGTACCAAAAGATAAATTACGTGACGTTTACAATGCAATCGTGAAACCCTACTTTGAATACTGCTCGTGAGTCTGGGGGAATTGTAACAAAACATTACAATTAAAACTCCAAAAACTCCAAAATCGAGCAGCCAGGGTGATTAGTGGCGATAACTATGAAATTCGTTCAAAAGACATACTGACCATACTACATCAGCTAAATTGGAAACCGCTTAATTATAGGCGGTTAGAACAGCTTCTGTATTGGTTCATAAAATATTAAAATAGAAGTCCCAGAAACAATGATTGGTCAAGTTCAAACTTCCGAAAATGTAATAATAATATCGGCTGATGTTGTCTAAGCCTAGGACAAGCGCCATCCCTTTCCATCACGATATTTATCACACCGTAGTGACTGTATTCGAATTTCCTGCGAAATCTAAAATTTGTTAAATTTGTTGCTTTAGTAAATCACGGCTTTACTTCAGTTTTGATCTCTTCGCCCCATGCTGAGACGTCTTCTTCAGTTCGCGAAACTCACGAGCGATCTAAACGTTGTGGTTTAGCTCCACGTAACCACATCATATAATCGTTATTGTAAAACTAAATCTCCACTATCATTTCAAACATGTTAAGGATTAGCTATGGTTGTAAACATATCTAGATTCGAGACAAGGAAACTCAAAGAATGCGAAGGCCACGAGTCAATAGACAATAGTAATTATCGTAACTTACAGCTAGCTCAATAAATAGTTAGATCATCTGCTTGGTGGTTAGAAGGTTTGCGTGTTCGATTCCCTGGGACTCACAAATGGTCTGAATGAAGAGGAGCTACAGTGTAGCAAAGATTACCTTTCACATAATTTTAACTCAACATAATAAACAAACATGATAACATCATAATGAAATGTCGGTATTTGAATACAATAATTAATATATACAAGTGGTGTTTTGCGTAGGCAGTGTCACAAAGAATTAAAAGTACTAAAAGGCTGGTGTACTAGTTCAATACTGAATAGAAGGTGTAACGTTTTGAGCGAAGGCTCTTCGTCCTTTCTCCTCTCTCCTTCAAGGCGCGAAAGAACTTCAGGGCGTTTTAGTTTATTACGGAAGCTGTTGTGTTGCGGAGAAGCACTGAGAAACGTAATGCTACAGCTCTTCGCCTTAGAAAACACTCTTTTGAGGACTTGGAAGTCTCTGCGGAGGAGCGAGTCCTTCGATAGAGAGTGAAATGTTAAGTAACATTTACGTGTCACTCTCTAATGAAGGAAGAAGGTCGTTCACTCGAAACGTTAGACTTATTCACTATTTTAACAGTACAGGAACCTTTTAGTATTTTTGATTGTTATTTGAATCAGGTCTTAGTTAGTCTTCAGTCTGTTAATGAATAATAAACTCTCCTTACCTCTTGGCTTCTAGTAAACTTTACTAGTAGCTTAACTTGTAGCTTGACTTGTAGGTTAGTCTTTACACTTTAACTTTGCTCACCTACAGGAAATTAAATAGCAGTCTCACGTGATCTTTGACGTCATTCTCATATTTTCTTCCATTAGGGCCATAAGGGACGAGAAAGCCTTTTCTTGGCTATTATCATGTTAAATATTTTGAAATTCAAACCTTGTTATTCATTTATTCATGAAACGTTTTTACTTAAAACTGAAATCCGGTTAAGTTGCTGTTATACGACGCATTTTTTCGTGCAACTTGTTTTTCATAATCTCGTTTATACTGCTAAAGAAAACTCCTTAACTCCATTTGTTCTTTCAATAGAACGTACTGTTTGCTAAACGAAAACAAATAATCTGCGAATAAACCAAATAATCGGGGCCTCGTTGTTGTAATAACTATTACTAGTTTATATATATGGCATACTGAGACTCCGTCATAGCCTCTCATATCTAAGCGTTCCTATTTTTAACAGAGCTAAAAGCGATCCTAAGAACTCAACATACTCTAGTGTCAAAGTGATCATTCGCGTTTGTTCAAACGTTCAATTTAAGTTCATGTAGCAATGTGATATATCATTCAACGCGTAACTAGATTTCTAGTATTTAAGTTTGACAGCGCAAGCGATTAGGGAGAATAGAACGCTCTCGTATGACATGAGAAGGAACATAGTTCGAACTTCGAACTTTCGGTTCCTGGCACAAAAGCATATTCCTGAATATACGTTACATATAGCATAGATAAATAAAAGAATAAAACTCCAGACAAGTAGTGTTGCGAATTATTCGTTAACCTGCTACATTTACATCATACATTTATCAATGCTAACTGGATGCATGTAACAAGTATTCAGCTCAATATATAAATACTAGTTGACAACATCGCATAACTGAAATACCATCGTAACTAAATTGAAGTTCTTAGACCAGCTCTGTTATCTGTTAGACTAGTCCTATTGACATGTAGCAGTAATCAATTTGTTTTTAAAAAAAAGTTACAACACAGCGATTCTTTGCTTTAACCACATACACGTTTGAAAGATGCAGTGAATTTGCGAAACTTGCGCTTTGGCAGAAGTATGACTATTATGACCGAAGAGTGACAAAGCCAGGTAAACTGCAAAGCTGTATAGACATGTATAGGAGTCGTCTTTCATGATAAAAGAAAGCTCGATGTGCTGATATAACCCGCAAATACCAGGGATTTCGCGCAAGAAGTTGCCAGAAATATTGTAATAATTTCCATTTTCCATCACGATAGTTATCACACCGTATTGACCCTATTCGAATTTCCTACGATATCTCCATTTTTATTTCGCGCCACGCACGCACGGCGGTCTCGGACGGTTAACAGAAGCCATTAATATAAATTGTTATCTTAGCTTCTTTCGATAATATACACTAAGCGCGTTTGTAGTCATCAACAATTTATGCGTCAATGTATCGTATTTCGGGTTCAAGTGTTCAACAATCTCCCAAATATAGTAAACTTCATCTCGTCTGGAAACTCGGCCTTATCGTCTCCGAAATCGGGTCCAATATGATACAATCCCTTGAAATGTACGATCACGAGTTTTTGTGATTTCTCTACTTTCTAGCTGCTGTATCATTGCTAAATCTCAAACGCTGAATTTGTTTGATTATGTACCACGTCTGTACTTCAGTTTCGATCTCTTCGCCCCATGCTGAGACGTCTTCTTCAGTTTGCGAAACTCTCGAGCGATCTGAACGTTGTGGGTTAGCTCCCCCACAACCGCATCATATAATCATTATTGTAAACATTTAAACATGTTAAAGATGAGCCGGTTGTAAACATATCTAGATTCGAGACAAGGAATCTCAAGGAATGCTTCCGATGTTCGGTGTGTGCGGAGATATGCAGAGGCTTGCAGGCAGGAAAAGCCCCCGGGTATGATAATATTCCAATGCACCTAATTAAGAATTATTTTTACCTTATTTCAGAGCCTCTTACACAATCGATTTATCTCTCTCTTTCCACTGGAGTCTTTCCAGATAAAATTACTAAAGTTATCCTTATTGATACAGGCGTATTTCTTTGTTAACAAACTTTGAAAAAGTTATGTATAAACGCTTGATTAATTTTATAGAAAGATATGAAATTTTATATTGTTATCAGTTCGGTTTTCGAAAAAAACACTCGACCTCAATGGCCTTAATTCACTTAGTCAATAAAATTACGTAAAGTAATAACTGCAGGTATATTATCTAAGGCTTTTGACACCATAGACCACGAAATCTTGTTTGCTAAATTGGAGCACTACGGTATCTGTGGTTTATCTCTGAGGTGGATCAAAAGCTATTTCTAACTCCCTAAACTGACAGAAACTTTGATTTTTGCAGACAATACTAGCATTTTCTATTCACATTCGGATCCAAATTATTTAGAGTCTATAATGAAGGAGAGTTGAAAAATGTTGATGTTTGGATGAAAAGCAACAAACTTTCAGTTAATATTAAAAAAACAAATTACATTATTTTCAAATCAAATAAGAAGAAAATTACCAACAGCTTTTCTCTTTCAAGCTTTGGTAATGAAACACTTAAACAAGGGAGAGCTGCAGATTTTTTAGGAGTATATATTGACGAACATCTAACTTGCAAAGACCACATAAGTTATGTCTGTAAAAAGATCTCTAAATTTGGTATATTGCACAGGTCACGCTTTTATTTGTCATCTAAAACTAAATTATCTCTATATTACACTCTGATTTATCCATACATTACCAATTGCATGTCACTTAGCTTGGTCATCTACATATGTAACAAATCTAAATAGAATATTTTACTTACAAAAGCGTGCTGTGCGAGCTATAACTAATGTAGATTTCCTTGCTCATTCTGATCTTCTGTTCTCACAATTAGGTATACTAGACATTTTTAAAGTCAATTCACTTTATGTAGCTAGGTTTATGTTTTGTTATAAAAATCAAATGTTGCCTTTGATTCTCCTCAACCTATTTATAACCAACAACCAAGTGCATAACTATAATACCAGATCGGCAGCTAATTATCGTCCCCACACTGTAAATGAAAAAGGGTTGAAACGACCCCAAATTTCGTTTTAGCCCTGTTGGAGCCGAAGCTGTTTTGGCCCTACGTGAAAGCCATTTTGGGATTCGAGAGCTAGATAGACACTAACAGGGCCATTTTAGGTACACTAAAAAGCCAATTTGGCCCTACCCGTTTCCAAAACAGCCCCGCCATTTTTCAATTCAGCCCCACCGTTTTCCAATTCAGCCCCACAGATCAAAACGACTCTCATTCCCGGGGCTGTTACGGCTCACTTGCAGCGCTACTTATGATGTCCATATCAGCCCCCAATGAATTCATTTTGGCTCTCTTTTTCCGAATCGGCTCTTACACATGTCAAATCGACCCATTTGTCAAATCGACTCCCGGTGGCAAATCGACTCCGTTGTCAAATCGACTCGCTCGTGCCAATTTAGCTCCCGTACTTCATATCGACGCCCGCGTGTCATATCGACCCCCGAGTTTCAAATCGACTCATGTCAATTGTCAAATCGACTAAAGCGTGTCAAATCGACTCGCGCGTGTCAAATCGACTCGCACGTGTCAAATCGACCCGTGTGTGTTAAATCGACTCCCGGCTGTCAAATCGACTAGGGCGTGTCAAATCGACTCGCGCATTTCAAGTCGACTCGACCGTGTCTCAAATCGACTCTCCTGCCAAATAGTTCTCTCTGTGTAATCGGCTCGCGCGTGTTAAAGCGACGCGCGTGAAAGCATTGATATTATCTTCTCGATAGTTTTTATTGGTCGAGAATATCATCTATCTAATTTCAAGTGGCATGTTTGGCCAGTAAGACAATAGTATAAATATGGGCCATTCTGGTTAGTAGATACATCATACATTTGAACCGTTTTGCGAGTTAGACTTAACCAGCTACATCGTGCTACATCAATATGGATGCTTCCAGACAACATTTTTATGTTCAGAAGTAAAAGATTGGTTGCTGTCCCATGATTTCCCAGAAGGTCGTGGAACGTATCGGTAAGTTTCGCGATATTATATACTTTTACTGCAATGACACTATATATTGCAGTTCTATCTTTTTGATCGATATTGTGTAATAAATGTGATTTTTTATATTTGTATATGTAGAAAGTGAAGAATTAAATGGCGAGGACATGACAGCCTTGTACGAAGTTGACGCAGAAATGACACTTTTTTCCTTCATTCAAATTCGCCAGAAATTCAAGGGATTTCTTAGCGACGTAATTAAAGAGAAGGTAAGAATTCACGTTAAAATTTTCGATTTCGCAAATTTTATACATTGTAACTTTTTAACAATTTTATATCATACTAGACTAACAAAATAATGTTCTATTCGAAAACCCGGCGCAGACGACCCGGGCTCTGGGAACGAGAATGTATGCGCCCGCGATATATTCATTCAGAGGTTCAGAGCATGCGTAGAAACTATTTGCGAATTTGGCGCCTATTCTACAAGTGACCGTTGGGATTTATATTTGCATTCGAAGAAGGAAAATCGGATAAAATCTAACGCTAAACTCGCGTTAGATACAGTATTTTGTTCGCTTAATATTTAGTGTTATAAAGATGTTACTTTTCTCAGGAAATACGTTCAAGAAACGCCTCGAAGTTGGATTGTCCGCTGTGGAAGAATTTTCAACATGGCTGATCTCCGGACTGTCGATTTCGCTACTAAGCTTATTCAAAGTGTTGCGTATATCAGCTACAAAACGAATACGAGCCTTGTAGTATTAAATTCCAGCTTCTCTGTTTGTTATATTTGTAGTGTCCGTGTGCGAGTGACGGCGAGAATGAAGATGATGGTGTTATGCTGTACATGTACCAAACACTTCTAGCCGAGGCTTAGGCGTATCCAGTCACAATGACAATCGCCATCGTCTGCCGATAGTTCTCCCAACCAAGCTAGTTCTCCCGAGTAGGTGTATCGGCTGTCGCCAACGTGCATGTAAGTCTTAAAATTGCCATATTTTACATTCCAATATGTAATTTTGATAATCTTTGACAGTTCTATCGAGAAAATTATTCAACAAGTTATAGGAAGCTTAATTCATTGCATACTAGACGGTATATTTGCATGTATCGTGGTTCGATATATTGTCTGCCATTTGTTTAGCTACCAGTCTCTTAAACTGTAAATAAACACTCGGCTTTGAAAACTACGCGACAAATGGCGGTATTTTTAAATATATGAATATTTTAATAAATAACTTAACAGTGTTATATTACAGGTTCGATTCCTGTCTGGGACATAATTTTTCTGAGGATACGAGCTTGACGATCGTCCATGTATCGTCTGTCTACTCCAAGTTCTCCCACATTCATAACAGCAGTATTATATATAAAACAGTGTTATGCAGTATATTAAACAAGCAAACAGGCGATGGAAACCAATTTATTTCTCATTTCCATAAAAAATAAATTATTGATTGGATGGGGAGTGCAGAGTCAGAAATCCAATGAATTAAACTATGTTAAATTACTGGACAATTCTATTCCTGAAAATAACCGTGAAAAATTATTGTTGGTAGTCTGGGTAATAGTATAGTGCCCAACACCTTCCTCCGCCCCGCCCCCTAAATGTCTTTCATTTCTCGTCATGAAGAAAGTTGGAATTTTTTCTTCACAGAGAATTATTCAAGATTTTATTAAGTTTGTACTAGAACTGTAGGTCGAAAAATATTGAAAGGCAACAGATTAATTTTTTATCCGATTGGTTATTTTTAGGAGCATGAAAAAGTGAAACTTGTTGTGTCAAACTTGGAACAACCTCATATTGTGGTCCTTGGAACTGCATTGGAGTATAATAACAAACAAATGCTGTTTTGGGACTGTTCTTTCCTTGTTGACAAGTTTCTATGTTTTAATATAGATTATGGTGTGTAACACCAAGGGTGTGTTATCCTTTTTGGAAACTGTAGTTCTTGGCAACACTAAGCAAAAGGGTTGCAATTTTTCAATGCATTTTCATAAGTATTTAATGAGTACCATGTTTATAGTTTGGCTGTTATTTTGGTTATTGTTATCAATGAATTGAAAAACTGTATTTGTTCAGACAGTCGAACTCTTACGCAAGTTTTTCACAAAATAGGTTACAGCAAGTACAGTAATCAATGTGATATTATACAATGCGTTCAGGTTATTAATATTGCTAGTTATGGTTCCGTATATTATTTATTTTGTTAACTTCGCAAATGAAAATTATTACAATCATTATTCATTCTAAATATTGTAGTACAGTTGCTGTATTTCAATCGTTTGTTCGAATCTGGTTGCTGGTCCAAACGGTTCAAAAATTTTGCTAACTTTTAATCTGCTGTATATTGGCTTGTTTTGGGTCCGTATAATGACTAAAATATAGAGCCAAAATAGCTCCGCTCCGCAAGCTGAATCGACACTTTTTGGGGGCCATAATGCCACCAAATATGAGCCAAATTGACTCATTGGTTTTCCAAAATGGCCCGCGATTTTCTGAAATGGCCCTGATCAAAAGTTGAAACAGCCCCTGCTTCTTCCAGAACAGCCCTTCATTGGGGGCAGAAACTGCTCTCTATTGTTGGAGCCAAAATGGCTCTGCTCCGCAAGCTGAATCGACACTATTTTTGGGCCATAATGCCACCGAATAGGAGTCAAATTGACTCCTAGATTTTCCAAAATGGCCCCACCATTTTCTGAAATGGCCCTGGTCAAAAGTTGAAACAGCCCCTGCTTCTTCCAGAACAGCCCTTGATTGGGGGCTGAAACTGCTCTATTGTTGGAGCCAAAATAGCTCCGCTCCACAAGCTGAATCGGCACTTTTTTGGAGCCATAATGCCACCGAATAGGAGTCAAATCGACCCCTTGATTTTCCAAAATGGCCCCGCGATTTTCTGAAATGGCCCTGGTCAAAAGTTGAAACAGCCCCTGCTTCTTCCAAAACAGCCCCTACTTAAAGCTGAAACGGCCCATACCCTGGAGGGGCCAAATCACCCCTAAGGGGCCATCTTATTATAGGTGCCATTTTGACCCCAAAAAAAAATCTATTCTGGGGTCACCGTTTCGGCCTCCTTTTTTGGGTCGTTTCAGCCCTTTTTCATTTACAGTGCATACATGTCGCACCAATTACCATCACATATTAAAGATTTATCCAGTCTTTCTATTGTTAAGAAACATATGATAGAATTTCTGTCAAGATAAATTTTACGCCGCACATATAAAACGCTTAATTAAGTAAAATATTGCATTTATGCAACATTGTAAATTTCAAGGAATCGACACAGCTCCAGAGGAGTTATTCTGTCTCAAAAAACGGTGACGGAATGGCTCTTTTGGGGTGTGATCGACTCCTTGAAATTTGCAGTGTGAAGTGACAGCAGGTCTTCAGTCTGTTAATGAATAAAAAACTCTCCTTACCTCTTGGCTTCTCGTTAACTTTACTGGTAGCTTAACTTGTAGCACGACTTGTAGCTTGGTCTGTACACTTTCACTTTGCTCGCCTACAGGAAATTAAATAGCAATCTCATACTCTCACGTGATCTTTGACGTCATCATTCTCAGATTTACTTCCATTAGGGCCATAGGGGACGAGAAAGAATTTTCTTGCCTATTCTATATTAAACAGTTTGATATTCAAACCTTGTTTATTCATTTATTCACGAAACGTTTTTACTTAAAATCAGAAATCATTTTAAGGTGCTGTCATACGACGCATTTTTTCGTGATACTTGTTTTTCATAATATCATTTATACTGCTAAAGGAAACTCCTTAACTCCATTTGTACTTTCAATAGAACGTACTATTCACGACACGATAGCAAATAATCGGCGAAGATAACGAATAATTATTGGGGCCCCGTTCAGTGGCGGTGGAATGTGTTTGAAAGTAGGGCCGGGGCTGAAACTAGGCGAAACCGGTACAAATATATGCAATAGTTCACTCCGAAAGCGCGATACTTCTAGGAGGATTAGGGGGAATGCTCTCACTAAATTTGTTTTAATCTAGAACAGGCTCTGAAACGTGATTTCCGGCATTCTGAGCGAACGCTTCTAGCTAATTTTGCAGCAAGCACGACTCAACTTTTACGCCAAAACAAAGAACCAAATATCATAATATACAGTGAATGTCGCAATGGCGCCATGTTATTACACATTTGTTGTTCCCTGGATCTCCCTCTAATTTTATTGTCCATGCCATGCCCCTAGATGTGTCTTCTAGGGGGCCTATATATATATTCAAATTTCTTACGAAATCTCAATTTTTATTTGTACCACGCGCGCACGGCGGTCTCGGATGCATGATTAAGAGAAGGCATTAATGTAAATTGTTTTCTTAGCTTCTTTCGATAATACACTTGGCGCGTTTGCAGTCATCAACAACTACATCTAAAAATGTATATCGTATTTTGGGTTTAACAATCTCCCAAATATATACAACTTCATATCATCTGGAAACTCGGCCTTATAGTTCTCGGCGGAAAAGGACCTCGAAATCGGGACCATAGTGATACGATGCATTGAAGTGTGCGATCAGAAATTATGGTGGCTTGGCCCTATCTGTCGCCGTTCCCGCACACTTTCTTTTCAATCGTTGTCAAATGTCAAACGATGAATTTGTTGCTTTAGTACATCACAGCTTTGGCCAGTTCAGTTTTTATCTCTTTTGCCCATGCTGAGACAACTTCTTCAGTTTCTCGCGCAATGAAAATTTTCTTTTCGATCGCTGTCGCACGTACTATGTCTATGTGTTGGTCATCGTTATTTTGGTATTCGAAATCTTCTGTCTTCCACTTAGTGATCCAGTGAAGCTCCGCATTTTGCCCCAAGTTGGTCATCCATGTCCTCATTCTCGCAATTTCACGGGTATAGACTCTCTGTCTCTAGGTCGAAATCACGAGTACTTGTACCCGTTGGAGATCCTGTGTGTACAGCGAATTTCCCTTCACAAATATCAAAGACAAAGTCACTATTTAGTTTGGGTAGTCTCTCACGGCATAGTCACCATTTAGTTTTGAATCTTTTATTTCATCTCAAAATTACACACAACGTCTCGTCTCTCTCACAGTCATCGCACAGTCACTACTCACTCTTATCTTTCGGTATAGAATCATTCCAATCACAGTTCTCGTATAACTAGAAATACGTATACGCAACAACGCCTCGCCCAATTGCTGTTTGAAACTTACAGTACAGTACTTCTTTTAATTCTAAATTACTTGAATTAGATAATAGCCACTTCATTTGCCAAACTACAGTAAATAAATTTTCAATGGACAATATCTCTCTGAATTTAATTGTTTCATAGGACATCAAAATAAATACATGCAGCCCAATTAAACGTTTTTATTTTTGTGTGCAGCAACATAATAGTGGGGGTCTACTGCTGTTTCTACCATCAATCACTAAGAAAGAAATTACTTTTATCACAATATTGATGACTCACGAAATAATCAATACAGTATTTTGTATATAGACACCAAAGGCTGTGGAAGGAAGAAAGTGCAACTCTATCTTTGCCAATTGGCAAATTCTAAAACATTCTATTTCGTACACAGGAGGATCAAAACGATGCAATTTATGTTTAGAAGAAAAATTTTGTATTTTAAAAGAAAAAAATAAGAATAGTTTACTCAACAAAAGAGCGGAAATAATTTCACAGTGTCGTCATCATAATAAATTTCGCGTAATCAACGCAAACAAAGCCATGACCTCATGCTTTGTCCCCCACATACGCCCCCACTTTCCGGCAGAAAGCCTATAAATAAGCGGTCATCCCTTTCGATATTGTCACTGCCTGAAGATTCTTTTACAGATGAAACAAGTTGTAGCAGACCAGTTTTGAGGTAAGCGAAAAAAAAATAAATAAAAAAAAAAATAAAAAAAAAAATATATATATATATATATATATATATATATATATACCTATAAACCCAAGCCGAGATCAGGTTCCGCTTGCATCTCGCGTGATAAGGGACTAAACGCCGGTCGATATTAGCACCCTCGCCCTGAAATACTAAATTGAAAGTGTTGTATATCTCCTTATGCCCCGAACGAGAAAGCGGAGAAGCGCTGACTAATGTAATACAACAGCTCTCCCTCTTGCAAAACTCTCTTTCGCCCACTTGGAAGTCTCTGCGTAGGAATGAGTCCTTCATCAGAGAGTGAAATATAAAGTAATATAATGTAATCCCGAGATAACAAAAATCCCGAGATCTTTGGATAAAATCCCAAGGTTGGCAACACTGCGCATTACATGCAGAAAATTCCGGAGGTAAGACCCTGGGTACGAAGTTGCAGGAATTTTTGTTGTATTCATCATGTGATCTTTGACGTCATCATTCTCATATTTTCTTTCAATAGGGGCGATAGGGACGAGAAAGTCTCTCCTTGGCTCTGTTACAAGGTGCTGTTACATGACTTATTTTTTCGTGCAAATTGTCTGTCAACTGCGTTGCGTTAGGATAAGTAAATATTTTTGTTTTAGACAAAGACTGCTTGAGGACCTCAAATTAAAAAGAATCCCCACGATGTTCTATTTTAAAATGTCATTTTCCAGACTACAAAACTGTTGGTTACGATGGCGTAGCTAGGATGCAGACACTTATGCGGACACGACATAAACACAGAACTCAACTTGTTACCAGAGACTTGTTCTGGTGGTTCTCCAGAAGGAGAAGTTTTCCTATTGCAAGATTCTTGAATATTTTTAAAAATCCGTAGATTTATTTCCGACATTCTTCCATGCATGTTACGCCATAAACACCATTACCGGTTCATCTTCTGAACTGATCATATCATTCTAGGGAAGTAACGGCTAAACGGAGAGTTAAAATGAAAGAGTTAAATCGGAGAGTTAATATTTCAGAGAGTTAACTTTGAGCGACGCCCACGCCACGCCCACTTTTCTTGATGACCACACCCAATTGCTTAACTCTCCGAAGTCCTTTTTTGAACTAACATTGGAGAGTTAATTTTGATTTAACTCTCTTCCTCACAAAATAAAGAAACGATGAAAGAGTTAAGTTTTTCGTAACTCTCTCTGTTGATGATTGGGAAACGATGAGACAGTTAAATCAGATTTTATATCGGCGATGGGAAGGCATCATGTCGAATTCAGCTCAATGAAAATTACATACGCGTTTGTTGGATTATATTATTGTACCAAGTGTTTGCTTTGATCGAGAAGTTATTATATATCTATCTTTATACAATCACGTGATTATATACGCATTTTCATAGATTCTTGCCCATGATCTATTAAAGGACAGATACGAGGATGGCGACAAATTACGTCAGAAGCTGTATTTTTCTTTTTTCATGCCCCAACAGCTTTGATAAACCTTTGGGGTTGTTTTTGATTGTATAAAACAAATAGATTCCATTTTTTGTTGTCTGTTCAGTTATAGATACACAGATGACGTCAGAACGTGGTAAGACTAAGAACATCAGTTACTCGACTCCGTCTCGTGGGCCACTTTTTTGTTCTTTCCACGTTCTCACGTCATTTGTGCATCTATACTGAACAGACAACGGCACAATGGAATCTATTTATTTCTAGGAGTTCTTATCAGAAGTGAAATGCTGCCTCAGAACATACACAAAGCAGTAGGTATATCAGAAGGATATTCCCGTTCGTTTGTTTGATTTGAAATATGACCGCTCAACCGCCAGATAAGTCGTTCAATTCAGAAATATTACAAACGCGAAGTTCGATTTGGAAAATGTATAACTTCGCGAGGCTTGCTCGTTTCGAGTAAATGTTGTGGTTTAGATTGTTAACGAGTGGAACACGGCAACAAACGACAGCGTCTGAATTCAAGGAGACATTATAACCTCAATGTTTTTGATAATGGTGACATCCCGCATGATTCCGCTTGAATGGAAAATGTATAACTTCGCGAGTCTTACTCTTTCGAGTAAATGTTGTTCGAATTAGATGTATGGCGTTTAAATGGTCACATTCAATTTTGACATTATAAACGCGCCATAAAATACAGCTAGATGTTCAGCACTAAAGCATAATACATTGCCGTTGCGAGTTTCGAACATTTGATTAAGATACTTTCCGCATCCGGCGATTAAACGAACATCTACGAGTTACGTCACAAAACGTCATAAAACAGTGACAAATATCTCGATCGACAAAGGGCAATTTACACAAATCGAGATTTCGTTGACTATACATAGGTCCGCGAAGAGGTCTGGGCACGAGACACAGAACCCAAGTCAAGATTAGTGTGCTACCCACAGCAAAAAGTATACCAGCAAGTATAACCTTCGAATCTGATCGCCAGTGAGTTACATGTTGTCAAATTGAAGTATTTCTTGCTAGGCTATTGTCTTTCTGGCTCAGGCAAAACATGCACGGTTACTCAGTTTATATATTGTGGGATTTGCAAATCATGCGGAAAAGCAATCACAACGTCAATGGGACAATGATCGAGTTACAAGTATAAACAGAGAATTGTCACAGTTGGTAGCAAGTTAAATTTTTAACCATATTAGCATATACACTTGTGTCGGATACAGTTTTTCATGAGAAGCAAAAAATATCCGATACATACAGTTGCAGCTCTATTGATAACATGACTCGAAAGAATACCGGGCACTACTGATAAAACATGTACATAAGTAACAGATTCAGTGGCAACCAAACGGAAACCAAGCTACAAGCTGGTAATCTGACATGTCAAGTGAATAAAAGAGTTTGCGCTATAGTTATCTTATTTGTCTTTAGCATTAAACACAAACATACAGATCATGTCGGATATGCTTATTACTCGGGTTACCACCTGTGGTGGTCGCCGAGTCTAGGTTTTGGTGGCATTCCTGCATATTTTTTTTCGGGTTGACAAATTGCAATTATTGCATCATCCCGATAGGCTTTGCGAAACCAGGCGCAGAGCTCATCTCATTGCCTCATCTCCATGCGCCATCTTCTTTGGTCGCTATTGCTCGAATGTTTGCTCAACGATTCATAAGGAATGTTGCTGGCAAGTAATCTTAATAATCATAAACACAATTTGATTGCAATCATTTCTGATGTTAAAATGTTTCGAGCAAAACGCATCTCTCCCGAACGCATGTCTTCCAAACGAAATATAATATATATTGTATATAATATAATATAATATTATATATAAAATAATATATATTGTATATTTTATTGTATTATTGCGTTGGGTTCTCCGTATAAGGATTAAAAGGAAAACGCGGATGCGGATGAGAAAATGCGACTGGAGGATAAAAGGCGTATGAGAAAAAGAAAGTAGGCCATGTGTGTCTAGAAATTTAGAATTAATAGTCTCTCGCAGACTCTCGTCCACTGCGGGCGATTCCCTCGCAGACTATAATATTATTCAAACCGCGCTTGTTCTGGTTTCCGAACGCATGAGTTTTTGCAGATATCAACTATATTCCAGGCGTCATTGTATAAGCAAGAAAATCTGCAATAAAATTAAAATATGAAGTAAATTAATATGGAAGCTTCACCACAGCTAATTATAAAATAAATATACTGAGACAAATATCACAGCTTGTCAGGTATAAGTATTTTACATAGTATTTTTCTTAGCGGCTAGGGTTACAAATCGCGGAATTTGCAAGAAAACATTGATTGTGTCTATTCATTTCTACTGTGTGTTTTACATAAGGACACAATTTACCGCAAGTAATCCGAGTTAACGCAATGCGGGCGTCTTGTTACCAAATAAACGTTTGCTGCCAGATGGTTCATCATTGCATGTGACCACTTAGTATGGTATAGTAGGTGGCCTCATTTCTATGTTACATGCACGCCTTTTGGCTTGATAACAGTCATTAGTAGTCACTCGTTTTTTCACGCGCGATATGGACAGCCTTCTTGAAGAAATATTTGTGGCTTGAAGAAATATCACCAGCACCTGGAATGTGTTCAAAGGATGGTCAATAAACAATGGCGTCTCTATGGCGTCCCGCAATACCAGATGGATCGTCTGCAAAGAGTTCTCAATGCTGCTGCTCGTGTCACCTGCTTTATCCCTCGCTACTCCCACATTACTCCAGTACTAGAACAACTTCATTGGCTTCCTGTCCGTCTTCGCATCCAGTTTAAAGTAGCTCTCCTAATGTTTAAAGTCTCGAGAGGTATGGCACCTGACTATATAACTGAACTTTTTGAGATTAAGGGCTCGGGCCGTTACGCATTACGTTCTTCAAATCAGAAGCTTTTTATGGTTCCTTGGTCACGCTATAAAACCTTCGGTGATCGTGCATTCTCACTAGCAGGACCTAAGACCTGGAACAGTCTACCGCTTTCTGTTCGGAACAGCGATACTGTTGACTCTTTTAAAACTAGACTTAAAACTTTTTTATTCATATCAGCATATAAGTAATAGTTTTCTTCTTATATTATATAAGTACATTAACGATATACAATATAGTAATCTATATAAATACAATGTAAAAATACATAATTTTAGCCTTCATCATTTACTATTTAATTAGAGTTTTTTAATATTATAAAGCGCTTTAGAATATGTTATAATTTAAGCGCTATATAAATTATGTTATTATTATTATTATTATTATTATTATCAGTCAGGTCACTTTGATGTCAAGAATCGTTCGCTATCAAAAACGTACAAGTAAGTTGAGATAAGATACATGACAGAAGTACCATAAGTGATAATATATGTGGTACATTTGTATACGGACTACACATATATACAGTGGAACCCCTATTAAGCGGCCACCCTCGGGGAATTGGCAAGTGGTCGCTTAACAGGGGTTGCCGCTTCATAGGAATTCGTCAAAACTAACATAAGGCGTGGCAGAAAAGTAATTTTATTTCAAAAAGATCATGCTTAATGGCTTATGACAACTGTTGCGCACAACGTATTATATAAAAATGTTGTCCCCTCGCCCGGCGCGAAGCGCCGGCCGAAGGCCGAAGGCCTGAGGGCGAGGGTGCTAATATCGACCGGCGTTTAGTCCCTTATCACGCGAGATGCAAGGGATCCTGATCTCGGATCGGATTTATTTGTTTATATATATGATCAACCGTCCTCATACGCGGCATCGGAAAATTTGGCCCTGGTAACTAGATATAGACAGAAGCTGATTGGTAGACCTCTGCATTTGAATTAATATTTAAATTACAACCGTCACATGATTGCGAATGCAAAAATTGAAACGGTATTGAAACAGTTTTTTGGTGCGTTAAATTTGGCGTAATTTAAATTTAAATTGACGCCAGCGCAACAAACCGCTTTCCGAAAGAAGCCGCTATTCGCCTACGGCGAAAGTTGTATGCCATAAAAACCAGCCATTTCCTCACAAAATCATCGGATGCAGTAATGTTTGTTTTTAAAAAACATTACTATAGACATTATCAGCTGATGTCATGCCGAAACTGTAGTGTTGAAGGACAAGATAACCAAAGACAGGCACAAGTAAAAGGTAAATACATTGTCACCGACTCACCGTTGTTGAGCAATTAGTTATGTTGAGCAATTAATTTTCCTTTTCTGCTTAGTTTTTTTTGGTTAGGGTTAGTAATTTGGTTAGGATTAGGGTTAGGTTTAGGATTTTGGTGATATTGACCAGCATTTTGTTGAATTCTAAGAGACTATAGCGTGGTACGGCTACCGTACGAATAGCCATTACCTTCAGTTCAGTGCTTCACTCTATCGTTTAACTTTTTGACTTGACTCGCTAATTTTAATGTAATTTAAATAATTGTACACTAGTAGGTAACCCCCCCCCCCCATATAGCGTCAAAAGGGATGCCGACAATGACGTCATCGCACGTTGCAGTACCGTACGTACAGACCCCCTATAGAGACCAAAGGGATGCCGACAATGACGTCAGCGCACGTGCAGCAGCGTACGTACAGATGCAACCATGCTCCAAATGCTTCGACTTCTGAGAGCGTTTTACTGTGTAAGGCCAATTAAAAAAATATTTCTGTTTTTCATCATTTTTTTTGAAAAAAATTGGGCGGGCGGTTTTTTATTTTATTTTTTATTTTTTTATTAATAGCGTAAGTAGCCTATTTCGCTTTTATTAAAAAAGCGCGTTAAAGGCTGTTTTCCATTTCATAGTATGAAATTCATACACTTCGTTTGTGGTCCCTTTGTGCACGAAATAGTCACAGCAATCTATCAAAGATCTATCAAAGCTCTTTTATATTGATAGATCGGTACTCTGCTGGCACGACGTTGCGAAAAAACATGAGTAACGAAGGGCATTGTTGGCTTAAATCATGCCTATTTACAAAACATGGCCGCCAATGTTCGGTTTCCGATGTCTTCCGACCAATTACCGATAGCCTTTAAATTAATATTAAAAATAATTAATTTCCGGGCGGCCAATTTTCCAGGGGCGGGCGGCGATGAAAAACAGAATATTTTTTTTAATTGGCCTAACGTGTGATCGCAAAATAAAAATATGGAGAGCAAGTTTCGTTTATTCTCTTTCGTAAATATGTTGGCTCTTAAAAGAGCCGTTTATAAATACATCTAGGTGATCGCAAAATAAAAATATGGAGAGCAAGTTTCGTTTATTCTCTTTCGTAAATATGTTGGCTCTTAAAAGAGCCGTTTATAAATACATCTAGTCCAAAAGAGATGTGTCAAAGTCAGCTACATGGTCTTCAACGTTTTTGATCTCGGGACGAGCCAGTTGCTGACGTTTTGCTTCGAACTTGAGAACCAGTTCGATGTCTTCGCTAAGTACAAAGGAGTAAAACTCCTTGTACTTTGCCATCTCGTCTTTCATCTTTTCTCTGTTTTTTCTGGCTCTAACGACCTCTCGCACTCGCTTATCCATCACTGTTAAGACTGCTAGCTACGCGCGGTTGTCTCTTATTATGTATTAGGTTCGTATTTCATATTTATTCAAGGGTGTTAGTTAGACAGTGTTGACATGCAATGTATCTCAAAGTGTCTCACGCAATAGCCTGCGTGCCACGCAAGGGCCGCAGGCATATATTCAACCTCAAAATTCAATGGGCGTTAATTAGACAGTGATGACAGCACTGCAATAATAATGAGCGTACGTACACTTTGATCCTTTATAATTAAAAGTATATGATCCCATGTGTTGCTATGTTTACTTTAGCGTATACAGAATAATAATGAGCGTACGTACAGTATATGGATCACTGAGCCATTCGTTAATATTCTTTTGTAAATTTGGTGGTTCTTAAAAGAACCGTTTTGTATTTGTCTTTAATGTTGCAACTATGCTCGAAATGCTTCGACTTCTGCTTATAGACTAACTCACTGAGCCATTCGTTTATATTCTTTTGTAAATTTGGTGGTTCTTAAAAGAACCGTTTTGTATTTGTCTTTAATGTTGCAACTATGCTCGAAATGCTTCGACTTCTGCTTATAGACTAACTTTCATCTTGTCAAGAAACTTCCCCAATATATCATACTCTTCAGAAATATATCCATACCTAACACACGCGTACCAAACCTTTTCAATAAACTCTTCGTTAGTAAATGTTTCATCATCATCGTCAAAATCGGGAACCCATTTCTCTCTCTCTTCCTCTGTCAATTCATTTAAGATTTTATTCTCAAAATTAGAATAACACATATTGACGCTAAGTACAAGTCGATTCTTCGCCATAAACAGTATGTCGATAGTCATGGCTGAGGTGCACGGACAGATTAAAGTAAATTCCCACTGTCGAAATGTTTCATGCGTACGTACAGAATAATAATGAGCGTACGTACAGAGCGTTTTACTATGCAAATGCTTTGTTTTCTTCTGATTATTGCCCTTTATATCAAATGCCAAAAAGGCCAAAAGTCAGGCCAGTAAGGCCAAAAAGGCCTAAAGTCAGGCCAGTAAGGCCAAAAAGGCCAAAATAACACCCCCGATGGGACTCGAACCCACAACCTTTGAATTGCTACTCACTAGTAGAAGTCCAACGCGCTGATCCATTGCGCCACGGGGGTATTGTGCATATCCTTAGGTGATATAATTGTATTTAAGGGTATCATATGAAGTCGATGTGAAAATAAATAGAAAATACTTTTGTAGGAAAATATTTTTTTCTATTTATGCACTAGTCACGAGATATTATCGAAGCTATTTCTTCAGCGTAACTCTTCAGAAGTTTGTCTTCGATACGTTTCTGACGATAATGAAGAAATAATTATTTATTGTCAATGCAAATGCTTTTGTTTTCTTCTGATTATTGCTTTATATCAAAGGCCAAAAAGGCCACAAGCCAGGCCAAAAAGGCCTAAAGTAAGGCCAGTAAGACCAAAAAGGCCTATCGGGCCATCAATAAGTTACAGCAGCTTAAAAATTTCTTGTTTTAGCGCCTGTCTCTGTTCTGTACAAAAGATAGATCTCCAGTCATAACATGTATACTTGAGCATTTAATTTCAAGGCCGTTGATACTAGGTTTAATATCGTTTAAACTTTTGGTAAAAGCATCCATGACTCTTGCTTCTGAAATCTTTGAATATGCTTCGTCGAAGTATTCAACCTCAAAATTCAATGGGCGTTAATTAGACAGTGATGACAGCACTGCAATAATAATGAGCATACGTACACTTTGATCCTTTATAATTAAAAGTATATGATCCCATGTGTTGCTATGTTTACTTTAGCGTATGCAATAATAATGAGCGTACGTACACTTTGATCCTTTAATGTTTACTTTAGCGTATACAGAATAATAATGAGCGTACGTACGCATGAATACTGTATTTGGTTCGGCATGTCTGATCATGGCTGGTTTTGAGAGTATAAATTTAGATCGTCGAGTAGGACGGACCATTCGTTTCACAGCTTTTAGATATGGAGTTGGCTACAAAAATTTCCGAATGTCAAACTATCGCTGAACTTACGAGTTTGTAAAATCTATATATCCTGAATGAATTCGAGCAAAGCCTCGTGTTTGAAAAGAAAGTCAACATTATTAGCCGTTTGTTGGAATGGGGAATGGAAAATCAACAACTGGGACTTGCAGAGAACCTTTCCGATTCCTGGACTCCGGAACAACGAGAAAGGTTTTGCACGAGTGGGAAAACGACGAACCTCTTAATTGGGAAATAAACGCGGCACATGGCTTAACACACCTATGGTCGCCCGAAGAGGATTTTTATCGCGATTGGCAAGACGACGAGCCTCAGCTACAAGTTGGCCGTGGGCAGAAAAGATCCATCGATGGAGAGGGCGACGGCACAGGGACAAGCGAGGTTAGCGATAACTTTTTTACTGTCACGAACGTTAAACAAGTTCAAGTGAAAAAGTTCCGCACGACTGGCTTAAACTATACCGTTCGATTCACGGACACGTTTGCCAATCTGGAACTTTCTCAATATCATACGCGTCTCAATGAGATATTTACAAGTCTTTTGGACACTATCACTCAAGATATCCCTCAGCACGATCAAGTCCGTTTTGTTTTGCAATCACCTCAGCTTGAATACCCCATTTCTCTTCCTTTTATGCAGCGCTATAGATTAACCTCTGAACGAATTTTAGCTGAAATTGAGCGTGTCATACAATCCAATCACGAATTTCGTTTAAACGATAGCGTCAATGTTAACCTTATACATGTTGAAATGCCCAATGGCGGAACCGGTACAAAACGTAGCGAAATTAATCTAGAAAAATATTTAGTCAACAAAAGGTCAATTGTCCGCATTCAAAACACGGATGAAATTTGTTTAGCTAGGGCCTTAGTTGTCTCTATTGCAAAAATTGAAAACGATTGTCAGTATAAAAGTATAGTGAGAGCTGACAAACCACTGCAAACTCGTTTAGCAAACGAATTACACCAAAAAGCCGGAGTTCCATTAGGGTCTTGTGGTTTAGACGAAGTCAAACAATTTCAAACGTATTTGTCCAACTACCAAATCAATATTGTTTCTAAAGAGCATCAAAACACGATCATTTTTTCCGGACCCGAGAAAGACAAAACGATTTATTTGTATCTGCATGGCAATCATTACGATGTCATTACAAGCATGCCCGCCTTTTTTGCGAGAAAAAAGTATTGTCATTCGTGTAAAAAAGGTTACGACAAAAGGGGAGACCATTTATGCGGTGATACTTGTAAGTTATGTTATTTTTCAAACTGTCCAATTGTTTCGTGGGTGCGATGTAACGACTGCATGCGAAATTTCAAAAGTCAAAATTGTTTTGATAGACACAAACAAAACGTGGGAAATGCTAAATCTATTTGTGCGTCTGTAATTAAATGTCCTGACTGTCATACGGTCATTAAGCGGGGTAGGATGAGGCCTGATTTGCATAAATGCCGTTTGATTCGATGCACGACATGTAATGAGTACGTCCACGCCGAGAACCATCGCTGTTACATGCAACCCGTGAAGCAAAGAAACACGGTCGAAAACGAAGACACGAACTTGCTCGACAATGAAGCCAATGACGAAGGTGACTAATCTGAAGGTGGTTACGATCAGTTATTGTTTTTTGATTTTGAATGTCGCCAAGAAAACGGAAACCATGAACCAAACTTGTGCGTGTTGCAAAACGAAGCGGGTGATGAATGGGTATTCGAAGGAGACAACACGAAAAAAGAGTTTTGCGAGTGGTTATTTACAAAGGAACACTCAAACTGTATAATTTTGGCTCACAACTTCCAAGGTATGACAGTTACTTTATCCTACAATATCTACGCGAGAACGGTGTTGTTCCTGAAGTCATTATGCGAGGTGCAAAGGTCCTTACGTTGAACGTTCCCATGTTTAACATCAAATTCATTGACTCTCTCAGTTTTGTACCTATGAGGTTGGCTGACTTTCCAAAAACATTTGGTATAAACGAACTGGCGAAAGAGTACTTCCCACATCTATTTAACAAAAAGGAAAATGAGAATTATGTTGGACCCATACCTCAAAGCCCATTTTACCATCCTGACGGAATGAGTCCAGACGAGAAAGAAAAGTTTCTGAGTTGGCATAGAAATTTGAAACAGAACAATTACATCTTTAACTTCCAGCAAGAAATCTTAAACTATTGTCGTTCTGATGTCGATATCCTTCGACGGTGCACCCTTGAATTTCGCGAACTGTTCCGTGATATTACAATGACCCATTCGAGAAATGTCTTACTATAGCATCGGCGTGTAACCTCGTTTTCCGAAAGAATTTCCTGAAAGAAAATACGATTGCCATTATCCCTCCTCACGGTTATCGTCCAAAGGACAAGCAATCCATCTTGGCTCTAAAATGGCTATCCTATAAAGCTGAAAAGAACGACCTCTACATCCAACATGCCCGCAATACTGGAGAAAAACGTGTTGGTAATTATCTGCTGGATGGATATCACGAAGAAAGCAACACAGCCTACGAAATCAACGGCTGCTTTTGGCACGGTAACTATTGAATAGAATATCTTTGAAATGACTCTAATTTTTTTTTTTTTTTTTTTTAATTTTTAAATTGCTCCTTATTTACCGTTCAATTTTTGAAGGGTGCTCGAAATGTTATGCCCGTGATACCGTGAATGCAGTCAATGGTAAAACCATGCAAGACCTCCATCAAGCTACAGTGGAAAAGATCGGCTACCTCAAGGACGCCGGTTTCGCCGTTGTCGAAGTGTGGGAGTGTGATATAAAGCAAGAACTCTAACAAGATGGAGACATGGAACGTTACTTCGCAAACTACGACTTGGTTGATCCTTTGGAACCCCGCGATGCTTTCTTTGGTGGAAGAACCAACGCTGCCAAGCTTTACCATCAATGCGAAGATGATGAGAAAATAAGGTAAGGTTTAACTGTGCAAGAGCAACAACTAAAAGATCAAAAAGTCAAACAATCTATTATTTCTTACAGATACGTCGATTTTACCAGCCTCTATCCGTGGTGTAATAAGATGACGCGGACAGTCGTAGGCCACCCACGCATCATCACCGAAAACTTTGATGACATTTCGACCTATTTTGGATTGATCAAATGCACGGTACTTCCGCCTCGAGGTCTCTTCCACCCCGTCCTACCCTATCGTACACAGGGTAAGTTGATGTTCCCCCTGTGCAAGTCGTGTGCCGATGTGTGTAATCAGACCCGCTGTACCCATTCCGACAACGAAAGAGCCATTCATGGAACGGTGCAGTGTAGAACTTGAAAAAGCATTGGAGAAAGGCTATCGAATCTTGCAACTGCACGAAGTCTGGCATTTTCCTGAATCGTCGGACGAGTTGTTCAAGGACTACGTCAACACTTTCCTCAAGATCAAGCAAGAGTCCAGCGGATTCCCGAATAATTGTACCACCGAAGAACAGAAACAACAGTATGTGGGCGAATACCTTGCGGTGGAAGGGATACAGCTTGAAGGAGAGAAGATTGCGCATAATCCTGGAATGCGTGCACTGGCAAAGTTAATGCTGAACTCGTTTTGGGGTAAGTCGTGCAAAATCTGGTAAATGTGAAAGCATATAGGGCACTCGTTAAAATATATTTTTCATATCTTTCAGGAAAATTTGCTCAGCGGCCCAATATGACTAAAGTGGAGCTGGTTAGCGACGTGCAGACTTATTTCGATTATCTCACGTCCGACTGTATCAATGTTCTTGACGCAAATTTGATCAGCGATGAGGTAATCGAAATCCACTATGAAAACAATGAACATTTCATCGCGCCAAATGCCAAGACCAATGTGGTCATCGCTGCCTTCACCACCGCCTATGCTCGACTTAAGCTGTACGGTGTTCTCGATCAACTGCAAGAGAGAGTTCTATACTACGATACAGACTCTGTCATATTCGTCAGCAGCCCCGGTGATCCAGAGCCTCCGACAGGCCCTATCTTGGAGAACTAACGGACGAGCTAAAAGGTGGACACATTACTACGTTTATATCGGGAGGTCCAAAGAACTATTGTTATCGAACCAATTCCAACAAAGTGGAAACGAAAATACGAGGTATCACGCTGAATTGTACAGCGTTACAAAAGGTGAACTTTGATGTTATTCGGGCCTTGGTATACCTTCATGCAAAATGTAATGTAAATGGCAAAGTTTCAATCGATATCCCGTACAAGATAACAAGAGATACCAAATTAAAAAACATTGAAACCAAACGTATGAAAAAGGACTATCGAATTGTTTATAATAAGCGCGTAATTATTGATGATTATAACACAATCCCTTATGGGTACTGATTTATTTTTATTTTTTACTATGTATTAACCCCGTGTAATCGCTAAATAAAAATATTAAAAGCAAGTTTCGTTTATTCTCTTTCGTAAATGTGTTGACTATTAAAAGAGCCGTTTATTAAGGGGTGTTAATTAGACAGTGATGACAATGACAACGTGTCTCAAAGTGTTGACTTTATTTTCTCACGCAAGAATTGCGTGCAATATTATACAGTAAAAATCTAAAAGAACCTAGATTTTGACAGTCGTGGCAAACTGGCTCAGCCATGTTTACGACTCGAAGAACAGATGCAAAGATTTGTTTTCTTCTGATTATTGCTATATATCAAAGGCCAAAAAGGCCTAAAGTCAGGTCAGTAAGGTCTAAAGTCAGGTCAATAAGTTACAGCAGCTTAAAAATTTCTTGTTTTAGCGCTTGTCTCTGTTCTGTACAAAAGATAGATCTCCAGTCATTTTATCGTCTGGACGCAAGCCTGAAAAAATTATGACTGATCAAGCTGAACTGAGTTTTTAAACAAACATTTTCGAACCCTAATGAAAGAAGAGGACATAGATTTGTACAATACATATAACGAAACGAAAGCCTCTATCGTAGAACGATTAATTCGTACTCTGAAGACAAGGCGATACTTCACAGCCAAGAAAACAATGAGATACATTGACATGTTACCTGATTTAGTTTACTCTTACAATCATAGTATACATATAAGTATTAAAACAAAGCCAGCAAATGCTACTGCCGAGAACGAAAAGAAAGTTTGGCATACCTTGTATGATTATAATACAACAAGACGCCCGCTAGGCGCTAACTTGGGCCACTTAATCACTGGACAAATTAGGGAGATATGGCGTGGATTTGGGCGGGGGGTATGGGTATGCAATGGCGAAATGAGGAAGAAAAATCAGGCGTCTACACGCAGGCTACCCCCCCCCCCCCCCCCCCCCCCCCCCAATGCAGAACGCCGACACGCAGACGAAATTTAATGTAAACACTAAACACGGGCAATGCTATTTTTTCTAATATATGTTCGATTGAAGGTCTTCGTGTGTCCAAATTTATATAAAAACAACGGAAAGGTATACGAAACATATCTGTTACGAAATTACATCGGTTTAACGAACATAAAAGCATTAAATCATCGGGTAAACAACGAATAGGTCTTGAAGCCATGTGGCGAGTCTCGCTTTAATCGCTAATACGCATTTTCTCATATAACATCTGATCTTCACATTTTAAGTAGACGAAACCTACAGCGTTCGATTCGCCAGATTCAAGTGATCATTTCGATATAGAATTGATGTAAATCGGAAAAACACAACATTTCATGATTAATATTACGGAGTTTCACGGGATAAATGTCAACACAGTATAATATTTCCCTGCCCTTCGGCTGTCCTTTCCGTCTTCGTGATTGATCTCTCATCTGTGTTTCTTTCATCTTCACATTTTAAGTAGACGAAACCTACAGCGTTCGATTCGCCAAATTCAAGTGATCATTTCGATATAGAATTGATTTAAATCAGACAAAAACACAACATTTCATAATGATAAATATTACGGAGTTTCGCGGGATAAATGTCAACACAGCATAATAATATTTCCCTGTCCTTCGGCTGTCCATTCTGTCTTCATGATTGATCTCTCATCTGTGTTTCTTTCACCTTGGAGAGAATCTTTGCAATGGTTTGCAGGTTTACAGGTCTCGGTAAACTTTCCAACTGCGATTCATTGTCAATAAAACGAAAGTCCGAAATCGCTTTGCCTTGCAACGACTATCTCTGTTATGTTGACGTTTCGTCCACGGTTCTCTCTTTAATCTCTCATCTGTGTTTCTCTCAGTCATCCAGTTATCTTGGAGAGAATCTTTGCATTAATTTGCGGGATTAGAGGTCTCGTAAATGCTTTTCAGACTGCGATTCATTGACAATAAAACTGGCCGAAATCGCTTTAATTCGCTATTTAACGCCCACGCAATAATTACATTCTCTCGACGTATAAAACGAACATGACGACGAACATGACGAACACAGAAATCAAGCTGGATTTAAGACTTGTGCTCACCACAGGTGGCCCAAGTAATAAGCAATGTAAAATATAAGTTTAAGATTGGTGACCAAGTAAGAATTAGTAAAATCAAACGTAAATTTGAAAAAGGTTACTTGCCAAATTTCTCAAAAGAAATATTTACTATAAGTAAGCAAGTACCTCGCGACCCACCAGTGTATAAACTCAAAGACTATGACGACGAAGAACTGAAAGGAACATTTTACGATAAAGAATTACAAAAAGTCATTAAACGTGATGATGTCTACGAAGTTGAAAAAATTCTGAAGAAACGTGGAAGAGGCAAAAATGTACAATATTTTGTAAAATGGTTAGGGTACCCGAATAAGTTTAATTCATGGGTACCTGCTTCTGAAATAAATAAGATTTAAACCAGCGTCTGTGTCGCGTGTCTTTTATTCATACTCTTACGTCCACATATTAAACCTAGTGTCAACGTCCTTGAACTGCTCAAGTATACATGTTATGACTGGAGATCTGTCTTTTGTACAGATCAGAGACAGGCGCTAAAACAAGAAATTTTTAAGCTGCTGTAACTTATTGATAGCCCGATAGGCCTTTTTGGCCTTACTGGCCTGACTTTTGGCCTTTTTGGCCTTTGATATAAAGCAAAAATCAGAAGAAAACAAAGCATTTGCATCTGTTCTTCGAATCGTAAACATGACTAAGCGAGTTTGCCACGACTGTCCTGTTCCCGATTGCGGTGCAAAATACCTAGTAAGATTGGCGAATCATCTCACAGATGTGCATTTGCTAGATATTAACCAAAGAAGAAAGTACCTACAAGAAGCCAAACTTCAGCCGAAAGTAAAATTTGTTGTATACAAAACGTGTGAAAACAATGACAATTTATCGCAGCAGCAAGACAGGTTATATGAATTATCAGAGCCAAGATCTAAAAGAACGACCAAGATCCGTGAGGAAAAGAGCAAAATAAACCCTATAGCCAAAACTGTAAAAAGTAAAAACGACTACGGAGAAGAAAAAAGTTGGCTTTCTTATTAGAATAAACATTTAAGTTGCTGTAACTTATTGAACGGCGACCTGATCAAACATGTTCCTGGTGTAATCCTCGTACGTATACGCTCTAAAAATACGAACCTCCTTGTTATTCTCAGTGAATGAGCACACCGTGCGAAACGGTTCATTTATGTATTTGAATCTCGTAATAATACAAAATGGTTTTACACTATAATCAGATATGTTTAAACTGTTTATATTGTCTACTGTATAAGTGTTTCAGTTCTGCTAAGGATTGGAAAAACAGTTGTAGAGTGTTGGTACGAAAGTCTCTTCAACATGGGAAGACTTTGGTGGTTCCTCGGGTACCCACTGAAAGAAACTACATGTCGTTTCTTTCTCGTTTGAACAGCAAAAGAACATCCGACCTTTGTTACGACCTTCCTTTTTCACTTTCTTCATGGAGCTCTGCTGTCCGTGATAACAATTCTGTTTCTCGATTTGATTTTCGTCAGCCCACATCCAGAGGGAACACGGGTTTTCACGTTCTGCACATGTAAAGTATGGTCTGCCGCAGTTCTCTTTCAATAGTCCATATCACGAATTAGAGCATCATGGGATATATTTTGATTTTGGAGGTATATTCAAAATCCAAAATGGCGGCAGCGCGCTATAAACATCCGTAGAGCTTTCTAATCTGAACAATTCCTCTGAACAATTCCGCGTGTGCGTTTCCAAGTTAGAGTACTCAAGAAACTCCGAAATCAGACTTTATTAAACAGGTTAGTAACTAAGTTTTTTTCTAATATATAATTAAGAGTTCGCCAATCGTGACATATTACGTGACCAGCGAAAAGGGAGATCGATGTAAATATGGTCTGTAATTTTTCTTTTATGTGTTAGTATATTGATCTTAGTCATTGGCATGGTTAACGTTTGCTGTGCTCCTGGTTGTACTAATAAAAGTACTCGTGATACAAACGTTTCGTATCATCGGTTTCCCGCAAATAAACAACTACAAAGGAAATGGCTTCGATCGATTAGGCGCGAAAATTTACAAGTGAATCAGAGCACAAGGGTTTGCAGTGCTCACTTTAGGAATGGCAAGAAATCGTCCAGAACTGATGTGCCATATGTTAGAAGTCCATCACTTGTGCCACAGCCAAAGAAACCTCGTAAACCAGTAGCTCGGACCTGCAATGATGATGTTAATTTGTTTGAAAGTCTTGAGGTTAATAGTATGGATGAAACTGAAAATCAAGTTACTGAATCAAATTTCCCTGAAGAACAAGTGGACGGCAATCATAAAACATTGAGTGATAAAGTGACAAAGTTGGAAGAAAATATGAAAGCTGAAAATGATGATGATGAATACTGGCCAATCCAAATACAGCCGATGAGGTTAGATCATGTCTATGGAAATGATAAACTTATCCGCTTATACACAGGACTACCAAACACCATCACTTTCCATATTCTGTGTGATAATTTAGGTGTACCTATTAGTAATTTGCAGTACTGGGGAAGGCCTAGAACATTTCCAGATGGAAACAAAAGAGGTCCCCCAAGAAAGCTTAAGCCACATGATGAGCTACTGCTCACTCTTATGAGAATGCGTTTGGCCTTGCTAGAGGAAGATTTAGCTTTTCGATTTGGAATCTGCCAGTCACTAGTGTCACAGATTATTAACACATGGATTGCTGTCCTATACAATCGCCTTGCTGTGAACACAGACTGGTGGATTTCCCGAGAAGCTAATGAAAAGCTTATGCCTAAAGCTTTTCTAGAGAAGTACCCCTACACACGAGCAATATTCGATGCCACTGAAATCTTTATTCAGAGGCCATCTGATCTTGGTTGCCAAAGCACAACATGGTCTAGTTATAAACGGCATTCTACAGCAAAAGGTTTGATTGTAGTGGCTCCGTTTGGTGGTATCATGTTTGCTTCAGAACTGTACACTGGTTCCATATCAGATAAGGAACTTGTTGTCCAGTCTGAGGTGTTGAATCATATAGAGGAAGGGGATGACATAATGGCTGATCGAGGATTCACAATAGATGATTTATTGGAGGAGAAAAAGGCCACCCTCAACATGCCACCATTCAAAAAAGGCAAAGCACAGCTTTCAAGGCAAGAAATTGTATCAAGCAGGCAAATTGCTTCATTGCGAATTCATGTGGAACGTGCTATTGGCAGAATGAAGCATTACAGGATTCTCAGCTCAGTTGTTCCTCTCAAATGCAGCAGATCATTAAGCATGATTTTTCAGATATGTGCTTATCTTTCAAATTTTTGTGGCCCTTTAGTTGCTCTTCCACCATCTGTCACTGCAAGGTACAATAAAGCAGTAAAAGCACCTACAAATAGCCTGCTCACTAATCTTTTCTGTTCCTACCAAGTCTTCTGTTTCTACCAAGCCTAGTTCTGTTCCTACCAAGCCTAGTTCTGTTCCTACCAAGCCTAGTTCAAATGATTCCATTCTATCACCTGGTCAACCTTTAATGAAATGAACACCTACAGTTTCCAACGAGCAATCTGATTTGGAATCCAGTGCTGGAACAATCAGTTTAACTAGTTGTTTACCCTGGGGAGGAGAGTCTGAAGATGGCCGTGTTCTTTTTTCAAACACCTGCACAATTGATAATATGCTTACCATATTCTTTTACATATTCCTCATGCAACCTTTAGTGTTAGATGAATTTCGAAGCATGGGTTCTTCTTTTTCTATGGCTCTGATACATGCATTTGACTACTTTAAACAAGGAAGGTGGGCAGAGGGAAAGCTTGCTTGGGTGTCACAGTGGATTCCACATGATTACCATGGCCATGTTGATTTATATGGTGATGAGAATGAATTATTTGTAAGCAAGTTGGGAAATTTAATGCAAACCACACAGACATCAACCTGTGATAACCCCAATTGTCCTAAACCAGAGATCCAGCACACAACAAACAATATAATGATCAGGCAAGTAATGTTGAAGGTCTGGCTAAACCTTTCCCTGTTAAATGTCTCAATCAAAGATAAAGATAAGTTATTTAGATCACTTATACTTCATATCAACATATTCTAATTTGTAATATGTTTTGTTTAGATCCCACAGATGTGATGATACTGACAATGGTCAAAGAACTTTCTACAACCTACTTTTAAGGATGCTACTCAGATAGTTGCTCATTGTTATTGCCATCAGCAAGTACTAGTGTAGATGAAGTAGAGTTTATAGATGTAGCTGCAGAAGAAATGTGCCCGGGTAAAATAATTTATCAGCCTAGATTATTTGTAAACCAGCCTCCACCCACTTTACTTATTTACTTAAGTCATCTGGTGACACAGAAAGTAATAACTGACATATCTGACTTATCTCAACAAATTACTTTGTACCCTTCTTGCACATATAAGCTCATGGCATGTACGTTTTCCAGGGCATTTCACTTCAGCTGTGTATGTTGTGAAACTAATCGGGTCAAATTCTGGTTGGTATTTGTATAACGACTTGTCCCAAACTATGGTATACCAAGGTAAAACCCCTCCAAAAACCCCAGCAACAGGAAAAATGTCTTATTGTGTATATGTAAAATCCACATAAGTAAGGTTAAGGCACATTAGAATGTAAATATATTGTAAATAGTTAAATATTAGTAATAATGTTGTAAATAGTAAGCATTGCAGAGCAGAGAGTATTACAATATTTCACTTTGATTTGCTCTAAGTCAAGCTCTCATGAAGTTTTTGTTGGAGTGTGCCAGGCTTCTTAGAGTAAGTGTGCAGGCAGTCTGCAAGGTGGGCAGGTATACAGGTAGGTGAGATGCCTGCCCACCTTGCAGACTTGCCCACATGATCACACTAAGAAGCCTCATGGAACACTCCCATGAGAATGTTCTGTCTCCATGGGTAACAGTATTCACAAATAGTAGATTTCGGTTGGATGATCTTAAAGTGAAAGTAGGGTTATATCGAGCTTGTAAATCACTGATATAAATGGGTACCTGACCATTTAAAGCTTTGAAAGTAATCAATAGTACTGTATCTTAAAAATAATCCTTGATCTCACTATATCCAACATAAGCAGTACATCAATATTTTAGAGGAGTATTAGAGCAGACTGTATTGTGAACAATATAAATAATGTTTTATGACTATATAACCTATTTTGGCATTAATATTGAACTATTCTTTGTATGATCCCATATTTTCTTTCAGTATCATTAGTGATGTGGAAATGTAGCCACTTTTCTCCATGTCTGAAACCATGTTGGCTGTGTATTTTTGGTGGAACTGTTTTGATCTTGCTTCTGGGGGGAAGGGATTAAAATTCTCCATTTTTTTTAACTGTCTTGACTTGCTGTGGGCCCAAACATGCTTTTCTAAATGCAGATCACTCAGGGGAAGTGGACTTACTTTCCTTGGTCGTGGATCAAGCCAGGAGCAGCAACCAGATGTAACTGACTCAGAAAGCTTGTCTTGGCTGAATAAATCTTCCAAAGCATGCAAAATGGCAGAAACATGCACACATGACTCTGAAAGACTAAGGAACAAAATTTCTTATTCAATCAAGCCTTGGCAGTAGCAAAGAAAAGTTTGATTTAGCTACTCGTATGAAACTAGAGAGCAGACACTGTTTACACACTGTGTGTAAAGAGAGCAATGTGTACTGTATTCTGGTCTTGCAAAAAAACTCATTTCCACAAAACATAACATTTTTGTTTTATAATGTAATAAGCTTACCCAGCTGTGCATTCACAATTTGCCATTTGTATTTGTTTTAAACCAGTACAGTAAATATAAACACGGTAAATTCGATCTTTCTTCATCGTTGGTCTCACCAGGCCTCGGTAACACTGAGTGTCGTTATTCCATTCTACTGCAGTGACATGTTTGGAACGATACAAATTTAGTCCTTGACTGAGAGCTCGAAAATCACCTTGACATCCAGTGGAAATTGCTACTCTATCGACGAGATAGCTATACACGACAGATCGAACAACTCTGAAACCCTTAGATCGTATATAAGTTGGATCTGCAATCCATCCCGACAAAGGAATAAAGCCTGGTAATATGGATGCCAACGAAGACGTGTCTACAGGATTATCTCCTTCTCTGCTGTCTAAATCTGAACTTAATATTGGTGTCTCTTGAGCAAGGAGTATCAGGATCCTACCATATCAGACATTTCGTAAAAATATGAACGAAGAAATTAATATTTGCTCATCAATATTCGTAAATTCGTGATATCTACATGTCATTAGCATATTAAAGACTTCAATTCATATCAATAAACTGAGCTAATAACCACCTTACCTTTCAACTAATACTGTCTTTACACCAGATACTTTTTCTTTTCTCAGACGCAAAAAATTCCGCAAAATATTGCAATTTAACGAGTACAGAATCTCTGCAGTAACTCCGGGATATATTTTATCGCGCGCCGCCGCCATCTTGAATTTTGAATATACCTCCAAAATGAAAACATATCCCATGATGCTCTAATTCGTGATATGGGCCATTGATCTTTCACAATACGGAACTTTGCAGGCTTTCCATGTCCCTGACACACAGGCTGCCCTAAATTGGTAGATCTCCAATCTACCATGGCTTTTTGAAATACGTAACCATCGTCCTCAGAACAAATAAAACCACAACTAGGTTTTTGTCCACAAAACCAGAACGAACCATTTTTTGTTGTCGAACAAGAAGCAGGTTTTCCATGTAGACACTCCATCTGTGCCAGAAATATATGCGCAGTAAATTTCACTTTGTGAAAGCTGTGAAACGAATGGTTTGTGCTATTTTACAATCTCAATTTATACTCTCACAAAACCAGCCACGATCAGACATGCCCAACCAAACACAGTATTCATGCGTACGTTCGCTCATTATTATTCTGTATACGCTAAAGTAAACATAGCAACACATGGGATCATATACTTTTAATTATAAAGGATCAAAGTGTACGTACGCTCATTATTATTACAGTGCTGTCATCACTGTCTAATTAACGCCCATTGAATTTTGAGGTTGAATACTTCGACGAAGCATATTCAAAGATTTCAGAAGCAAGAGTCATGGATGCTTTTACCAAAAGTTTAAACGATATTAAACCTAGTATCAACGGCCTTGAAATGCTCAAGTATACATGTTATGACTGGAGATCTATCTTTTGTACAGAACAGAGACAGGCGCTAAAACAAGAAATTTTTAAGCTGCTGTAACTTATTCATGGCCCGATAGGCCTTTTTGGCCTTACTGGCCTGACTTTAGGCCTTGTGGCCTTTTTGGCCTTTGATATAAAGCAATAATCAGAAGAAAACAAAAGCATTTGCATTGACAATAAATAATTATTTCTTCATTATCGTCAGAAACGTATCGAAGACAAACTTCTGAAGAGTTACGCTGAAGAAATAGCTTCGATAATATCTCGTGACTAGTGCATAAATAGAAAAAAATATTTTCCTACAAAAGTATTTTCTATTTATTTTCACATCGACTTCATATTATACCCTTAAATACAATTATATCACCTAAGGATATGCACAATACCCCCGTGGCGCAATGGATCAGCGCGTTGGACTTCTACTAGTGAGTAGCAATTCAAAGGTTGTGGGTTCGAGTCCCATCGGGGGTGTTATTTTGGCCTTTTTGGCCTTACTGGCCTGACTTTAGGCCTTTTTGGCCTAACTGGCCTGACTTTTGGCCTTTTTGGCATTTGATATAAAGGGCAATAATCAGAAGAAAACAAAGCATTTGCATAGTAAAACGCTCTGTACGTACGCTCATTATTATTCTGTACGTACGCATGAAACATTTCGACAGTGGGAATTTACTTTAATCTGTCCGTGCACCTCAGCCATGACTATCGACATACTGTTTATGGCGAAGAATCGACTTGTACTTAGCGTCAATATGTGTTATTCTAATTTTGAGAATAAAATCTTAAATGAATTGACAGAGGAAGAGAGAGAGAAATGGGTTCCCGATTTTGACGATGATGATGAAACATTTACTAACGAAGAGTTTATTGAAAAGGTTTGGTACGCGTGTGTTAGGTATGGATATATTTCTGAAGAGTATGATATATTGGGGAAGTTTCTTGACAAGATGAAAGTTAGTCTATAAGCAGAAGTCGAAGCATTTCGAGCATAGTTGCAACATTAAAGACAAATACAAAACGGTTCTTTAAAGAACCACCAAATTTACAAAAGAATATAAACGAATGGCTCAGTGATCCATATACTGTACGTACGCTCATTATTATTCTGTATACGCTAAAGTAAACATAGCAACACATGGGATCATATACTTTTAATTATAAAGGATCAAAGTGTACGTACGCTCATTATTATTGCAGTGCTGTCATCACTGTCTAATTAACGCCCATTGAATTTTGAGGTTGAATATATGCCTGCGGCCCTTGCGTGGCACGCAGGCTATTGCGTGAGACACTTTGAGATACATTGCATGTCAACACTGTCTAACTAACACCCTTGAATAAATATGAAATACGAACCTAATACATAATAAGAGACAACCGCGCGTAGCTAGCAGTCTTAACAGTGATGGATAAGCGAGAGCGAGAGGTCGTTAGAGCCAGAAAAAAACAGAGAAAAGATGAAAGACGAGATGGCAAAGTACAAGGAGTTTTACTCCTTTGTACTTAGCGAAGACATCGAACTGGTTCTCAAGTTCGAAGCAAAACGTCAGCAACTGGCTCGTCCCGAGATCAAAAACGTTGAAGACCATGTAGCTGACTTTGACACATCTCTTTTGGACTAGATGTATTTATAAACGGCTCTTTTAAGAGCCAACATATTTACGAAAGAGAATAAACGAAACTTGCTCTCCATATTTTTATTTTGCGATCACACGTTACATAGTAAAACGCTCTCAGAAGTCGAAGCATTTGGAGCATGTTGCATCTGTACGTACGCTGCTGCACGTGCGCTGACGTCATTGTCGGCATCCCTTTGGTCTCTATAGGGGGTCTGTACGTACGGTACTGCACGTGCGATGACGTCATTGTCGGCATCCCTTTGGACGCTATATGGGGGGGGGGGGTTACCTACTTACATTGTATTGTGTATTTGCTCCGAAATCTAATAGACACGTTTTGAAATACTTAACAGAGAGATTTGGAAAAATTTGAAGGTGTGTAATGTTTTGAATGTTTAGAATTTTCAATTTTCAAAACATATATGTATAATATTTTGACAGTTGGAATTAAATCCATGCAGTTTAAAATATATACAATTTGTTCTTTATAATACTGCAGAATAATAAGTGGTAGTACAAATTTTGGAATTGCATGTACAGTATATTTATTATTTTATTGAAATTATAAATACTATGCTTGATAATAGCCTACATATACAGTAGTTTAGGGTGAAAAACGTGTATACTATTGCTGTGTTTTTATGACCTAGGCCTGGCCTACAATTTTGTAGCAATAAACAAGTATTACGGTATACTTGTCAGTATTAATATATACACTGCTGTAGTGAATAATGGAGCGCTCGGGGGGGGGGGGGGGAGGGACAGACGATACAGTAAATGGATGATTGTCAAGCAAGCTCATATCCTCAGAAAAAATTATTCTGTGTCCCGGACACTGACAATTGAGCTACCAAGACTCAGATGGCGAGTGAAGGTTACATTGATGTACTGATTCTATTGATATATGTCTGCCTAAATGAAGCTCGCATTTGTATACAGCAGTGTATATAGTAACTGCTGCATAGGCAGTACATATATCATTAGAACAGTACATAATTGTAACCTCTCTCCATCTGAATCTCGATGGCTCAATGGTTAGAGGCCGTCACTGGCAATATGAGCTTGTTTCTGACGATATGATCTTGACGTCCATCTTTTGTATACTGGCATGTATTCCATATATAATCTGTGTTTACAGTACTCCATCCATTATGGAACATTTTAGACCTACAGTTACTTAGCTGGCAAAGTGGTTCACAATTTATTATGTTGCGATCTGTCAATGTAAAATACAGCTTATTATTATTATGTTCACATTGGGTATGTTGACACTACTAAGTACTGTGTTAGCTAGATCATTGTCGACAAGCAGACTAGGCATGGCATCCTGAATAGAGGTTATAATATATATGTGCATGGTGATATAATGTAGATACTATAGTACACAATGCCATATATATATATGCTTTGTTACATGGCAAATATGGTACAGTGGATCTGCAATCTGCATTAGGCATTATTATTAGTAGTATTATTGTCAATGCATTACTATTATTAGTATTAATAATTTAATCACTTCCTATGAACCTTGGCATATCGCAATAGCTACTGCCAAGTTTAAAAATACATAGTAGTTTGTTAGCCTATACTAACACTCAACTTATCATAACAACTTTTTGACCCTATGTCTCCAGATATGATTGGCCATTATTACATTTGAAATCGAGCACCATCTAAGTAATAGTTTTATCGCATCTTTCTTAATATTCAATCTCCAAGTCCATATACACATTTTGTCGGATACAACCTAATGCACCAAAACAAAGTACCACTTGACTCACTGTCCAATTCTGAGAACTTAAATAGTCACATAGCCGCTTGTAATGACGTAATTTAGAATTATACGCCAGTTCAAAGTACATATCAAAACATACAGTTACTTCAACAATTATAATCTCCCGCGCGATTACATTCACAATGACGATGTCTGGTTTTCGGGCTGGGATTTCTTTCAGATCATCACGAAGCTCAGGCAGGATTGACTCAAACAGCTTGTTAGTAAATAATCGGAGTCTCCGGTTGCAGACAGAAATTTCATCAAGCACTTTATTTACAATGCGATCATGGCGCCTGTTGTAAAAATTTCGAAACTCGTGACAGCCGTTAAAGAGGTGGGCGGTACTTTCTGTATGTCGACGACAGAAGGGACATATTGGATCATTAGATCTGTTCCAGATATGCGTTGTAAAGTTCGTCGGCAGCAAACTAAGCCTCGCTTTCACAATGAATTTTACAAGATCATCACTGATCGACCAGTTATACAAAACTGAATGCGATGCTTTCACCACAATATCTTTCATTCCAAGAAAAGGTCCTTGCAGACTTAACTTTTTCGCGACCGCAATATCACGTTTAACTGATAGGTTGAACAGAAACTTTTGCAATGAACATGATTCGTCGACAACCTCACCATCCACCATTACTTTCGCTTTTCCATTCTGGTATACAATACTCACACCTAGTTTTCTTGCATATCTTAACATGTCAGGCCAATCTGACTGGCATCCAAACGTGTTGGTGGTGTTCAGAAATCCATCCCTCTTTAAACCGTAACCAAGAAAATTCACCGCATCATCAGATAGTTCAACACCTCTCTTTCTCATATCCAGTACAATGTTACAAAAAATAATTTTAACTCAAAAGTTGTATATCCTTCACATATTGTCAATTAAGGCAATGATAATGGTGCTATAACATGTATGAACAGATTAATTGAAACATGGAAAATAGCTCTTTACCGGTAGATATGATGTTAAAATGCCATGGAATTTCCTAACTAGCGGTACACAATGTAACTTGGTTCTAATACAAGAGGTACAAAACTTAGGATTTATATTAACCAATCAGTTTCAAGTCCCGACTTAGGAAAGATTAGTTTCCCTGACATGCATAGAGACCTATGATTATGACCATCAATATTTCGTTATCCATATTCCTACCAGCTCCACATCACAGTAGTCCAATGTGGGTAGAATTATCAACTTACTTATATAATCTAACCACACTAACAATTGGAGTAGAATCCCTAATACGTCTTAGTAAATCTAATTTGAGTGGACCCCTATACATTTGAACTATATGCATCCGTAGACATTTGAATGAATTTGATTTTTTAAAGGACACTCATTGTATGATGGAGATGCACTTTCTTCCTTCAACATTCTTTGGTGTCTATATACTAAATACTGTATTGATTATTTCGTGAGTCATCAATATTGTGATAAATGTAATTTCTTTCTTAGTGATTGATGGTAGAAACAGCAGTAGACCCCCACTATTATGTTGCTGCACTCAAAAATTAAAAGGTTTGGGCTGCATGTATTTAGTTTGATGTCCTATGAAACAATTAAATTAAGACAATACAAAGCTCTGAGAGATATTGTCCACGATATTGTCCACTTGCCATTAGTTTGGCAAATGAAATGGCTATTATCCAATTCAAGTAATTTATAATTAAATGAAGTACTGTACTGTAAGTTTTAAACAGCAATTGGGCGAGGGGTTGTTGTGTATACGTATTTCTAGTTTATAAATGTACCAGGTATTATTGAAACTACAAACACGTTAACACGATATAAATTGTCGCGAAGACACTACCGCTATTTGTTTCGAGAATCATATAATTCATAAAATATGGCGATACAAGTTAAGTCGAGGGTAAACGCATTAACAGAGTATATATATTAACAGTATATATATATTATTAGTCCATGGCTTGGAAGTTCCATGTGCATACCACTCCATTGAGTGGTTAGCACCAAAGTTTGAAAAAGAAGGATTTGACTGACATAGCTATAATCACTAGCTAGTCACACGGATGTTTATCACGGATATTTATCGTTTTATTTTTTGTCGCATTTTATTTCTGACTGTCATCACGTTTCTTCAAACAACGCCGAACTGTTTCTAACCAATGTGAGTCTTATTACATTTTCTTTTATAAAAGCATTACATTTTTGGTGGCCGCTTAATCGGGGTAAAAACAATAGCAGAACCTTCATCCGGACAGCCGAAAGGTGGCCGTGGCCGCTTAAAAGGGGTGGCCGCTTAATAGGAGTTGCATTTACAGTATTATACTAATAATAACTTTGAGACTTTGATAACTGGTCGCTTAATAGGGTTGGCCGCTTATTAGGGGTTCCACTGTACATGACTTAAATGTTACATTTAAGTGTTCATTGTTTAAGATCACGGTTACCAAAACATCACCCACACAAGGCGAAGACAGACGCTGGTCTGCACATAAACTTTGTTTGAACTACAACGCAGACTCTCATGTATCAGCATCGTTAACTATTTAATTATAAAATCTGACTTAACTCTCGCATCGTTTTCCCAATCATTAACAGAGAGAGTTACGAGTTAACTATATCATCCTTTCTTTATTTTATGAGGAAGAGAGTTAAATCAAAATTAACTCTCCAATGTTAGTTCAAAAAAGGACTTCGGAGAGTTAAGAAATTGAGTGTGGTCATCAAGAAAAGTGGGTGTGGCGTTGGCGTGGCTCAAAGTTAACTCTTCGAAATCTTAACTCTCCGATTTAACTCTTTCATTCGAACTCTCCATTTAGTCACACCCGAAATAAACAAAGCCATTGTGCTCGTTCGCCCAGTGGGACAAACAAACTTTAGCAAGCCGTTATGCCACTGCTATTCAGTCCGTGGAGCAGCGAGTCCTTCGTCAGAGAGTGAAACGTTAAGTGACATTTACGTTTCACTCTCTAACGAAGGAGGAAGGTCGTACACTCGAAACGTTAGACTTCTTATTCACTATTTTGACAGTACAGCAACCTTTTAATATTTTTAATTGGTATTTAAATCAGGTCTTGGTTGGTCTTCAGTTTGTTAATGCATAAAAAACGCTCCTTACCTTTTGACTTCTCGTTAACTTTACTTGCAGCTTAAGTTGTAGCTGACTTGTAGCTTGGTCTTTACACTTTCACCTTGCTCGCCTACAGGAAAATAAATAGCAGTCTCACGTGATCTTTGACGTCTTCATTCTCAGATTTTCTTCTTTTAGGGGCCATAGCGACGAGAAGGGCTTTTCGTTGCTATTCTCATGTGAAACATTTTGATATTCAAACCTTGTTTATTCATTTATTCACGAAACGATTTTTAATTAAAACTGAAATCGGATATACCCATTGCAAATATGGCGGCGATGTCATGAAAACGAGGCTTTTCGGTGGTTACCGTTACTAGGACCCGAATCACGTTGATTGATTGGCTGTTGTTTTTGGTCCAACTATTGTGATCCCATCAACTAACAGGATTTGGGCCCTAAGCAATGGTAACCGCCGAATAGCCTCGTTTTCGTGACATCGCCACCATATTTTCAATCGGTTTATTAAGATGCTGTTATACGATGCATTTTCTCGTGCAACTTGTTTTTCACAATCGCATTTATACTGCTAAAGAAAACTCCTTAACTCCATTTGTACTTTCAATAGCACGTACTATTTGCGAAACCATAACAAATAATCGGCGAAGATAACAAATAATCGTGGCCTCGTTGTTGCAATAACTATCACTAGTTTATATGGCATACTGAGACCTCATTATAGCATGTCGTGTCTTGGCGTACATATTTTTTAACAGCGCGATAAGCGATCCTCAGAACTCAAATTGTTCTAGTGTCAAAGTGATCGTTCGGGTTTGTTCAAACACTCAATTATACAACTGTGGATTTAAGTTCATGTAGCAATGTAATCTATCATTCAACGCGTAACTATATATAGTAATTAAGTTTAACGGCGCAAGCGATTAGGGAGAATAGAACGCTCTCATATGACAATAAGAAGCATAGTTCGAACGTCCGCCTCCTGACAGAAAAAAAAATTCGTGAATATACATTACATATAGCATAGATAAATACAAGAATAAAACTCCAGACAAGTAATGTTGCGTATTATTCGTTAACCTGCTACATTTCAATCATACATTCATCAATGCTAGCTGGACGCATATAACAAGCATGCAGCTCAATATATAAATACTAGTTGACAACATCGCATAACTCAAATACCATCGTAACTAAATTGAAGTTCTTTAATCTGTTACACTTGTCCTATTGACATGTAGCAATAATCAATTTGTTTTTAAACAAATATTACACCATAGCGATTCTTTGCTTTAACCACAAACATTTTTGAAAGATGCAGTGAATTTGCGAAACTTGCGCTTTTGCAGAAGTATGACTTTTATGGCCTATTCGAATTTCCTACGAAATCTCCAATTTTATTTGTTCCCACGCACGCACGGCGGTCTCGGATGGTTAACAGAAGCCATTAATATAAATTGTTTCCTTAGCTTCTTTCGATAATACACTTAGCGCGTTTGTAGTCATCAACAACTATCCGTGAATGTATATCATATTTCGGGTTCAAGTGTTCAACAATCTCCCAAATATAGGAAACTTCATCTCGTGTGGAAACTCGGCCTTATCGGCTCTGAAATCGGGTCCATTATGATACAATCCCTTCAAATGTACGATCACAAGTTTTTATGATCTTTCTACTTTCTAACTGCATTTTTTTTCTTTTAAATCTCAAGTGGTGAATTTGTTGCTTTAGTACATCGTTGCTTTAGCACCTCGTAACCGCATCAAAAATCATTATTGTAAAACTAAATTGCCACCATCATTTTAAACATGTTAAAGAATAGCTGGTTACAAACACATCTAGATTCGAGACAAGAAAACTCAAGGAATGCGTAGGCCACGAGTCAATAGACAATATTATATATCGTAACTTGCAGCTAGCTCAATAAATAGTTGGATCATGTGCTTGGTGGTTAGAAGGTTTGCAGGTTCGATTCCCTGGGACTCAGAAATGTTCTGAATGAAGACGAGCTATGCCTACAGTGTAGCAAAGATTACCTTTCACATAATTTTAACTCAACATAATAAACAAACATGATAACATAATGAAATGTCGCTATTTGAATACAACAATAATATGCAAGTTATGTGTTGCGTAGGCAGTGTCGCATACGAATTAAAGTACTAAAAGGCTGGTGTACTACTTCATTACTGAATAGCAGGTGTAACGTTTTGAGCGAATGCTCTTCGTCCTTTTTCATATCTCCTTCAAGGGCGCAATAGGACGTTTTCTGGGCAACTTAGTTTCATACTGAGTCCTTCCTAACGAAGGAGGAAGGGCGTTCACTCGAAACGTTAGACTTCCTATTCACTATTTTAACGGTACAGCAACCTTTTAGTATTTTTGATTGGTATTTAAATTAGGTCTTAGTGTGTCTTCAGTCTATTAATGAATAAAAAACTATTCTTACCTCTTGGCTTCTTGTTAACTGTACTTGTAGATCGACTTGTACCTTGATCTTATCACTTTCAAATAAACAATGGTCTACTTTCACCTACAGAAATAGCAGTCTCACGTGATCTTTGACGTCATCATTATTGTCATCATCATTGTTTATATTACTGATTTGCTAAATAAATATAAACCTACTCGTGCTTTGAGATCATCAGACCGTAATCTGCTACTTCAGCCAAAATCCAAAACGGTGACTCATGGAGACAGATCGTTCTAAGGTTTCGGAACCAAAACTGTGGAATTCATTGCCACAGGAAATTAGAAGCTTTGATATGTTGGGTAATTTTAAGTCAGCGGTTAAGACTTGTCATATCTAAGCCTGTCATATCTAAGCGTACCTATTTTTAACAGCGCGATAAGCGATCTTCATAACTCAAATTGTTCTAGTGTCAAAGTGATCATTCGAGTTTCTTCAAATGCTCAATTATACAAACTATGAATTTAAGTTCATGTAGCAATGTGATATATCATTCAACGCGTAACTAGATACAGTAATTAAGTTTGACAGCGCGAGCGATTAGGGAAAATAGAACGCTCTCATATGACAAGAAGGAGCATAGTTCGAACATCCGCGTTACTTATAGCATAGATAAATAAAAGAATAAAACTCCAGACATGTAGTGTTGCGTATTATTCGTTAACCTGCTACATTTACATCATACATTCATCAATTCTTACTGGATGCATGTAATAAGCATCCAGCTCAAATACTAGTTGACGAAATCGCACAACTCCAACACCATCGTAACTAAATTGTAATTCTAAGCCGATCTCTGTAATCTGTTAGTTCTATTGTAGAAGTAATTGATTTATTTTTAAAAGTATTACAGCATAGCGATTCTTTTCTTTGACCACATACATTTTCGAAACATGTGAATTTTCGAAACTTGCACTTTGGCAAAAATGTCGTAATGCATGTAGGAATGAAACATGTTTATGGCAAAGCCTCTATTTGACAACATCTATAATGTGACCACGGCTATTTGTTTACGACAACCATTTTGATCACGCCCATTTTCTCGGAATATTTGGATGCCTGCTGCCCCCCCCCCCCCTTACTAAAAAGTCCTAGTACGCCACTGTACTAAAAGGCTGATGTACTACTAATAATACTGAATAGAAGGTGTAACGTTTTGAGCGAAGGCTCTTCGTCCTTTCTCCTCTCTCCTTAAGGCATCGATAGGACATTTTCCGAGCATTTTAGTTTAATACTGAGTCCTTCGTAACGAAGGAGGAAGGGCGTTCACTCGAAACGTTAGACTTCCAATTCACGATTTTAACAGTACAGCAACCTTTTAGTATTTTTGATTGGTATTTAAATCAGCTCTTAGTTGGTCTTCAGTCTGTTAATGAATAAAATTATCCTTACCTCTTGGCTTCTCATTAACTTTACTTGCAGCTTAACTTGTAGCTCGACTTGTAGCTTGGTCTTTACACTTTCACTTTCCTCACCTACAGGAAATTAAAGAGCAGTCTCACGTGTTCTGAAGGGAAAGGCTTTTCTTGGCTATTATCATGTTAAACATTTTGATATTCAAACCTTGTTTATTAATTTATTCACGAAACGTTTTTTCTTAAAACTGAGATCGGATTAAGGTGCTGCTTATACGATGCATTTTTTCGTGCCCCCTTTTATTATAATCTTATTTATACTGCTGATGGAAACTTCTTAACTCCACTTGTACTTTCAATAGAACGTACTATTCGCGACACGATAACAAATAATCGGCGAAGATAACTACATAGTGAATTTAAGTTCATGCAGCAATGTAATCTGTCATTCAACGCGTAACTATATATAGTAATTAAGTTTGACAGCGCAAGCTGTTAGGGAGAGTATAGAACGCTCTCGTATCACAAGAAGAAACATGTTGAAACGTCCTCCTTCTGATATAGCATAGATAAATAAAAGAATAAACCTCCCGACAAGTAGTGTTGTGTATTATTCGTTTACATGCTACATTAACATCATATATTCATCAATGCTAACTGGATGCATGTAACAAGCATTCAGCTCAATATATAAATACTAGTTGACAACATTCCATAACTCGAATACCATCGTAACTAAATTGAAGTTCTTGGACGAGCTCTGTAATCTGTTAGTCCTATTGGAATGTAGCGGTAATCACTTTGTTTTTAAAACATATTACACCATAGCAATTATTTGCTTTAACCAGTTCATATCTATCAATGGCGGAACATCTCGGAGGTTTGAAGTAAAATATGGTGTACCACAGGGATCCTGTCTCGGCCTTCTCCTCTTTATCCTATATGCAAGCAAGCTGTTTACGATCATCGAACGCCATCTTCCTGATGCCCATACTAATGCAGATGACACACAATTGTATGTGTCCTTTAACGCCAACTCTTGTGATGATCAATCTGCTGCTGTTGAGGCCATGCAAAGATGTATTATGGATATAAGAGAGTGGATGCTTTCTGACCGGCTTAAGCTAAATGATGACAAGACTGAGTTTGTTATCATAGGAACTAGGCAACAGCTTTCTAAAGTCAACATTGATTCTTTATACGTCGGTGACTGCATGACCTCCCCATCCAGTGTAGTGAAGAATCTTGGATGCTGGTTTGATAGACAGTTAAAGATGGATAAACACGTAAATAGCATCTGTAAGGCCTCTTTTTCCATCTATATAACATTCGTAGAATCAGGAAATTTCTTAGCTCTAATTGTACGCAGACTCTTGTCACTAGTCGCCTTGACTATTGCAATAGTCTACTGCTCGGATTGCCTAGCAACCAACTACATAAGCTCCAAGTAATAGGTAACCAATGAAGACTACATAGAAAAGGAGTAATATGGTCAAACCGTCCAACATTGCAAATAAGTCTCGCAGCTGCATTCTGAACACGTTACAGAATTCAGTTTAAAATCCTACTTTTTACGTTTAAAGCACTTAATGGACTTGCTCCAGAATATATTTCAGAACTCTTAGAACTCAGTAAAGATTACTTCCAGATATAATCTTAGATCATCCAATAATAAGCACTTACTAGAGCATCCGAAAGTAAAAAGTAAAGTTACCCTGGGAGATCGCTCCTTTACTGTTGCGGCACCTAAACTATGGAATAATCTTCCAAGTGCTCTGCGGAATGCTTCGAATGTTGATAATTTTAAACGCCTCCTTAAAACGTACCTTTTCAAAGAGGCATAAAGCTGTTAAGCTGTTACTGTTTTTTTCCTATAAACAGATAATTGTACATAAGTCATACCAGTTGATTAGATATTTGTATTTTATCTGTAACTCTCTGTAATTGGTATTCACAGTTTGATGTAAATATTTTCATAAGCTTTGAAACAACTGCTATCATAACATTGCAAATCTTGTAATTAGTTTTCCATTGTAATGCGCCTGTGAGCATCTTTCTATGTAACAGGCGCACTATAAGTAAATCAATTATTATTATTATTATTATATATTATTGAAAGTGCAGTGAATTTGCGAGACTTGTGCTTTCGCAGAAGTATGTCTATTATGACCGCAGAGTGACAAAGTCATGTAAACAAAGCTGTAAATCAAGAGCCGGGAAGGAGTCGTCTTTCGTGATAACCGCAAGCGCCATATGTTTCTATAACTAAATAACGTGGATATAGCGCTGTGAGAAGTTATACAAATGTTACCAGAAATATTGTTATAATTTCCATCACGATATTTATCACACAGTATTGACCGTATTCAATTCGAATTTTCTACGAAATATACATTTATATTTGTCTGCACGCGCGCACGGCGGTCTCGATGGACTAAGAGAAGGCATTAATATAAATTGTTTTCTTAGCTTCTTTCGATAATACACTTGGCGACTGAAATATCCGTCAATGTATATTGTATTTCGGGTTCAACAATCTCCCAAATAAAGAAAACTTCATATTATCTTTCCTTATCGATCTCGGCGGAAAATTGACCCCAAAATCGGGTCCAGTAATGACACAGTTCATTGAAGCGTGTGATCACGGGTTTTGGTAGCGTGGCACAGGCTGTATTAGATTTTTTTTCTTTTCAACTTCTGTCTTAGTTCCGGAACACTTTCGTTGAAATCATTGCTAAATCTCAAACGCTAAATTTGTTGCTTTAGAACATCACGGCTTTACTTCAGTTTTGATCTCTTCGCCCCATGCTGTGACGTCTTAGCACCCCGCAGCCGCATCATATAATCATTATTGTAAAACTAAATCTCAACCATAATTTTAAACATGTTAAAATCTAGCTGGTTGCAAACATATCTAGATTCGAGACGAGGAATCTCAAGGAATGCGTATGCCACAAGTCAATAGACAATAGTAATTATCGTAACTTACAGCTAGCTCAATAAATAGTAGATCAGTCTGCCTCGTGGTGAGAAGGTTGCGCGTTCGATTCTCTGCGACTCAGAAATGGTCTGAATGAAGACGAGCTACAGCGTATCAAATATTACCTTTCACTTAATCTTAACTGAACATAATAAACAAACATTACAACGAGTAACTAGATATAGTAATTCAGTTTGACAGCGCAAGCGATTAGGGAGAATAGAACGCTCTCATATAACAATTAGAAAGAGCATAAGTTCGAACGTCCGCCTGCTGACACGAAGATATATTCGTGAATATACGTTACATATAGCATAGCTAAATAAAAGAATAAAACTCCAGAAAAGTAGTGTTTCGTATTATTCGTTAACCTGCTACATTTACATCATACATTCATCAATGCTAACTTGATGCATGTAACAAGCATTCACCTCAATATATAAATAACAGTTGACAACATCGCATAACTGAAATACCATAGTAACTAAATTGAAGTTCTAAGCCGAGCTTTGTAATCTGTTAGTCCTATTGGCATGTAGCAGTAATCAATTTGTTTCTAAAAAATATTACACCATAGCGATTATTTATTTAACCACAAACATTTTTGAAAGATACAGTGAATTTGCGAAACTTGCGCTTTTGCAGAAGTATGACTTTTATGGCCTATTCGAATTTCCAACGAAATCTCCAATTTCATTTGTTCCCACGCACGCACGGCGGTCTCGGATGGTTAACAGAAGCCATTAATATAAATAGTTTTCTTAGCTTCTTTCGATAATACACTTAGCGCGTTTGTAGTCATCAACAACTATCCGTGTATGTATATCATATTTCGGGTTCAAGTGTTCAACAATCTCCCAAATATGGGAAACTTCATCTCGAATGGAAACTCGGCCTTATCGACTCTGAAATCGGGTCCAATATGATACAATCCCTTCAAATTTACGATCACAAGTTTTTATGATTTTTCTACTTTCTAACTGCAGTATTATTGCCAAATCTCAAGCGGTGAATTTGTTGCTTTAGTACATCGTTGCTTTAGCACCTAGTAACCGCATCGTATAATCATTATTGTAAAACTAAATCGCCACCATCATTTTAAACATGTTAAAGACTAGCTGGTTGCAAACACATCTAGATTCGAGACAAGAAAACTCAAGGAATGCGTAGGCCACGAGTCAACAGACAATATTATATATCGTAACTTGCAGCGAGCTCAATAAATAGTTGGATCATGTGCTTGGTGGTTAGAAGGTTTGCGGGTTCGATTTCCTGGGACTCAGAAATGTTCTAAATATGAAGACGAGCTACTCCTGCAGTGTAGCAAAGATTACCTTTCACATAATTTTAAATCAACATAATAAACAAACATTATAACATAATGAAATGTCGCTATTTGAATACAACAATGATATGCAAGTTCTGTGTTGCGTAGGCAGTGTCACATACGAATTAAAAGTACTAAAAGGCTGGTCTACTACTTCATTACTGAATAGCAAGTGTAACGTTTTGTGCGAATCCTTTTCGTCCTTTTCCATATCTCCTTCAACGGCGCAATTGGACGTTTTCTGACGAAGGAGGAAGGGCGTTCACTCGAAACGTTAGACTTCCTATTCACTATTTTAACGGTACAGCAACCTTTTAGTATTTTTGATTGGTATTTAAATTAGGTCTTAGTGTGTCTTTAGTCTATTAATGAATAAAAAAACTATGCTTACCTCTCGGCTTCTTGTTAACTGTACTTGTAGCTCGACTTGTACCTTGATCTTATCACTTTCAAATAAACAATGGTCTACTTTCACCTACAGGAAATTGAATAGCAGTCTCACGTGATCTTTGACGTCATCATTCTCAGACTTTCTGCCATTATCATAAGATCGAACGAGAAAGGCTTTTCTTGGCTATTCTCATGTTAAATATTTTGATATTCAAACCTTGTTTATTCATTTATTCGCGAAACGTTTTTACTTAAAACTGAAATCCGATTAAGGTGCTGTTATACGACGCATTTTTTCGTGAAACATGTTTTTCATAATCTTATTTATACTGCTAAAGCAAACTCCTTGAGTCCATTTGTACTTTCAATAGAACGTACTATTTACGACACGATCACAAATAATCGGTGAAAATAGCAAATAATCGGGGTCTCGTTGTTGCAATAACTATTACTAGTTTATATGTCATACTGATGCCTCGTCATAGCCTGTCATATCAAAGCATACCTATTTTTAACAGCGCGATAAGCGATCTTCATATATAACTCAAATTGTTCTATTGTCAAAGTGATCTATCGGGTTTCTTCAAATGCTCAATTATACAAACTATGAATTTAAGTTCACGTAGCAATGTGATATATCATTCAACGCGTAACTAGATACAGTAATTAAGTTTGACAGCGCGAGCGATTAGGGAAAATAGAACGCTCTCATATGACAAGAAGGAGCATAGTTCGAACATCCGCATTACATATAGCATAGATAAATAAAAGAATAAACTCCAGACATGTAGTGTTGCGTATTATTCGTTAACCTGCTACATTTACATCATACATTCATCAATTCTAACTGGAAGCATGTAATAAGCATTCAGCTCAATATATAAATACTAGTTGACGAAATCGCACAACTCAAATATCATCGTAACTAAATTGTAATTATAAGCCGAGCTCTGTAATCTGTTAGTTCTATTGTAGAAGTAAATTATTTATTTTTAAAAGTATTACAGCATAGCGATTCTTTCTTTTACCACATACATTTTTGAAACATGTGAATTTTCGAAACTTGCACTTTGGCAGAAATGTCGTAATGCATGTAGGAATGAAACATGTTTATGGCACGGCTATTTTTTTACGACAACCATTTTGACCACGCCCATTTTCTCGGAAAATTTGTATGCCTGCCCCACCCCCCCCCTCCCCCCACTAAAAAGTCCTAGCTACCCCACTGTACTAAAAAGCTGATGTACTACCACAAATTGATTTATTTTTAAAAGTATTACAGCATAGCGATTACTTGCTTTGACCACATACATTTTTGAAACATGTGAATTTGCGAAACTTGCACTTTGGCAGAAATGTCGTAATGCATGTAGGAATGAAACATGTTTATGGAACGGCTATTTTTTTACGACAACCATCTTGACCACGCCCATTTTCTCGGAAAATGTGGATGCCTGCCCCCCCCCCCCCCCTACTAAAAAATCCTAGCTACGCCACTGTACTGAAAGGCTGATGTACTACTAAAATACTGAATGGAAGGTGTAACGTTTTGAGAGAAGGCTCTTCGTCCTTTCTCCTCTCTCCTTAAGGCAGCGATAGGACATTTCCCGGGCATTTTAGTTTAATACTGAGTCCTTCGTAACGAAGGAGGAAGGGCGTTCACTCGAAACGTTAGACTTCCAATTCACGATTTTAACAGTACAGCAACCTTTTAGTATTTTTGATTGGTATTTAAATCAGCTCTTAGTTGGTCTTCAGTCTGTTAATGAATAAAACTCTCCTTACCTCTTGGCTTCTCATTAACTTTACTTGCAGCTTAACTTGTAGCTCGACTTGTAGCTTGGTCTTTACACTTTCACTTTCCTCACCTACAGGAAATTAAAGAGCAGTCTCACGTGTTCTTTAACGTCCTCATTCTCAGATTTTCTTGCATTAGGGCGAATAGCGGACGGGAAAGGCTTTTCTTGGCTATTCTCATGTTAAACATTTTGATATTCAAACTTTGTTTTTAATTTATTCACGAAACGTTTTTTCTTAAAACTGAGATCGGATTAAGGTGCTAATTATACGACGCATTTTTTTCGTGCCTCTTTTTATTATAATCTTATTTATACTGCTGATGGAAACTCCTTAACTCCACTTGTACTTTCAATAGAACGTACTATTCGCGACACGATAACAAATAATCGGCGAAGATAACATTCCTGTCATATCTTAGCGTACCTATTTTAACAGCGCGGAAAGCGATCCTATATATAGTAATTAAGTTTGACAGCGCAAACGGTTAGGGAGAGTATATAATGCTCTCGTATCACAAGAAGAAACATGTTGAAACGTCCGCCTTCTGATATAGCATAGATAAATAAAAGAATAAACCTCGCGACAAGTAGTGTTGTGTATTATTCGTTAACATGATACATTCATCAATGCTAACTGGATGCATGTAACAAGCATTCAGCTCAATATATAAATACTAGTTGACAACTTTCCATAACTCGAATACCATCGTAACTAAATTGAAGTTCTTGGACGAGCTCTGTAATCTGTTAGTCCTATTGGCATGTAGCAGTAATCAATTTGTTTTTAAAACATATTACACCATAGCAATTCTTTGCTTTAACCACATACATTATTGAAAGTGCGGTGAATTTGCGAGACTTGTGCTTTGGCAGAAGTATGTATATTATGACCGCAGATTGACAAAGCCATGTAAACAAAGCTGTAAATCAAGAGACGGGAAGGAGTCGTCTTTCATGATAACAGCAAGCGCCATATGTTTATATAACTAAATAACGTGGATATAGCGCTGTGAGAAGTTATACAAATGTTACCAGAAATATTGTTATAATTTCCATCACGGTATTTATCGCACCGTTTTGACCGTATTAAATTCGAATTTCCTACGAAATATATATTTATATTTGTCTCCACGCGCGCACGGCGGTCTCGATGGACTAAGAGAAGGCATTAATATAAATTGTTTTCTTAGCTTCTTTCGATAATACACTTGGCGACTGAAATATCCGTCAATGTATATTGTATTTCGGGTTCAACAATCTCCCAAATAAAGGAAAACTTCATGTTATCTTTCCTTATCGATCTCGGCGGAAAATTGGCCCCAAAATCGGGTCCAGTAATGACACGGTCCATTGAAGCGTGTGATCATGGGTTTTGGTAGCGTGGCACAGGCTGTATTAGATTATTTTCTTTTCAACTTCTGTCGTCGTTCCGGAACACTTTCGTTTAAATCATTGCTAAATCTCAAACGCTGAATTTGTTGCTTTAGCACATCACGGCTTTACTTCAATTTTGATCTCTTCGCCCCATGCTGTGACGCCATAGCACCCCGCAGCCGCATCATCTAATCATTATTGTAAAACTAAATCTCCACCATCATTTTAAACATGTTAAAGTCTAGCTGGTTGCAAACATATCTAGATTCGAGACGAGGAATCTCAAGGAATGCGTATGCCACGAGTCAATACACAATAGTAATTATCGTAACTTACAGCTAGCTCAATAAATAGTAGATCAGTCTGCCTCGTGGTTAGAAGGTTGCGCGTTCGATTCCCTGGGACTCAGAAATGGTCTGAATGAAGACTAGCTACAGCGTATCAAATATTACCTTTCACTTAATCTTAACTGAACATAATAAAGAAACATTACAACGAGTAACTAGATATAGTAATTCAGTTGACAGCGCAAGCGATTAGGGAGAATAGAACGCTCTCATACATATGACAATTAGAAAGAGCATAAGTTCCAACGTCCGCCTGCTGACACGAAAATACGTTACATATAGCATAGCTAAATAAAAGAATAAAACTCCAGAAAAGTAGTGTTTCGTATTATTCGTTAACCTGCTACATTTACATCATACATTCATCAATGCTAACTGGATGCATGTAACAAGCATTCACCTCAATATATAAATAACAGTTGACAACATCGCATAACTGAAATAACATAGTAACTAAATTGAAGTTCTAAGCCGAGCTCTGTAATCTGTTAGTCCTATTGGCATGTAGCAGTAATCAATTTGTTTTTAAAAAATATTACACCATAGCGATTATTTGTTTTAACCACAAACATTTTTGAAAGATGCAGTGAATTTGCGAAACTTGCGCTTTTGCAGAAGTATGACTTTTATGGCCAATTCGAATTTCCCACGAAATCTCCAATTTTATTTGTTCCTACGCACGCACGGCGGTCTCGGATGGTTAACAGAAGCCATTAATATAAATTGTTTTCTTAGCTTCTTTCGATAATACACTTAGCGCGTTTGTAGTCATCAACAACTATCCGTGAATGTATATCATATTTCGGAACAATCTCCCAAATATAGGAAACTTCATCTCGTGTGGAAACTCGGCCTTATCGGCTCTGAAATCGGGTCCAATATGATACAATCCCTTCGAATGTACGATCACAAGTTTTTATGATTTTTCTACTTTCTAACTGCATTTTTTTTTGCTAAATCTCAAGTGGTGAATTTGTTGCTTTAGTACATCGTTGCTTTAGCACCTCGTAACCGCATCAAAAATTATTATTGTAAAACTAAATCGCCACCATCATTTTAAACATGTCAAAGAATAGCTGGTTGCAAACACATCTAGATTCGAGACAAGAAAACTCAAGGAATGCGTAGGCCACGAGTCAATAGACAATATTATATATCGTAACTTGCAGCCAGCTCAATAAATAGTTGGATCATGTGCTTGGTGGTTAGAAGGTTTGCGGGTTCGATTCCCTGGGACTCAGAAATGTTCTGAATGATTGATTGATTGATTGATGATTTAACTCTTGAAACTCGCAGCCTTAGTAATCATATTCGGCTGAATAACGTTAAGTTTTACAACAATAACTAGAAATACGTGTACGCAACAACCCCTCGCCCGCTTACTGTTTGAGGCTTTAATATTGCCAAACGGAACATATTTTCAAACTGCTTATTTTTTGGGTGCAATTTGTGGGTTGTGTACTGCACAGAACCCAAGTGGGAAAGTCTGCCAACACAATTGTCTCGCAGGCAGGGTTGGAAACCAATTGTGTAATTATTGATTATTGAAATTAATAATTAATTTTAATAATTATTAATTTAAATAATAATTTTATTAGTTATATATTACATAATTAAAGTTAATTATGTCAGTTATGCTTTTAATAATAAATTTCAACATGCATGTTTACAGTACTGTAACAGTGGCATACTCATAATTTTACTCAAAGTACAATTGTATTCACGAGACTGCATAACATTGTACATACATGTACCCTACTGTAATAATGTAATCTGCATGTTCCTTATTGCCTAATTGTCAGTATAAGCAGATACATGTACCCTACTGTAATAATGTAATCTGCATGTTCCTTATTGTCTAATTGTCAGTATAAGCAGATACATGTACCTTACTGTAATAATGTAATCTGCATGTTCCTTATTGTCTAGTTGTTAGTAGCAGATATCAAAAGATTCCATACCTAAATTTATCCTAGACCAAATTGATAAGTCTGATAAACCTTTTATTCTTTTAGAAGATTTCTGTTTCTTAACTTTTATTAATATTATATAATTATGCACATTCATGTACCAGTATTTCAATGGTATTCAAGTACCGGTAACACAATTTCCAAAATTGAAATAACAAAAGCCCAAAAAACACAACAAAGAACGATATTGCTTAATCTAATTATTTCACCAATATATATATATATATTAATTCAGCATGAAATTCCTTTCAGCTGCTTCTTGTCAGTGGGTGATACCACTTGTTAATCCTAACATGTTCCCCTGACACAGTGAGTGTTAACCTACGCAATTATACATTATACAGTATTTATCCTTCAAAAGCTGTGTAAAATATACATTGAAAGCCTAGGACTGGCACTGTCCAGGCCTACTATCCAGGACAAAGGTGAACTTAAACAGACACACTAAGCCATTGGCCAGAAGGGCATATGCCATAATATCAGATGAGCATAAATGCTGATTGTTATAGCCAGTATGGTGTATGCTTACACTATTAAAGTGAGTAAAATGTAAGCCAGGCCCAAGGTGGCATCCCGCCAGGTTGGTCCTGGTTAGTCCTATAGACCTGCAGTATAAATACAGCTGTAATCTGTACTTTTTTACATCCTTACCACCAGAACCGGTACTCACTATATTATCAAATTAACAAGTATGTATTGCAATTATTCCATTGTGGATGGGGTTGCAAAGCGACCGAGTGAAACAATGGTGATGGATAATTTAAATAAAAGTATAAAATCTGCCATTCAAAATTTGTATTAACATTTGTTATTCTGCAATATTATAATAAAGCACATAATTTATTGGTATATGTTACGGTATGTAAGGACTATTCAATTTCGAGAAGCTTTCGAGAAGCTTTCGAGAAGATTTCAAAAGCTGTGTAAATATATAAATTGGAAGCCTAGTACTGGCATTGTCTAGGCCTAATACAGGACAAAGGGGTTTACACAAACACACTAAGCCATTGGCCAGACCAGCATGCCATCAGATGAGCGTATAAACACTGATTGTTATAACCAGTGTGGTGCATGTTTAGACTATTAAAGTGAGTAAAATGTAAGCCAGGCCCAAGGTGGCATCCAGCCAGGTTGGTCCTCGTTAGTACTATATACTTGCAGTATAAATACAGCTATAATCTATACTTTTTTACATCCTTACCACCAGTACTGGTACTCACTATATAGGCTAATTATCAAGTATTGCAATTATTCCATTGTAGATGAGGTTGCAAAGTGACCGAGTGAAACAATGGTGATGGATAATTTAAATAAAACTATAAAATCTGCCATTCAAAATTTGTATTAACATATGTTATTCTGCAATATTATAATAAAGCACATAATTTATTGGTATATCTTATGTAAGGAGTATTCAATTTTGAGCGAAAGCCCTGCAAAGAGTGATTTCGTGATGTCTGATTGGCGCTTTCTCGATATATCAACAAACCGAAATTCAAATAATCGCTAATCCTAACCCTAATCCTAACCCTAATCATAATCCTAACCCAAATCCTAACCCTAATCCTAACCCTAAAACTGACTTGGGTTGGTGTTATAACAATTTTAAATTTCGGTTGCCATGACGACATGCCAAAAGTGAAATGTTCCGACCACAATATATTTTGAAGTACTAACTCTAAGAACCTACATATCTAATGAAAGCTTGATTAACAGCCTCTGCCATACCTACAAAAATATTTTTGTAACTGATACCTAACAGCTTGAAAAAACGACGACGCTTGGATTGGATTGACAAACTCCGTATAAATATTTTAGATATTCAGACGACGATATATTTTGAATTACTAACGCAAGAAAACCATGCTATACATCAAATAAAAGCCTGAATAACATACTCAGACATGTTTGCAAAACTATCTTTGTAACTGACTAACAGGTTTAAAAAACCGAAAACGGGTTTACCTTTAGTTTTGACGACACGTATAAAACTTGATTTACGCCATAAGGTGGCTAAACCCTGCTTTAGCCATAAGGTGGCTAAACCCTGCTTGGATCAAGCAAAGGTCTCAGCAGTATGTGGTAAGTTAACTTCAATATATGATTACGGATATAGAATACCAGTGCTGATGGGTGCATTCTCCCAACTTTGATCTGCCAGCGCAATGGATAATGCTGGCAGATAAGTAATTTCACTAATTTGTCATAAATTGTACTTGTCAGAATAACATCTTCGCTATAATTTAAGAAATATATACAGTATTAAGCATTTTCCCACATATAATATCACTTTTTATTATACAAAGTAGAGTGTTTTATTGATTTTTCCACAACTAATAAAAACGATAATCTCACATGTGTGATTATTTATGGTACAGCACTATAGTTTAAAGCTGTTTTTCTAAGCAATTGGACATTTTTTTATATAATAAACAGAAAAATACATGGATGCTTGGAAATGTGAAATTTATTTCACGTGTTGACCAGGATATCTCACTCGTTCGCTGTGCTCACTCGTTCGATATCCTGATCAGCACTCGAAATAAATTTAATTTTCATATTTCCGCACATCCATGTATTATTCTCTATATAAAACATACTAACCATGGTGATTGGTAATAAGTTCAGAACGTTCTGAAAACTAAACTGCTTATTTATAAACACATTTACCAAAATCTAATAATGGTAATAATAAATAAGCAGTTTAGTTTTCAGAACGTTGTGAACTTATTACCAATCACCATGGTTAGTATGTTTTATAAGCAATATTTAAATTTGTCACCACAACATAGTCACTATTTTATTACTTAATAATAAAATATATCTTTTTACTCTTTTTATCCATGCACAATTATCAATGGAATATCCCACGGGAAGCCTTTGATTTTTTTGTGAACCCTCTGTTGAGCGCATAACATTGTCATTTGTAACTTTAATAATTAATTATGTCCTGCACTTGTTATATTTCAGGACTAGTAATGAAAAGGTTTCACATGGCGAATGACAAGGACATCCGGACCCATATAAAAACAAATTACATAACATTGAAAAATGCCATAAGTTGAAAAAAAAAATTAATGTAAATAGCCTGTTTCCCAGTAGTTATCTATATCAAATGTATTTTTATGACTATCATTCTGTGATAAAGTTTTTGTATATTTTTGTAAATTTCAATTTCCATGTGGGCTGGGACTGGGTATTGTTAGGCAAGTGTTTTAAAAATGCAGATTTTGGTATTCCTCCCCAATAAGTAGAGCTTGATTTTTGTTAGTATAGCAGTTGGTGGAAGATGGACGAACACTGAGTGATTACAACACAAATAGGTGTAAGTTCCTGATCCCAGTTGTTATACAATAGAAACTCTATTAGTTTTTAAATATGAAGTTTGGGAGGGTTCAATATGAAGGGTTCATGCTATAGTATATGGGTGGGATCCTATAGGAATTTCAATTGATCATATTGGAATTCCTATAGGAATTCCAATGATTCAATTGAAATTCCTATAGGATTAGATGGAAATTCCTATAGGATTCAATGGGAATTCCTATAGGATTTAATAGGAATTCTTATAGGATTCAACGGGAATTCCTATAGGATTCAATTGGAATTCCTATAGGATTCAATGGGAATTCCTATAGGATTTAATAGGAATTCTTATAGGATTCAACGGGAATTCCTATAGGATTCAATTGGAATTCCGATAGGATTCAATGGGAATTCCGATAGGATTCAATGGGAATTCCTATAGGATTCAATGGGAATTCCTATAGGATTCAATGGGAATTCCTATAGGATTCAATGGGAATTCCTATAGGAAATTTTTTCGTAAGGGTAGTTTGACCGATGTAGACTTTCTCGCAGTCCTTGCAGTTAATTCTGTAAATAACACCAGTTGACAATTGTTTGTCAAGTTTGTCGTTTGGTTTCTTTAAGATGGAACCAACCGTTGTTGTGGGCTTATAAGCAACTTTTATATCATGTTTGCGTAGTGTTCTTGCAATCCCTTCAGATGCACCTTGAACATAAGGTAAAACCAAAAAAACCTTTGTATTTGTGTTGAACTCTGGTCTGTGGAGTTGGTTGTAATGTGCTATTAATAAATGCATCTGGATAGCCGTTGTCTTTCAGAGCATTTACAACATACTGTCTTTCTGATTTTCTCTGGGCCTCAGTTGATGGAATGTTTTTTGCTCGGTCTAGAAGTGTTCGAACAACAGAACGTTTATGTTGAGTGGGATGATGTGAGTTAAATTGTAAAATATATTGTTTGTATAGATACCAGTATCGATAGATACCATTGTCATTTTCTCGAAACCGTAGTATCAAGAAAAGAAATAGAACCGTTGTTTTCTTCTTCCACGGTGAATTGGATATGCTCATTGATAGAGTTGAGATGGCGGTGAAAATCAACTAAGTTTTTGCGGTGTAAACATGCATTGCTATCATCGACATATCTGAACCTTATAACATGTTGAATAATTTAATTCTTAATTTTATAACCGTATATATATATATTTTTTATCATACACATTTAGTCTCCATACAGGCTGAAGAAGGTTTTAGTATTTAAACCGAAACGTCCCCAATAAAGCTTTTAACATCTCAAAGTTTTTATCCATTGTCAGTGACAACATTTTGAACTCAATTCATATATATATATATATATATATAATATATATATATATATATATATATATATTATATATATATATATATATATATATATATATATATATATATATATATATAATATATATATATATATATATATTATATATTATATATATATATATATATATTATATATATATATATATATATATATATATATATATATATATAGAAAGGATCCATGGTGAGGGAAAATTTCGAGTGTTGGAATACATACATTTAAGACCAAACCGGGACCAGTTGCGAAAAATGCAGCTTTTTAAGGCTTTTTAATTAGCTACGGAAGCCAGAGCTTAGTCACGAGTTCTGTATATACGGTGGTGGTAATGCCGGGATAAGATTCTGGGTATAATATAGGTAATATTGGCATTTCACTCGATCAAACTACATGTTGAAAGGATCCACGGTGAGGGAAAATTTCGAGTGTTGGAATACATACATTGTTAGACCAAACCGGGACCAGTTGCGAAAAATGCAACTTTTATGGCCTTCCGGCTGGGAATTGAACCCGCGACCCTGCGATGCTAGTGCAGTGCTCTGACCACTGAGCTTGTGGATTTAGCGGATGTGCAATGGATTTAGCGGATGTGCAATCTATGCAAAGGTTTAACGACGAATACCGATATCTCCTGGTGTGCATTGATGTTTTTTCCAAAATTGCATGGGTAGTTCCGCTCAAATTGAAGACAGTTCCTGCTTTAGTGACTGCTTTTAAGGTGATCTTATCGTCGGGAAGAAAACCTGAAAAGATATTGACTGACCGGGGAACGAAATTTTTCAACAAACATTTTCAAAAACTCTTGAACGATGAGAGTATTCATTTGTATAATACTTTTAACGAGACCAAAGCATCAATCGTCGAACGATTGATTCGCACCTTCAAAACCAAGATGTGGCGTTATTTTACAGCGAAGAAAACGATGAGATACATCGATATGTTACCAAATTTGGTTCATGCTTACAATCACAGCGTACATCGTAGTATTAAGATGAAACCTGCTCTTGTGAAACATGCAAGTGAAGACAAAGTTTGACATACTTTGTACGATGATGACATTAATGATTTACATCCTGTTAATTTCAAATTTAGGATTGGTGATCAAGTAAGAATTAGCAAGATCAAACGAACATTTGAAAAAGGCTATTTACCTAATTTTTCAAAGGAAATATTTACAGTGAGTAAGACAATATCTCGACGACCGCCAGTCTACAAGTTTATGGATTACGACGAGGAAGAACTTCAGGGGACCTTTTATGAAGCCGAACTTCAAAAAGTTAGTAAACAAGATGATGTATTTGACATTGAGAAAATTCTTAAGAAACGTGGAAAGGGAAAAAATGTAAAATATCTTGTAAAATGTCGGGTTATCCTAATAAATTTAATTCATGGGTGTCTGCTTCAGAAATAAATCGTATTTAAACCATCAACTGTTTTATGTTTTCTTTTATTATTGTTTTTGCGATCATGATGAACGGAACACATTTTTACGTCACGCTTCCCAGCAATGCGTCCATGTCTATCTTTCCCGATAATTCAACTAGCAGTTTCAAGGTAAAGTTACCACAGACTATCGATTTGAGTGGTAATTGGGAAGGTTGGATTGTATTCGATGACTTACCCTCGTACGTGGTATAACCTACAGAATGATAATAACCACATATATTATAGTGATGATGGATATATTTTTCTGTCTGCTTTTGTTGATTATGGTTATTATGAAACGATGAAAGATCTCGTCAAATCCGTGAATAAAACATTGTCAAAAGAGGTAAAGGGGAACATTTCAATGACTTTTGACGTTCGAACTGAAAAAGTGACAATTCATGTGAAAAACGGCCATCAATTTGGCATGGTGGGGAAAATGTCGATTTTATTAGGGTTTGGCGGAAAGGAAGTGAAGATTGTGAAGACAACCGTGAGTCCTTATGTCGCTGATGTTAGTGGTGCTATGAATTCGATTTATGTTTACTGTGATCTCATACAGTCACAAATCGTGGGGGATACGAATGCAAAATTGTTAAGAACTGTCCCTATTGAAGGGAAGATGGGTGATGTCGTCACTAGAACCTTCAACAATATACAGCATGTACCTATACAGACAAAGTCATTTGAGGACATTGATTTGAGGACAGATCGATAGATACGTTACTATCTAGATCAACAACAGGGAAAGGTGATGAGTGTTTTTAGAGGCAGTCCATGGCAAGTTGGACATGGACAAATCGGGTACGGTTTGGGCGGACTCTTTCGAAGTATCGCGAGAGCAGTAATGCCTATGGTTAAAAGTGGAGCAAAGACCTTGGGAAATAATGCTGTGAGTTCAGGTGCAAATTTTCTGGGAGATGTCCTTGCTGGTAAAAACGTTAAAAAAGCGGCGAAATCTAGATTGACTGAAGCGACAGACGTCGCGAAGCAAAGAGCTATTAGCAAACTACATAATTTAAGTCAAACCGGAAGTGGCAAACGTCAACCTATTAAACGAAAAGCTAAAAAGAGAAAGACTTCATCTCCTTCTATCACATACAAACAGGTCAAGAAACGAAAAACAACTCACGCAGAGGATATCTTTGGTTAGGTATGTCTTTCATACACCCTAATTCGATAGAAAGTACAAAGAGCGAATTAGATCTATTTTCTGTCCAAACTACACAAATCAGTCTGGAAAAAGGAAGATGGATAGACCATGAACCTGTCTCTAGCGTTACAGATGGTGGTTCTATCTCATTCCTTTCCCCAGGTACCGAAGACTATGTTGATTTATCGAAGACGATTTTGGTAGTTCGTGCAAAAGTAACAAAAGCAGATGGATCGAATCTTGATGCTGACATGAAAATAGGAGTTGTAAACAATTTCTTACATAGCTTGTTTAAACAAGTTGACGTATTCTTGAAAGGGAAGCAAGTCACTCAGGCTACTGGAACCTACGCGTACCGTTCTTATCTCGAGACGCTTTTGAATTATGGATCATCGGCGAAGCAATCGCAACTTACAGCTTCTCTCTTTTACAAATATACAGCTGGTAAAATGGACGTAGCTGACCCGACCCTAGCCGAAGCGGCAGTCAACCATGGACTCAAAAACTGATACGAGTTTAGCAAGGAGAGTGGAATTGTTGAAGTGGCTGGATCTATATTTTGTGATGTATTTTTCTCTGAACGGCTTTTGCTGAGTTATGTTGATCTGAAAGTCGTTATGAGTCCTAACAGTCACAAATTTTGTCTAATGTCGTCTGTTGCCGACGCTAATTTCAGAGTGAAACTGATTGAGGCCTATCTTAAAGTACAAAAAGTTAAGGTCAACCCTAGTGTATATTTGGGTCACGAGACAGCGCTAAAAAAGGTCCGGCCATTTATCCTATAAGCCGTGTAGAGTGCAAGGGTTTTGTCATTCTAGGCGAACACCAATCCGTAAAGAAAGAGAGTGTTTTCGGTGGATTTGTGCCAAGATCATTTGTCCTTGGTTTGGTTGAAAGTGCTGCGTTTAATGGAAATTTTACAAAGAACCCGTTCAATTTTCAGCATTTTAACATGTCATCTCTCACCCTTACGGTCAACGATGAAGCCATTCCCTTCAAACCGATTAAACTATCGTTTGGTGCAAATCAGAGGTTTGTTGAAGCATTCTGCACCCAGTTTTCGGGAACTGGGAAAATGTACTACAATACAGGCAATGGTTTATCGCGAGACGAATTTCCCAAATATGCATTATACGCTTTTGCTTTAACACCTGACATGTGCGGATCGTCTCCTCATTTTAACCGAGTCCAGAAAGGAAACCTGTCACTTGAGCTTCAGTTCTCTACGCCATTGCCGTCAGCCGTAAGCTTTGTTTGCTATGGAGAATTCGAAAACCTGATACAAATCGATTCGGACAGAGAGGTCATCTACGATTACATGAAGTAATGGTCACTCATCAGATTGTCAATGCATTAAAATCCGATCCTATCGCACGTAAACGGTTGTGTGGTGTCTTTTCATCTGATCAACTGCCTAAAGTCATAGACAGATTCCCGTCAACACAGATCCTAGTGACAAACCTGGAAAACATTGGGTGGCGTTTTACTTTCAGTCCGAGCAGAAAGGAGAATTATTTGACAGCTATGGGAAGCCACCTGATTATTACCATGAAACATTCAAGGACTACCTTAATGAACACTGTATTAATTGGATATTCAATAACAGGCAATTACAAAGTGCCTTATCTGATGTGTGTGGTCAATATTGTATATTTTATCTAGTTCAAAGGATGCGTGGACGGAGTATGAATGAGGTAGTTAGTATGTTCGAAGGAGATAAGAATGTAAATGATAAAAGAGTTTTCGGGTTCGTCAATAAGTATTTTTATAAATTAAATGGTTCTCAAGATGGACATACGAGTGTGAAGTTATAGTCTAAGACATTAAAAATAAAACTGTTATTTAGTGTAATTTGTAATACATTTTTTAAAACTTTGAATAAACTTTTTTGCTGTTTAAAAGTTGTACATGCGTCCATTTTCTGTCTTACACATGCAAAGAAGAACACAGGGAAGATGAAAATTTGGAAAAGACAGACATTTTATTTGGCTGGTTGAATATTTACATATGATCTAAAATGGAGACCAACGTTTAATATAGGTTTTGATTTTTTTCCAACGGTCTTATATTTTTCCTTTGGCGGAGTCAATAGACTTTTATTAAAAACATCTTCTTCTTCTTCCGACGAAGTTGTTACTTGCTGAGCTTGTTTCCATCTTTCGTCGTTTCTTACAAGATCTTTGGGCACATTGATCTTTGATGTAACTCGAAAGAAATCCTTTGCACCCATTGAGTTAAAGTTTCGTCTTCTTCTTACAGCATCACTTAGCAAATCGGAAATATTTAATCCTTCAACGTTACCACCGTCAAGCGTTACCTGCCCTGTGTTATCCCATGATACGATATCGGGATGAGTCTTTAATCGGTTCAAAATAGCAACAGCCCTTTCACGCATCGTCTTTGGTATGCCATCGACAATAGTAGAATCACTTAATATTGACCGCTCACTTGTAGGGTTAATTGCTGTATCATGTTTCTCGTTCTTTAATGTCATGTTGATAGTAGGATGTTCATTGTTTCTCTGTTGCTTTAGATTCAGATATATTTCGAGGTTTGCATAGTATAGCTTTTGTTTCTCGTCATCAGATATATCCATACGTTTAAGGATGACATCCATATTTTCATCTGTGTTCATCAAGTTGGCGATAAGAGGAGATGTCTCTTGCTTTTGTTTCCGTTCAAGTCTAATAAGCATGTCTTCGGGTATCAATACCATTCTTTTTGCATGTTTCATTTTATGAGTAGACTTCCTAATACACTGAGTACAGGTGGTAAGAGAGCTGTTATAAGATTTCCCGCTTTTTGGTTAAGAAGAAGATGCTTTTTCTTCTTTCGAGAAAAAATTTTATCACCTAAGATACGGAGATGTTTCTTGTGTCGTGACAGTTTTCGCTTTTGACTCGGTGTCAGTGGAATGACACCTTTTAACAGATTAAAAGAACATTCACAAATACACATTACTAAATCTGCAGGTCCATGTTCCAGGAGCATTTTACGAACTTTCGGTTTGCATTTGGCAAGTACTTGCAAGTAAGCGAAATTATCTTTCATCCGCCTAGACATGTTGAAAGTGATGTGAGACTAACACATGCAATGTGATTTAAGTACGTTTTGCATAAACAATGTGTCTCTCGTTTGGTAGAATATTTGTTCTCAGGCGGATGTTTTCCGGTGTTAATTGGTGGAGATCCATTAAGAGATACCCATAAGGTTTACATGTTGCATCGTAGAAAGAATCTAGCAAGTAATTTACGTTTTTAGGATACATCTGACGAGCAAGATGTGAGATACCTAGCGAATCTCTTGGATTTTTGAACACGATCATATAATGAGAGTTTAGACTTATAGTTCGTGATTGCTTGCCAGGTGGAAAAAGATTTTGGGTTAAATACATGACCGATGTCCCTCGATGATGGGAGCCACGTGTAAACAATTCAGACATGCGTTGATATTTTGAACATTCGTTCATGAGATCGTCAATTACGATCAGTGAGTTTTTATCGTTACCAAAGATGTCGTGTAGATTGTCAGGGAATCCTTCGACAAAAGTTATATTTGGTATGGTACGAGTCATATCATCAAATACTGTTTGATGTTCTCCATAACAATAGATTATTTTAGACGGTGCAGGATTAAAAAGTTCATCAAGGTGATGAAGCATAGACCGTACTATGTGTGATTTTCCAGATTGACTTTGACCACAAATGTAAAAATTAGCAGGAGTCTTGAAACGTACGTCCATAGTATACACGAACAACTGACGAAATGACGTCTCATAGGAATATGGTCTGTATTTTGTATGTAAAAAAGACATAGACATTAGTCAATGAATATAATTTTATTGCTATACCTATTTATATTTACAAAATTATAATTGGTTATTTTTCGAAAGTAATGTCCCTCCTTCGTCATGTATTGGAACTACTATTCTATAAAGTTCAAATTTCCACTTTATAAAAGTTTTAAAATTCTACAAGATACTAAATATTTTTCATTCAAAGACTATTTACAAAAGTTATTTTTTCCTGAAGCGTCGAGACAAATGAACGTTTCGACTTCGACTGTCTCTTTCGTTTTCAAACTTAAAGAACTAACTAGGAAAAATTCGTTGGCAGTGGGAAAAAATCATTATTATAACGTCTGTAGAAGGATGCTTCCTCTTCATTGTCGGTCATTTCTACGTCGTTCACAAAATCAACATCAGAGTCGTTCTCAGATGGATCATGGTCTGTCTCCCCGTCCGTTTCCATGAGGTCGATGTCTTTTGTAATCTCGTCAACCTCCATCAAATTGAGACTTTGGGATGATACGTTATCATTTGGATGATAACATGTGGTTGTATACAACATATGATCAGGAACCAGCGATATTGGAACCGATGGCATGATAATTGGAGTAGTTTTAGATGCTAACAGTGGTAACCAAAAGGAATCGTGTCCTGACCCTTCTCCATTATAATACGTTTGTCGTAGACCACTTGATATGTTTTTTTCCTCTCGCTTGTTCAACATACGACGTGTGTGTGGCTCTCTCGAAATCTTGCTCTCATTTACAATTGTTACACTAACTCTATTGTCTAAATTAACTACCATATCTTTCATCGTATTAAAATTTAATACCTTACTATTTTTGTAATTTAGTGTAAACCCCCTTATTTTACATTTTTGCTTACCGTTATTAATTCTATAGACATAATTCTTAGGACCTGCACACACAAAGTCCGTAATATACGTACCCTCCCCATATTCTCCTGTAATCTCATTTGTTAAATCTCCTAAGTAATCCCCTAAGGATGGTTTAGGACCACCTGGCTTAGAAGCATATATACATGAATCCGTATCTATATATAAAACATTTTCCCCTTCTAAATCTAATAAGTCGTACAATTCTAATCGAGCCCAAGCTGAAGTGAAAATACCTATGAATATGTTAGTTACTTTGCTTTCCGTTACAAATTCACTCTTACGTTTGTATACAAGCTCAACTAAATCATCTGTCAAGAGACAAATGTCATGGAGCTCTACGTCTGCTCCATTTACAAGTTTATAAAAAGACATAGGGTCGTTTACAAATTCTGTTATTAAACGATCAGTTCGCATAGCAAATCTAACCCAAAGACTATTCAGACATAGTTTAGCCATAGCTCTAAGTCCTGGATTCTTCTTTATGTTATCATGCCTTAATAGTATACCCTCATGCTCAAAATAGTCTCGAATGTAGAGAGCTTGGTCCTCGGGAGTTTTTACCCACAAGGACCACCCTGAGCATTCCTGTTTTAACCTTAAAAAAAAGTTCACATACTCAGTGAACAGAGAATCGGTCGTCTCTTCAAAATGCCAGACTTCTTTGATCTCTAGAATCCGATATCCTTTTTCTAATGCTCTAATCACTTCGACCGTCGTAAATGTACCGTAAAAAGACCTTTCGAGTTCCGAGTGTTGACACATGTTGCAATCATCCAAAACGCATTGTTTACATAATGGGAAAAACAGCTTACCCTTAAGGCGAATAGGTAACACGGGGTGATAAAGCTTCGCTGGGGGAAGAACCCTGCACTTAATCAAGCCAAAATAATTGTAAATATACTGAAAGTCTTCACGAATGATAGTCGGATGTTTGATTGGGTAGCGTTTAGTCTTGTTTACGTATGGATACAAAGAAGTAAAATCATCGTACTCAATTGTTTCGCCCGGTCCTGCTTTGGCGAACAATTTATAACCATTAACACGACCTCCGAAAAAAGCATCACGCGGATCAATGCTTTGGACAAACTCCGATCGATCTAAAAATTCTTTCATTTCGGAAGTGTCACGCAATTTACGAAAATCATGTTCCCAAATCGACTTGACGTTAAACCCTAATGCCTTTAGTCTTTCTTCACGCTCTAAGGTTATTGTATACGCATCCCTCAACTTAGTTTCGGCTTTCAATGGATGATTGTTTCTTTCATCGTAACATAACGGGCAGCCGTGATAAAAACAACCATTAAATTCAAATACGGTGTTCGTTTTCTCACAGAAACCATCGACGTAATAAAATTTACCTAACTCCTCATCCCGAATTTTTTTCTCTCCACCGTTTTCGGCATGCAAAATAACTGAATTTGCCTGGTAGGCGACAAACTCTAACCACTCAAGGGAACTTTTCGAATAAGGTTTTGTCACACTACCATACAAATATTTGGGAACGATACCAATCGTATCTTTTGGAAGATAATTCGCTCTGTAAATGGCCATGACTGAAGCGGCAATAGTACAATACGTAAATGGATCGACTTTAGTCTCACTAATAAAAAGCTCACGAAATTTCAAACAACACAAACGTAGAATTGTTACATCTTGAGCACAGTATTTATACATTTCCTCTCTAAAATTAAAAACAAATCCCTTATCTCTCATTTCACTATGCCAATTGACCAGTTCTTGTCTAGCTAGAAAAATGTACGAGCTCAGGCAAAGATCCGACGTAATCTTGGTTCTCTAATCGGTTAAACAAATGTGGAAAGTCGCCTTTCGAATACACCGACAAATCCAATCCGAATGTTTTGGGTAAATTAGAAAGAGGCATTTGAAGCCAATTCAAAGAGTCAATTAAACGGATATTGTAGTCTTTTAAAGTCAACTGCATAAATTTCATGCCAGAGTGAATTACATACATTTCGGCGTTAGGCCGATATTTAATAAGCCACTGTTGGATGAAAACGGCGTCGAAGCTTTTAGCATTATGGGCAATGGCTGTATATCCCTTATGTTCGTTGCAGAATAAAAACTGACAAAACCGATCTAAACTTTCGTAGCCTTGAAATGCGAACTCTGTACCGTCTGCATATTGCGCGACCGCAAAATTCACAATATGTTCATCGGAGGTTGGTCGGTTTCAAAATCATAAAATAATAATTTATCATTTAGTTTCTTTGGTTCTTCCTGCTGCATAAAACACAAATCTCCGGGTAAAACAATTGTTTTGCAAATGTCACATTTAAATTCACCACATCGATGTTCGTTTTGTCGCGTGCGTTCAATAACCGACTCGCAATCGCGACACTTAAAGGATATTTCACACCGCGAGAGAAGTTCTACCCCTTTTGATTTACGTGTCTTCTTATGGTAATCAAAACACTTGGCGGAGCGACACTTTCTAAAACAATCAGGGCATTCCCTTTCCTCCCCTTCAACCCTAGAACATGACATATCTAAACAAATGCCACATGGATCATTGCACAAGTGGTGAAAATAATTATTGTAAAAAGCCTTACACTTGTCACAGAAAAAACGTTTGGCAAAAAAGGCTGGCATTTTTTCAGTATTCACGACATCATAATGCGGAGAGCATGCGGAGAGCCCACTGTTTGGGCCTTCGTAGATAACACCGTTCCTAGCGTGAAAATCAATGACCACGATTTGGAATTCACCGAGAATACCTTGAAACCGTGCAATCTCTCCCAACCCATAAGGACCAAATGCGACATTCGCTTTTGTACATAATTATATGGCTAACTCCTTTTGGATATTTTTGCCTGGCTTGATTTGTTTTAACTTAGGTTGCCCTTGTGCTATAGCCCAACCTACAACAAGAGCTCGAGCGCAACAAAGACTATCTTCATTTCTAATAGTAATAATATAACGTTTTAACTTACTGTCTTTACTATAATCTAGAACTTTGAGAGAGTTCTTATTTCTAACTTTATCATAACCAGAACCTCTTGGCGATTTCAGAGCAATAACGTCGATCTCGAAAGAACGGTCGAGAGGAATCTCTTCGTTACTCTGGAGGACCTTTGTAATTTTAGAGAGGACCTTGCGGGCGGACATTTCTCCAGAAGGTATGAGTCGTGTGCTAATCGGAGACTTTAGTGCGCTCGATGTCACCATCACACGCATCTTGTCTTCACTAGGACTGTTAAGATTGCACTGTTCTTTGACATTGTCAATTATGTCATCGAAAAGACTTGAAAGTTCGTTCAATATGTATTTAAGTTTCACGTTTTGTATCTGGTCAGCATCGTCTTCAAGGTAGGCCTTGTACACACACCCGTTTGCGCTGTACTTCTTCACAAAACGTTGTGACACTTTTTCCAACACAAGGTTTACTTCGGAAGGCTTAGACATTTTCAACTGCTTCAGTTTCACTCGCTCCTCTTCACGTTTTTGCAAACGTTCGAGACCCTGCTTGAGGAGTCTGTTCGCTTTCTTCTGCCAAGTCAAGACTGAAGACAGATCTGACTTCCTCTTGGTAAGTTCCTTTTCCATTTTCTTTAACAAACGACCAGCTTTCTAGTTCTTTTTGATGGCCTTTAAACGCAAACGTTCCATAGTTCAAAGTTGAAATGCATTCACTGAGAAAAATATATAGCTAAGAACGTCTCAGAAAACAAAAAAAATCTCGGTATGGGTTATTATGGGTTATAGATTCGACTCTGCACGGCCTTTTTATAATATTTTAACATATGGATATCAATATGTTTTTAGCAGTGTACTATAGCAGACAAGAACGCACACGAAGGCATAAACCATTACGAAATCGAAAGTGTGTTATTTCAATATAGTCATATGTAAATTACATTACACCTCACAAATCATTATTTAATTAATAATCACAGCTGTATTAATCGAAACAAAGTCATCATCGTTGAATTTTAGATAATGGGAAAACATATATTCGAAAAATGTAGGTATTATCACGTATCATACTTCTAATTGAGTACACGTCACATTATATGCTTGTTGTTAAACGAGACAACAAAATTTTAAAAATGTTTTTTTTCATTCAATAACCAATTCACAATTAACGAGTAATTAAAAAATGCAATTAAAATATTTGTTCGTAATTAATCTATTTTTTGTCACCATTATACGACATTAAAACTAGATATTAACTGTTCGTAATCGTTCTATTTTTCATCTTCAGATGATTCCATGAGTGGTCCATTTCGCTTGACTTTCTTTACTGCAGCTTTTTTCTTTTGCACGTTCTTCAGACTTCTTTTCTTTTTCTTTCGTCCGCCTTCATCTTCCCACTGAAAAAAGTCGCACTTTTCCTCAGGGTCTGTATCTTGACAGCGGAAATAAGGTCGATCGGGATTGGCGGAAGAATGGCTAATCCACAAACTTGCGGTCTCTTCACAAGCACACAGGGGAAAGTTATTCGGTTTGAATATCTTGCCAACCTTCATCTCATAACACTCCATAAGGCATGTGTATTTTTCCTCCGGAGTAAACAAGGTACATGTTTCGGTCCTGCACTTCAGAAAACCACGCTTAGCTTTAGACTCAAAACGTTTGAGACCTGCACCACAAAAGCATGGATATTTCTCCACTGACACCATTTTTCGTAACTATATGTCAGCCTAGGCAGAGTTGAGATCTGTAGCTGAGATCGAATATCTCCACCCCTTTTTATAATATTTGAACATATGGACATCATTATGTTTTTTAACATTGCAACATAGCAAACAAGAACCCCATGAACGAATAGACTATTGCGAAAATCTGGTAGGCTACACATGGATTGTTCATTAAGTCAGAATTGTTATAACATTGTTGTTATAAGGAACAGATGTAATAATTTAGCCAACCTCTGCCTTGAGCGTTTAAGTCGATCAATTGGTCGGGGGCTATGATTATGTAATGTATCAAAGTAATTCTCACATATGGATTGTTCATTAAGTCCAGCTGTTAAAATAATTAAGTAATATCATGATGTGATAATTTTAATCCCATCTACCTTCAGTATCTAAGTCAACCAAGGTCGGGGCTATGAATGTGCAATGTATCAAAGCAATTCTCACATATGGATTGTTCATCCCCTCGCCCGGCGCGAAGCGCCGGCCGATGACCGAAGGCCTGAGGGCGAGGGTGCTAATATCGACCGGCGTTTAGTCCCTTATCGCGCGAGATGCAAGCGAATCCTAAATCTCGGATCGGATTTATAGGTATATATATATATATATATATATATATATATATATATATATATATATATATATATATATATATATATGATCAACCGTCCTCATGCGCGGCATCGGAAATTTGGCCCTGGATTATCAGCTGATTTCAAGCCGAAACCGTAGTGTTGAAGGACAAGATAATCAAAGACAGACACAATTAAAAGGTAAAAGGACTATTATAATTATGTATATTGTGATTATCAGCGACTCACCGGTCTGTGTTGAGCAATTAATTTGCCTTTTCTGCATAGTTTTTTTGGTTAGGGTTAGCAATTTGGTTAGGATTAGGGTTAGGTTTAGGATTTTGGTGATATTTACTTGCATTTCGTTGAATTCTAAGAGACTATAGCGCCGTACGGCTACCGTACGAATAGCCATTACCTTCAGTTCAGTGCTTCATGCACTTTATCGTTTATTAAACTTTTTGATTTGACTCGCTAATAAACACGTGCTGCGAGTTTATTAAACGGTTTCAAACACGACCCATTTGATAAGTTCATTGGCGTAGTAATTTTGAAAATCGATGTTGTCTAAGCCGAGAAAATCAAAGATAAAGTTTATGTAAATCAGGACGAATCTTTATCACATTTAAAACCACGATACGGTCGTGATTTTCTTTTGTCTTTCCTCATGAATTATTAATGAGTGTTTGAATGTAATTTAAATAATTGTACACTTAATTGTGTATTTGCTCCAAGCTCCGAAATCTAATAGACACATTTTGAAATACTTAACAGAGAGATTTGGGAAAATTTGAAGGTGTGTAATGTTTTGAATTTTCAAAACATATATGTATAATATATTGACAGTTGCCAACTGTTTATGTTTATGTATGACTTTTATGTATGTTTATTATTTGATTAAAATTATAAATACTATCTGCTTGATAATTAGCCTATATATACAGTAGTTTAGGGTGAAAAAACATGCATACTATTGCTGTGTTTATATGACCTGGGCCTACAATTTTGTAGCAATAAACAAGCATTACTATGCATACTTGTCAGTGTTAATACTTAATATATACACTGCTGTAGTGAATAAGGGAGAGCTCGGGGGGAAACAGACGATACAGTACATGGATGATTGTCAAGCAAGCTCATATCCTCAGAAAAATTATTCTGTGTCCCGGACAGGGATAACTTTCTGATTTCCAGTGAGATGCTCTGACCATTGAGCTACCAAGACTCAGATGGTGAGTGAACGTTACATTGATGTACTGATTATATTGATATAACAGCAGTGTATATATTAACACACCCAATCATTAGTCATTACTGAAATATATAGTAACTGCTGTGCATAGGCAGTACATATATCATTAGAACCAGTGCATCATTGTAACCTCTCTCCATCTGAATCTCGATGGCTCAATGGTTAGAGGCCGTCACTGGCAATAAGAAGGTTATAATTTTTTCAACCAGGAATATTACAGTATTTTCTGACGATATCATATTGACGTCCATGTTTTGTATACTGGCATGTATTCCATATATAATCTGTGTTTACAGTACTCCATCCATTATGGAACATGTTAGACCTACAGTACACTTAGCTGGCCTAGTGGGTCACAACTTATTCTGTCAATATAAAATACAGCGTATTATTATAAATTCACATTGGGTATGTTGACAGCTACTAATACTATGTGTGTTAGCTAGATCATTGTCGACAAGCATTCTGAATATAGGTTATAATATATATGTGCACGGTGATATAATTTAGATACTATAGTACACAATGCCATATATTATATGCTTTGTTACATGGCAAATATGGTATCTGCAATCTGCATTAGGTATTATTATTATTAGTATTATTGTTAATGCATTATTATTATTATTAGTATTAATAATAATAATAATAATAATAATAATAATACAATAATATTTATACAGGATAGCCCCTTCAATGCTAACACTGGTATCAATATATGGGGTCTTGTTTTCTAACAAATTACAGTTGTTACAAATGTACAGTACACTGTTACAAAAACTAATTTTAACTCAAAAGTTGTATATCCTTCACATATTGTCAGTTAAGGCAATAGATAATAACTCTTTACTGGTAGATATGATGTTAAAATGCCATGGAATTTCCTAACTAGCATTACACAATGTAACTTGCTTCTAATACAAGAGGTACAAAACTTGGGATTTCTATTAACCAATCAGTTTCCCTGACATGCATTATGCCTAGAGACCTCTGATTATGACCATCAATATTTAGTTATCCATATTGCTACCAGTTCCACATCACAGTAGTCCGATGTGGGTAGAATTATCAACTTACTGTATATAATCTATCCACACCAACGATTGGAGTATTATCCCTAATAGGTACGTCTTAGTAAATCTAATTTGAATGGACCCCTATACATTTGCACTATATATGCATGCCATCCGTAGACATTTGAACGAATTTGATTTTTTTAAAGGACACTCATTGTATGATAGAGATGCACTTTCTTCCTTCAACAGCCTTTGGTGTCTATATATACGAAATACTGCATTGATTATTTCGTGAGTCATCAATATTGTGATAAAAGTAATTTCTTTCTTAGTGATTGATGGTAGAAACAGCAGTAGACCGCCCACTATTCTGTTGCTGCACTCAAAAATTTAAAAATTTAAAAATGCCCGGGTCTTGCAAGAGGCCTGGCCACATCGCCACGTCAATCACTTGTGATTGGTGTATTCTGCAAACCAATGAAATGTTGCAACCATTATGCGTATTGCGTACCTACCAGTAACACAAAGTACCCGTTCATCTCAACACTTTCCCCAATTCCACTGGCTAAAAGCATTTATTATACATTCAAAATTCATTCTCGTTTCCTATTGGTCAATTCCAGTGAATTCTTAATCTCTGGCAGGTGCGACCTCATTTCTGTTGAATACTGTGAATTATTGCACGGAGGCCAAAACAAAAATTATTTAACACTGATGACGTCACTAGGACCAAATTTGCAAAAATTACAAATTAAAAAACGCCTGTAGTAGATTTGTTTGTATATTTTTATAGTAAGACTATCTTGAACAATGTACAATAAAACAATTATTGGTTTCGGCTTGTGCATGATATTTAAGAGTTATCCAGACCTCGGTCAAAGTTATCTGCTTTGGCAGGTAACATTGACCTCGGTCTGGATAATTATTGATATCATGATGCTCAACCTACTCCAATAATTGTATATTATGCTGTACTATTACTACAGTACTGCTCAGAAATAACCTAACAAAAACCGAGCCCAAGACGCGATCGTTTTGAGGTTCGTTTGCGTGCGTCTTGCGGTTCGTCTGCGTGCGTCTTGCGGTTCGTCTGCGTGCGTCTTGCGGTTCGTCTGCGTGCATCTTGCGGTTCGTCTGCGTGCGTCTTGCGGGTAGTATGCGTGTGTCTTGCGGTTGACTGAATCTGCGATCCACGAGACGCAAGGTTCGTAGTGTGTTCGTCTCAGTTCGGAACGAACGTCAACAACCACAAGTAACGACAGTGTTTACAGTAATAGTGATGGGTAAGCTTTCGGAATACGCGAAGAACAGAATTATTTCGTTGAAGTCTACCGGAATTTCAACTGTACGAATTACGAAAATGATTGAAGAAGGACCTTGGAACAAACTTGCAACATTGAATTAAACCACTTTGATAATCAGTGCCTTATCCTTAGTTCTATTTGTGGGCAGAATTGCCATAGTTTTATCCGGAGCCCGGTCATCAAACGGAGACTAATTCTTACAATCTTATTTCGTTACTTTTCCTTGGTGCTTTTATCGGCTCTGCTTTTAAGCCTGCTTATGTTAAATTATTTGGCCACTTAGGACAAAAATATATTACGCTTGTGACTTCCGCACGCTTTTGTGACATGAGTCGTGTATATTGATAACATATGTATATATTAGAAGGATGCAATATATCGAAATGTTCGATAAATATCGATATTTCAAAAATACGATATTCGATTATTAACTTGACAACTCTCTTTTTCGGCAATTAGTTTCGGTAAAATTGAGAAAACACGTGTATGACGGCATTTGCGAATTCAAGTGACGAAAGCGTATCGGTTTAAAAGCGAGTATCGTGGTTGTAAACACAATAAGTGTGATTCATAACTATAATTTTAGCAACACCACCCACCATTGGGATTAACACAAGCGGCGGTTGAGCGCTTGAAAACAATAACTGATGACTCAGTCCATGTAAATAATTTTCCTCTCCTTTCGCAGTATGTCCGACGATATCTGGCGATTCCAGCAAGCAGCGCTCCGATTGAAAGACTGTTCAGCAAAGCAGGACAAATAGTAACTGCAAAGCGAGTCGAGTTTAAGCCGAACAAGGCGAACATGTTAGTGTTTCTTGCCGAAAATTTATGAACAAACGTGCGAAATCGTTTACGCTTTAAGCTTGTAAATAATAATATATAGATATTAAAAGTTGTCGGCTGGTCGTCGTTTGTGTATTTTCACTCCCATGCGTTTTTAAGTATGGCATTTTTCGGAATATGTTTTATTTTATACTTTTTAAAAATTCTGACACTGCTATAACGGTAGATAACACTATGGTACCACATAACACACGACAAGGTCTCCGACAAAAAATGTCAGTCCACGTGTGTCAACAAAGTTTCACTGTTTCAGACAACGATGTCACAAAGTTTCCGAATGAGAACCGCCGTTCTAATTACGGACTACGGAATCAAGTATTCGGGTGAATATTCGCGCGGATAGGCTTCCCGTTTGATAACACGACTTTAATTGTGGAGAAACGAGACCTCGCAAAGCAAACAGCCCGTTTCCCCAAAACTTAATACGTTACAGAGTCCTCAAAAGCCTAAGAGAAACCTAGGATTAGGAATTTGCATTGACTAGGATCTATTTATTCCGCTTTAATAAACGCACGCATAAAATCTGTCGAAATTTGATATCAACAAACAATATATAGGTATCAGCGTTTCCGACGTATACACTCGGAATAACTTCGGTTATGCCGACTCTTGCGTCCGGTTGAGTAAGGACAGCCCCTGACGCAACCGAGACGCCAGACGAACGCAACCAAGACGCCAGACGAACGCAACCGAGACGCCAGACGAACGCAACCGAGACGCCAGACGAACGCAACCGAGACGCCAGACGAACGCAACCGAGACGCCAGACGAACGCAACCGAGACGCCAGACGAACGCAACCGAGACGCCAGACGAACGCAACCGAGACGCAGACGCACTGTTAGGTTATTTCTGAGCAGTACTGTACCATACAATAACATTATAAAGGTATGAGGTGTCTAAAAATATATACTTGCAATTAAGGGATCAATATTCATACATCTCATGGAAATTTATGGGAGGGGTACACATGTCAGTCCCGGGGCCCGAGTTTTGCTCTCGTGTGAGACAAGTGCTGTAATTTCTTTCTTAGTGATTTATGGTAGAAACAGCAGTAAACTTCCCCACTATTCTGTTCAGTGCAGGTGCCAGGTACTGCACCCAAAAATTTAAAAAGTTTACGCTATTTAGTTTGATGTCCTATGGAAGAATTAAATTCAAACAAAACAAAGCTCTCAGAGCTTTGCAAATAAATGGGCTAATACCTAATTCAAGTAAAAGAACTACAGTACTGTATTACAGTAGTAAATTAGCAACTACGCTATAAAAGTTTCAAACAGTATATAAAGCGGGCGAGGGGTGTTGCGTATAACGTATTTCTAGTTAAGTGGTAATGTTAACCACATCTGTCTTAAGCATCTAAGTCAACTAAGGTCTTTGCATGGGACATACATGCTATAGTAATTATACACGGCCAAGGCAGTACTTTTCAAAGCGACAGGACACTCAAGTTCATTCACACTTTGCCTATGAAGATGACAAGTTGTCAAGAAATCAGTAAGTATAACAAATATCAATGTGGGGGGCTACATTGTCAAGACCCATATTTCGCGAACACTTCTTTTTTTTTTCTTTCTGCGTGTATGTTAGTACGTAAACCATGTCCGGACAATGGTTGTGACGAGGAGGTTTACCTCCTCACCTGTGGACAGTGGACACATCTGTCCGCGTTACATATGTTTCGGGGGCAATGGTGTTGCGGTTTATGCAAGTAAGTACAATACCGAGAATATAAACAAGGTTCACCGTTTATCAATCTGCCCTTGTATACCATACAAGTTCCTGATTATCCATTTCTTTGTTTACTCGATTCAATTTTTGATGAGTTCCAAACAGTATATACTCCGTTTTCTTTTGATTAATGTATAATTCATTAGTCAAAGACCAAGCTTGTATAGTTGGCTTAACGCATTGTTAAGAACAGACGTAACCGTTCAGATGGACTCGAAGCAGCATAATATAATACCGTGTCATCCGCATACATCAATACTTTTGCTTCATGAAAACAGGATGGCAGATCCGTAACAAATAAGGAGAAAAGAATCGGACCAAGAATACTCCCTTGAGGAACGCCAGAAAGGACTGGTTGATCCCTTGAGAGTAATCCACCCTGATATGCTGACTGTCTACGACTGTCAAACAAATAATCCCGCATCCAGTCAAGTTCTCTTTCATTAATACCAAACAACTCTAGCTTGCTCAAAATCTTTTCGTAGTCAATAGTGTCAAACGCTTTGCGAAAATCGACAAAAATAGCGCCTGTAACTAGGCTTCTATCCATATTTTTACGTATACTGTCCGATAAGTAGGCAATAGCAGTTTCTGTTGATTGATGTTTACGAAAGCCACATTGGTAAATTGAGAGCAGCTTTGAGGAATCAAGATAATCAATGAATTGTACTTGTACTGTTTTCTCCAGAATTTTAGACATCACAGGAAGCACAGAAATCGGCCTATAATTATCCATATCATCCCGATCGCCGTCTTTGTACAACGGAATGACTTTAGCATGCTTGAAATTATTTGGTATTGTTTGCACAGCAAAAAGTCATTTTCTTATTAAGAAAATTTTTCTTATTTCAAGAATTATTTGTCTTAAAACAAGAAAATGATTTTCTTAATAAGAAAAAATTTCTTAAAATAAGAAATATTTTGTATTGCAAGAAATAAGATTTTCCAATTTCTTAAAATAAGAAAATATTTTATTGAAGTAAGAAAATGATTTTCTTGATAAGAAAAAAAATCTTAAAATAAGAAATATTTTCCTTTTTCTTAAACTAAGAAAATATTTTCTTTTAGAAAATTTTCCTTAATAAGAAAAAATAACTTAAAATAAGAAATTTATTTTGTTGAAATAATAATTTTCTTTTTTCTTAAAATAAGAAAATATTTTCTTGAAATAAGAAAATTATTTTATTTACAAGAAAAACAATTAATATGTTAAAAAATATTTCTATAAAAACATAATTATATTGAGATAATTAAAAATTAATGAATAAGAAAACATGATATATATTTTGTGATTTATTAGGGAAAGCCTACCCAGAAAAATAGAATATATATTTATACACAAAAACAAATTATCACAACTGTTATAACAATATGAAGTTCAAGTTCAATAAAAGAGCAAGTATTTACAACACGAGAGTGGCCCTTCCTCAGGCAGGCAGGCAGGCTTGTATTTTAATTTGTACAATTAAAAATAAGGTTTATATGCACGAGGCTGGCATCAATCAATCTTAGTTAGTTTTTAAGATATTAAAACCTTAATAATACTCTAATTACAACATTGTCATAATAATAGTTAAAACTTCAGTGGGTTTCTTCCACTAACATGTTGTTCTATTATGTCACTGATGTCATATTTTACTGGAATGTACATTTCTCCTAAAACGTCTTTGTGAATATGGAAAGCATTAAAGTCAACAAGACTCTCATAGGAGCAGACACCATTGCCTTGTACATCGGTGGTTTCTTTAACATGGTATGCTTGATACTTTTCACTAAAGCACAATGTTTCAAATAGCAAGTACTCTATGTAAATAAAATCGCTTAGTACCCAGATTTGTTTAATTGATCCAAAAATGGGCAACAAGGTAGATTCTTCAACATTACATATCACCATACCATCCTTACAAAATTTTGTGCCATAACACATAATCCAACTCACTTTGTAAATATTTTGGAGCTCAACACCAGGAAGCAGTCCAAAGCTATCCAGTTTTGCCCTGAAGTATATCTTTGCAGAATTATTGGCATGTTTCAACACTCCATAATTCCTTTCTGAAGAAAAAAGTGGATGTGAAATTCCATTTTCAGTTGAGTCACCAAAGTTACTGCATTCCAGTAGTTGACACCTTTCTGCCAATGATTTTGGTAAGTTCTTAAAGTTTTGTTTCCTTGCTAATACTTTGAAGTAGTTATGCGCTGACTCAAATCCAAAGCATGAATGCCGCACCAATGGCCCAAGATGTTTTATCATCCTCGGTATGTGTACCATATAATGTTGCTTTGGAGTTATATTCACATCGGGGAACATCTCCTTGAAATGAGTCAGATGTTCTGCAACCAACAACTTCAGCAGGTTGATTGTCTCCAGACTGACACACGGGGAAAATATAACTTGCACTATAGCTATAAGTTCAGTCAACAGTACATATAATGGATCGTTGTCATCTACAAGACTAGACAGGATAAATGGTAGCAGTCGCAGAAATAACCTTGCCTGTGCAGCATTGTACTTCAGTTTATAGTGCTCAGCAGCTTGGAAAACGGAGTCCTTCAGGGGACCAGGCTTGTCAGCAACTTCGCTGTAGCCATACTTCTGGTTGTTGATAGCTGCATTAAGCTGGTTCAGCGTAAACTCCCCACCATCAATGTAATGCAACAACAAATGGCGTAATTCATATTGTACTACACCCTCCAGTAGTGTATGCATTATATCTTGTGGCAGTTGTGTAGTGATATCAAAATCATGAAGTTCACACAATGAACTTCTGTATTTAATACCATAACTAGTGCTAAGATCACTTTTAACCGCCTGATTTGGTGCCTCGGCAATTTCTCTGCAATGCCTTTCATATGTAGCTTTTGTCCTTGGCACAAAATCTTCATCATGAAAGCTTTCTTGCATTGCTTCAAATTGACAGTGGCAATGACGACATTTCTGAAATGAAAATCCCACGCCTACCTTGAAACCACCCCACTCATGCTGCCCTTCGGTGTCTCCTGCACAGCTAACAACTTTGCCAAATACGAGTTTTTCTTCACCGTCAATATGAAAGGGGTGCCCACTTTCTAATTTTTGAATGTCCTCAATCATTGGTTGAAGAATTGCATTGTACCCATACTTCTTTACCAGCTTTGCATTCACAATACCCAGAAGTCTTACCGCACAACGTTTTGACCTCACTTTAGGGTTTAGATTTCCTAGCGTGTAGTAAAACATGTCAACCTTGTGTTTACCAGCATGACTTCCAAGAGGATTGCAGACTTCTACAGCATCATGGTAAATGATAACTTGCAAAGCATCTTGCTTTTCTTTAAAGAGGCTATCATTTTTGAATAGTTTTCCATCACATATGTCATAATAGATTCCTGTATCACAATAATGTGGGTTTTTAAGAATAAGTTTTGCAATTCTTTTGTTGGACAGGAGTTGTGACAAGCTCTGTAGGAATGGCACGTAAACAAACGTTTCTTCCTTCTCTGCCAAAAAACTTTCGCTTTTCTTAATCTTTCTGCAAACCTTTCTACCAAGAACCACTTCCTTAAATGCTACATAATTGAAGTTCTTCTTTATGTAAGACATTTGTAAGAAGCTGGTATTTAACCCAGCAAATGGATTGGGAACACTCTGAAATGTTTCAATAATTGTTTTGGAAAAATCTTCCCCTGGATCATGACTTTCCCACGCACTAACCAAACTGCTCTTCACGGAATGCAAGACATTGTGCACCAGACTTGAGGTATTTTCTATAACATTGTCCATTGCTACCTATACAGAGAAAAGCATTAATCAATTTAATGTATTATTTTCTCTTCAAGTGTATAACTAAGTTGATTCTGTTTGGAAGCCACTGAACTGAAAAGTAAAAATTGCCCTGTTAGGTGCAGGGATTTATCCAAGCACTTTTCTACTGTAGGTCCGCTTACCGGACCTAGAAAATCAATCTGGAATTGAGTTTTTATACTCAATCTTGAATTATGAACAAATTATTTGTGTATTCACAATATTGTTTTAGAAAGGTTTATTAAAGCGCCTATGCAGCCCTTTCGTTTTTTAGTTATCTGTATAGAGGATGAAAAAATAGCTGATAAGTTAATTTATCGTTTTTGATTTGGACTTTTCGTTTAGAAGATATCACTATTTAAACATTGCTATTTATATCAAAAAGCCGCAAATTAGAAAGGCCTGGAACGAGCCACACTGTGACGTCATTTAAGAGACGAATGTGTGTTTTGCCTTGGGGAACTTGTAAACACTGTATTAAACACACTGCAAGTTCTCTATGCGATATTCATCTTTACTGTCCGCGTATCGTTTAAGTAAGGTATCGTTCAAGTAAGGTATCGTTTAAGTAAGGATACGATGGACAGATATTTTTCTTTCAAATTCGCTTCATTAGAACATCCATACACTGCGTATCTGTCTGACATGATTGAATAGTTCAATATAAACGATAAATTTTATAGTATAATCTGGGAATCGAGCTCGTTTGATTACGACGCTGGGAAGATCCTGGACTCATCTCTTAAATGACGTCACAACCTAGTTTCCAGACTCCAGAATTGGCAGAAATACGTTTTCGGTTTTTAATCGGAATTTGCTTACATTTCTTAATTTGGATGCAACATATCTTCTAAACGAAAAGTCCAAATAAAAAACTGTAAAATAACTTATCAGCTATTTTTTGATCCTCTATACACATAACTAAAAAACGAAAGGGCTGCATAGGCACTTTAATTAAGCTGTGTAGACTAGTGAAAAGCTGCGTAGATAATTATTTTCCACTACAAATAGTATAGACCTGATTGTTTGCCCCAACGGCCAACCCCCAACCCTAGAGGGTTCTCATGCATTCCTATTGAATAAAAGTGGAAGATTAGCAACTTGTCTCCAGAGGCCACAATCCTTTTGTTCACCACAAAGAATCGTGGCTTTGTTGCTACTTCATGTTAGGCCCACACAATGGTTTTGGTTAGGTTCACGCTGCATGTGTATGTTGTAATGGTTACTGTAGGATTAGGGTTAGCAGCACCATAAACAACTATGAACCAACACATATTATATTATTATATATCTTATCACTGGTATGTAATGTATATGCAAACCATTATGTAATGTGTAGCTGACATGAAATTGAATGAATCCCATTCAAACATATCGTTTCTGTACCTCAATCCAAATGTCATATCGCACCATGGATAACCTTGTTAATTGTTTCTATTGGATTAAGTTTGGATTTCGCTCAAAAGTGCTCTCAGTATGCAGGAAATCCCATTTCCGAGACCTGCCTAAGTGGACGCCCAGTATATAAAAAAAACTCAATCTGTCCAAAAAACAGACCTAACCTCAAGTGCTTGGATAAAACCCTGAGGTGCTATACTTGGGTGAAATTGTATCTCTTGTTATTAGTTAGGTTAGCCTGCAATGTTTGTGTCTATTACAGTAAATGACATCATTATTTGTCATTTGAAAGTAGGAAAAATAACCATTTCCTATAAGCAAGCCAATCTAAGTATTTGTTTACTGGGTTTATTATATGGCACAAGCTACTTCTGGTGAAATTGTGTGCTCTGATTGGCTGAGACACGTCACGTGCTGGTCCATTATTTCCTGTAATGGACCTGTCCGGATTACGTCAACCATTTTGTTACAAAGCAGCGAACAATGATAGGAAACATTGAAAAGCAGCAAAAATTGAACGAATTTAGTAAATTAAGCACTAAATCATGTACGAGTCGGATGATGAACAATCTAAATAATAATAAACCTATTATTGACCTCAACCACTTGGTTATTACGGGAAAATATCAGACCTCGGTCTTTTATGTACGAACCTCACCATACGGGCTCAGTCCGTACTGTCAAGACCTCGGTTTGATATTTTACCATAATGACTGCGCTCTTGGTTAATAAGAAATTAATATTTGCATAAATACACATGATAGGTAAACATGTAGTTATATTCACAGCATATGTATCACCAACATCATCAATATATATCACTAACAAACCTGTGTGATCTTGTTTCGCTCTTTGACTTTTAATATGTAGGAAGCCCCAGTCCTCTGTAGATCAGAATTAGTACCCTGTAAATAATAAATAAATAATTATAAACAAAAGACCTGAATTAAATTATATATTGAGCTTGATGATCGCCCATGTATCGTCTGTCTTCTCCAAGCTCTCCCACATTCACTACACTGAATTGAAAGTGAGAGAATTGCTTTATTTACTTTTGCTTTATTTACTTTGTCTAACACCCTAAGATGCACTTCGAATGTCGAAATTATCTCTCTATAGTTGTCAAACCGTGAATGTGGACTAAAATATTATTCAAATTAGTTGATGGCTCCATTTCCACAATGCACCTGATATGTTTATATTATGTTGATATCTTGTTTGCCATAGTTTTTGCAATCTGCTGTATATATATATATATATAATTATGTCTCGATCAATTCCAAGCATGACCATGCCGCCCCCCCCCCCCCGGCATTTGACGGGCATTTACCGACTCTCCAGCTCCCAGGGTCGGGCATTTGCCTTTACAGGTCTTCCCCGGGGTGGGGTATTTGTAAGGAAAATAAAGTGCGGTATTTGGCGCTCCGCTGAAAGAAAGTAGATGCGTATCCCATAGTCACTAAGTTTGAGGCAATGCCAATATAGTTGCCAGTGAATTTCCAAAATTCGTTGGCACACTGCACGTTGCATATTAAACGAAGTCCGATGCTTTGCTCTAAATATTTCAATGATGTAATATTTGTGTCCGGTATACGAAGTAGCAGCCCCAAACGAACGTGCATATTTAAAACATAAACAAATGCCAAAAAATCGCATGCCAACCGCTATTTAACCATGTTTATTTTAGTACACCATGTGTAATCTGCGAAACGTTTGAGTTCAGAAGATGGCGTATGCACTGGATGGCACAATTGCTTTGGAAAATTTCGAGGGAAGTTTGTGGCTTCTTGGCTCTTTTATTTGAAAAACTTTTATTATATGCCCGTGGGTGGGGAATTTGCATCTATTTCAAGAGCCCAACGTGGGGATTTTGTATCATTAAGTTGACTCCATGGTGGGGCATTTGCAGTGCTCTGACGCCAAAATGTCAAATGCCCGTCAAACGCCGGGGAGGGGGGGGGGATGGTCACGCTTGGAATTGATCGAGACATTAATTGACAAGTAATATTTGGCATTTCACTCGATTAAACTACATGTTCTAAGGAATCTTATCCGGCAACAGCTTATAGCTCAGTGCTCACTGCACTGCTGGAAGGCCTTAAAGTTGCATTTTTCCCAACTGGTCCAATAAACTCCAGTTTGGTCTTAAAAGGTATAAATTCTAACACAGACACTTCACCATAAATCCTTAGAATATATATATATATATATATATATATATATATATATATATATATAACAACCAATGTGGATCCTAACGTTTATTTAATGATAGATAAATGCTTACCTCATCTTCATGGTCAGACACTTCAAACTCGCTTGTTGATGACTCGTCAGAAGTGCGTTCATCTTCAGAATCGCCACCATCATTCATCGAGGAGTCATGGTCTAAATTTTCGCCGCTATCTCGTTGTTCAAATGCTTGCGACGTGGCGTCAGCCAAGTCGGTAACATCCACGATGTCTCGGCTATATTCCTCTTTGTGATTCCTTGACACATGTTTGTAGAAAGAGTGATATCTCCTGAATGTTGCAGGACAATCGTTCACGCCACATCTGACAAAAAAGTTCAGATCTCTGCTGTGTGCAGTGAAGTAATGATTCATCAAAACTCTTAGCGTAAGAGCTACGAAAACAGCGCAAATAGCGCATTTCCAACATGTAATAACCTGGTTGTTCTCCATATTTACTCCAAATAATGTCGATGATCGAGGATGAGCATGAAATATTGTTGGTCAGCAGTCACATTAACTGGATAACCGGGGATAACACATCAAGGGAATCGAGGTGGGAGGGTTAGGAAGACACTTAAGGCGGGGGGTTAGGGTTAGAAAACTCATTAGGTGGCGGGTTAGGGTTAGGATCTAAGTTGTTTGGGGGTTAGCGGTTATTTTATGGTTAAGTGACAAAATTCTGACGATTATATACCTCGATTCGCTTGATGTTATCCAGTTAATGTGACTGCTGACCAAGAAGCTTTCATGCTCCGATTGTCGATTATAATTTATATTCAGAAACGTTGCATTCTGGGAAAATAAAGTGGGCGCGAGAACAATATAGCTACTCACAGCGTCACTGCTCACTTGACTTCGCAAACGTTTGCAATTAACATTCGGTAGTTGGTAATTCTGTTTCATTTCCCGGTAGTATTGTTTAAAGTATATATTATATTAATAATATATCGAATCTTCCGATGGATCCTCATCGAAACTCCTTGTTCGACAAAATTTGTGCTGCAGACAAAGAACTTGGCGCTCTACTCGAAGGTAAGTTGAAAATCTAGTTGATTATGTTTTTAACTTTTTGACATTTTGGCAACCGTGAACCGATATTGAAATGATAAGTATATTATTTTTAGCAAGGATGTTAACTCGTAATTGTAGTAAGACTTAATCGGCGACTGAATTAAAACATTTAATTACAACTGAATGAAAAATATCGTTGACACCTTGTCGTTGTGAAAACGGCGCCATCACCAATTTTCACGAGCTGACTTCAATCCATAACCATCTATACGCTGTTTCACTTTGTTGTACTAAATATTGTGTGTAATCTTTATAAGTCTTCTGCCAAGGTTATGAATCCAACAGTTTTAACGTTTTAACATATATCTATACGAATAAAATATTTCATATATATTTGAATTGCAGAAAACGAAATTACTGTGGATGAAGATATTCAGTCGCTTTGTTACGACTCGCTGAAAGACATCTTTCCAGGTGGAGGTAGAAAGATCATACAACGATCAAAGGTGTGGAAGATCATACAGTCGTCCTTAAAAGTGAGTATAGTTTTTTGCAAGGCCATGTGGAATTGACAAATTATGAAACAATTTTGATCTTATCACAGACTGTATCGATGTCACTGTTAAAAGAATGTCGGATGGAAAGCTATGTTTACATCACACTTCAAATCTGTTTTAGATTTTAGTTTTTTTAACAGTGACGTTTTTGTAGTAATTTATTAACAAATTTCATTGGTTTGCTTTTTTGTTTTGTAGTCCGGACAGACAAGTTCATGTAGTAGCTCCTCTGGTTCATCTACAGCGAATGTTAACAGGACACCAGAACACTATCAAAGCTTGTTGTCAGTGGAAGACCAACCTGATCTGAATTCTATCACCCCAATACATGCAATCAACAACAAGATCACATTAAATACCAGTAGACCAAAGTACACTGTGTATTCAGATGCAGATGTTCTTGCTGGAGCAAAGGTTGGTGACATATCCAGTGAAGTGAGGAATAGGCTCGTTAGAGGAACAATTCATAGCATGACCTCTTGTGCATCCCACCCACCATTCAATCGTCTGCCGAACTCATCAGAGATGGAGGAAATGGCAAAGGCACTTGTCATAAATTATCCATGCCTTAGAGATGCTGAAACCAATCATGTAAGTTTTATTTAAAAAATGAAGGAGTCTAGTTTTTTTCTTCAAGATCATTCTACAGTACATGGGGGTGGAAGGTTTAGTTAGTGATAGGAATCTTCAATCGTGTATAGAGTTATGATTAGTTTCAGGCCTCCTTCTCAACCTGCCGAAGACTTGTGGGTCAGTAGGTAGATGCATATTTCACATAATCAGTAATATGCCTGCATGTTATATTAACATTTATCTTGATTTCCTTTTATACAATAGACCTCTGGTCTTTTTTTGTGTTCTTTAATATAAAGCAGTTAATTATGTTTTCATATAAATAACAGTTTATGATCCACTAGATATAAAGTTTAGACCTATCCCAGATAAAATAAACAGGATTTTTTTAGAGGTGAGCCGATCATCGGCAAAACATCGGCAGAGCCGATTATCGGCTAGTTTTTCTCACAATCGTGCATCGGCCGATTGTCTTTCACCATCGCTGATTGTCTTTCACCATCGGACTGCACTAGCACCGCAGGGTCGCGGGTTCAATTCCAGCCGGAAGGCCTTGAAGTTGCATTTTTCGCAACTGGTCTCGGTTTGGTCTTAAAATGTATGTATTCCAACACTCGAAATTTTCCTTCACCATAAATCCTTTCAACATGTAGTTTGATCGAGTGAAATGCCAAATATTACCTATAATATACCCAGAATGTTGTCCCGGCATTACCACCATATATACAGAACTTGTGACTAGGCTCTCGGCAACGGCTTCCGTAGCTCAGTTGTCAGAGCACTGCACTAGCATCGCAGGGGCGCGGGTTCAATTCCAGCCGGAAGGCCTATATATATATATATATATATATATAATATATATATATATATATATATATATATATATATATATATATATATATATATAAAAAAGTAGAGTGCTGCGTAGACAGTGTTTTGAATATATAGCAAAGTGAAAAGGTGGTAAACTGCCAAGAATTTAGTGACGAGATACTGACGTTTCGAGCGGAGCCCTTCATCAGAGTATATATATATATATATATATATATATATATATATATATATATAGTTTGAACAGAGCTTGCTGGGCGCTGTGCGCGCAGTGAAAGAAAACGCAATGCGTACGACGTACTTCATCTTTGATTGCGAAAATATTTTATTTACATACAGCAATTTGATCTAAGAAACAGCCAGACTAAAATAGTAAGGAGCAACGATATATACTGATTCGTATCTAACTATGTTCGTATGCACAAAGTTATTGGCGATCTTGCGTTATAAACAAAGATGGCGGATACGAAAATATAATTTTCGAACGGCGAGGTTTTCGAACATTTTCAAGCGTTGTACTGAACGTAAAAGATCATACGATATATTAAATCAAAGAACGTTTAATGATCTACAACATACGTAAACTATGTTAAGCTTTATGTTGTATTAGCAAAGTTATTTGCGATCTCGCACGGCAAATTTTACCCTGACAAGATGGCTGTAACAAACAAATATTAGTTCGAGCTTTTCGTTAATTTAGGAACGTTTCCCTCAACAATTTAACGGTTTAAGGGCTTGTCGCTAATAAGGATATTTATTATGTACTCTCAAAATGCGATCACTTATTATGAAAGTAAGCAAAACAATACTAAAAAAGCAACAAGTGCGTCTTCTTGTTCCCTGTACTTTTCGCACGTGGTCAAACTTCTTGCTTGTTGATTGTAACGTATTTCGCGTTTGGGACGCTAAAATGTGGTCGCTGATGCGACCTGTTTCCTGTATTCGCGAGCTGTCAAAATTCTTGTATGTTTACTGCAAAAGACAAACACTTATCTCGTAAAAAGTCGCTCATGACAGGTATATATCGTGTTCGGGACGCCAAAAAGCGGTCGCTGGTCGCGTTAGGCAGGTGGTCGCTCATTCCAGGTACATTTTAACTACAATTCGTCCGTGCCAGAAAAAGTGGTCGTAAACGGCAGGTGGTCGTTAAAAGGGGTGTCGTAAAACTCAGGTTCTACTGTATATATATATTTCACTCGATCAAACTACATGTTGAAAGGATTTATCGTGAAGGAAAATTTCGAGTGTTGGAATACATACATTTTAAGACCAAACCGGGACCATTACCAAATGTTAAATATCATGACAGGTTAAATTTTGTGTTTGGGATGCTACAATGTGGTTGCTGGTCGCGTTTGGTAGGTGGTCGCTAATTGCAGGTACATTTTAACTACAAATTATCCGTGCCAGAAAAAGTTGTGGTCGTAAAACAGGGGGTCGTAAAACTCAGGTTCTACTGTATATATATATATATATATATCCACCCTTTTGATTTTGAAAATATTAAGTTTCAATATTTCTCTGTTTTAGGGTGTTTTATTAAAACAACTAAAAAGAAGGATCAGCAATGTACAACCTGTGAAGAAACCTCAGGGCCCAAGTCTAAAAAAAAAGAAGTATGATGAAACACTAAAGCAAAAGGAAAGCATGAAAGTTATTTCTTTGGTGGACAGCAATAAAGTCCAGAAATTGGCTCCTAGATGTCTAGAAGATGACTCCAACAGTCTCTTAAATAGTGGTTAGTATGATTTAAGCTATATTATAAACATTTTACGGGTGATATAATTCAAAAACAAATGGGAACTTTTCAACTTTGTTCAGGTAGATTCATTTCTGGCAAACCAGACACTAACAACAATTAAGATGCCTGAAAGCACAAATTCAAATATAATTTATGGCTATCTATCTACAGGCTTTTAGCCAGGATATTGAAAGAGGGCATCAAATTTCAGTGTGGGTCATTGTGAAAGTAATTAGGGGTGCACCGGGTTTAGTATCTGGCCGGATAGTGGATAATCTCGGTATCCGGCAGGATATTTTCTATTATCCGGCCAGACTGGATAATTTGTTTTTCACAGTTTTCCAAGGCGTATTAAATTTCTGTTAATTTGAATATAATAAAATAGACATCAATACAACAAAACAGCAATATTGAGCTTGTTTACTATTTACTTATTGGTATAACTGCAGGCTCAAACCATGAATTGAAGCATGGATTGGTGATTTTCAATGCATTGAATCAAATTTCAGTCACAATGCACGTTATAGCCCAGAAACTAGTCAAAATATGGCAATTCAACTATTCGACCTGAAAGGAAGGACTTGGCCTTGTATATGAAAATATCCGGTATCTGCCGGATAGTAAAAAAACACTATCCGGTGCACCCCTAAAAGTAATTAAAACTTATTCAATGACATCCTCTACACATATACAGTGGCACTTAATAGTTTTGTAATGCCTTTGTGGACTAAATTGCATGTAATCTTGTTTATACCCACTCTTTGTGTAATTACACTAAAAACTACATGAAGCTTTGTGTATAACATGTAGACTCACTACATGAAGATGTTTTGTGTGTAGTGAGCAGGGCTTGATATTCAAAAGGTGAGAAATTGATATGTATCTGATCTTGTGCTATTGAGGTATGGTAAATTATTTCATGTTGACGTCGAATTTGTGCAAGAATACAATTTTAAATGCAGGTGGTGGTGCAATTCTCTCTCGTCATAACTACATGATGTTTGCGTGTACTAAACGAAGCTTTGTCAGGATAATGCATATAAACTATTAAACTACAGTACTGTTCGCGAGTAAGGTAACCTACACTCGCGAGTACTTGTTACCCTAACGAGTACTTGTGCGTAAAACTAAACACTCGTGAACAAATCAGTAAAAAATAGGAAACTAATTTTGGGAAAGGGTAATCATCAAAACGATCCGAGTCACCATGTAATAAACCAAACAAAACTATGAGGTTGAGAGCATTTTGACACATTTCAAACTTCGTATACATGGCTTTTAGATAATATACGCACATGTTTATCGACATTTGCACACTGCCAACTCCAATTTATTGCTGAATTAAACAATAAATCTTTCAAAACACATGGTAAGTGTAGTCCGAAGGATTTTGTTTACCAGAGAGAGAATTGTACCACCGTTTAATTAAAATGAAATAATTTATTCACAATGAGTATGAAATATCTCACCTCTCATTAAACCCACTACACGCAATTTCTCAATAGTTATACCTCAATTAGCTTTGTGTAGTCTGTGTAGTGTTGAGTTGCGTGTACACTAAGACTACATGCGCTTTACACGCACAAAGGTGTTACAAAACTTTTAAGCGCCACTGTGTCCTTTAAACTTTATGTAGAGTTCCTATATTGCTTCAATTTTATCTGTTTGAAAATTAATTTAGTAAAATTGTTGCACTTTTGTTATATCATTACAGACAGTGATGATGATGTTGGAGAGCAAATTGACAGTCCAGAAATAATGGCTAGACATTACAAAGCTATTCAAAAAGAGTTAAATAAGAAAAATCCAAATAGTGATGTTATCAATACATACTTAAACAAAGAGTTCCAAGCGAGACGGGATTGGCTGAAAATGATACCGGCATCCCAAAGATGCAGTGAATTGCTAGATGCGTACCCGTGCTTTAGAGATCACGTGGAGGTAATTAAATTAATAGTAAAATGGTTTGTTCATACAATTTAATTCACTCTCTAAGAAGTTGGATGAGTGGATACATGTTTTATTCCCCTTTATTTCCAATGAGCTTGCCCATAGGCTATTTCATTGTTAGGTGTTAACATTGTGTTGCATATTTAGGTGTAATGTTACAATCATGGGTAATGCATCATGCAAATAAATATATTTTGTATATTTGAATAGGTGATTGAGGAGGCAAGGAGAGTTCTGCTTGTCAGTGGAGAGGAGCGTTGTGCATTCATGAATGAGTGTGTTAAGAGATTGATTGAGGAGGTTGACCTCCTGATCTATTTTGGAATCAATACAAAAGGGATAACTCCTCCCAAGAGTCCAAAACTAAGTAAGTTTTTTGGGTATATATTTTTAATTGTATGTTGTTATAAATGGTGGGGACATGTTATAAATGGTTGTTTGGAGAGCCATTGTGTCTGTCTGTCTATATGTTTATCCTCCAAGGCCTTTGGGGGGAGTATTGAACTCATATGCCTCTGCAAAGAAGGTGAAGGTTTTCACTTAAGCATTTTAATTACTGTTTAGTTTTGTGCACATATATATAGATAGAGATAGAGATATATATAAATATAAATTGTAGATAAATTAAAGACATCACTTTCCTGTTACTCCAAGTTTCACGCGACAGACTTTAAACGCTTACGCGATAGTCAGATAGACTTAAAAGTGTGTCTGACGATCGCGTAAGCGTGAAACTCGGAGTAACAGCAAAGTGATGTCTTGTCTTTAATTTATCTACAATTTATTACACTCTGCAAATTAATGCATTGAGCACTCTAACGACAGTATAAACTCAATTCACCAGATTTACATAATATATATGTATATGGGAATAATATAAACGAAGAACCCAAACTCTATATCTACCTCATTTCTGATGAAGACTCGAAGCACCGAGTCGAAAGCTCAATTTAAAAAAAAAGAAATCCAGAGAACACAAATTTGAACATATATATATATATATATATGTGCATTATATATATATTTGAACATATATATATATATATATATATGTGCATAAAAAGTGCGTTCATGTACGCGTGAAACTCTGAGTAGCGACACAAGGCGTCTTAAGTTCATATATTATATATATATATATATATATATGTTTATATGTATGCGTGCATGTGTGTGTTACATGTATATGTTAACACATGATGCTGGTTCCAAATATATTGCAATGCCAAATTATATTTACATGAAGGCTTGGACCAAAGCCATTAATTGACAGGTTAACAAGCATTTGCTCAAACTTGATGCTTTTCAAATACAGTATAGGAAAGCAGTTTAGAATACTGTATATACTGCATAATACATTTAATTTCTCTGTGTACTACATGCACAGTGGAGTGGAGTTTCTCTGTGTACTACACACATGGGGTGTAGTCTCTGTGTACTACACACAGTGTGTACTACACACAAAGTGCGTGTAGTACACCCACTTTACACGCAAACTACACCCACAATAACAAACAAACAAACAAAATACTTTATTTACCGAGGGTAAAAAAACCATTACTGGTTTACCCAGTAGTTTTCATGATGGCCCTCAAACAATGATGTTAAAAAGCTTTGGGCATTACTGTATATGTGTATACATATATATTCATATATATTCATATATGTGTATGAATATATATTTGAACACATTTGAACTTGTTGAATCGGCAGAAAGTGTTCCTATTTCCTATTGTCTCGGTAATATTACATAGTGATAGCATGGCATTCCGTTTGATTGGTGATTAAATGTCCCTCAAGCCTCGGATGTTTAGTAAAAGTTTTTTTACTAAACCTCCCTCGGCTTTCGGGTACATTTAATCACTAATCAACCTCAATGCCATGCTATTACTTATAATAATATGCTATCTATTTTTACAGTTTTCCTTGTAATAAATATTCATTAGCTCGCAAGTTAGATAAATAAATATTTGTTGTAGTACAAGTTGTTAGTGTGGGTATTTAATATTTAACTTTTCCTCTCTGTTTGCAGGTATGAAGATCACATATATACTAAAAAACCTGTCCACAATTTTTACAAAGCAGACCAAGGCTAAAAAGCCAGTTCACCTGCTCCATGAAATACAGGTAAGAAACTGCTACACATATGATTGCTTGAAAATATCTGTGTGTATGATAAAATGTGTTTGTCAAAATATGTGTTTGTCAAAATATGTGTTTGTCAAAATATGTGTTTGTCAAATTCTTAAATATGTCATGCATTAAATATGTCATCAATAGGTAAGCCTCCATTTCCACTTAAATTAGTTTCCTGACTTCAGGTAAACTTCCTTCATAAATTGAGGAAGCTGATTAAATTTGTATTTTAAATTGATATTAAAGGACGTAAGATGCTAAATTACCTATCTGAAACTGTACTTTAGTCACATTAAATAAGGAAGAATGATGTTCTGGCTTGGTCAATATTTTCTTTAAATGCAAGTGAGATGCGTTGAGTTGCTAAATGTATTCTAATAAAAATGGTACACTTCATCGATAATGCTTAGTGTACTACTCGGTATATTACTCATTTAGTTTTTCTTAGTTTCTTTGTGCAGATTATGTTGCAAGGTGTCACATTTGCATCTTTCAAAAACCAGGATATTTCTAGAATAAGATGAGATATTGACAATAAGCGAGCATGCTATTCGTCATCATTTTGAGAGTACTATGCAAAATTGGGATGTATAATTTTCATCTTACTGTTTAAAAAATAGACAAATTTTAAGTATAGGACTGGATAAGTTGTTTTGTGATGTTTTGTTTTGTTGTCTGAATAGATTTTGTTGTCTGCACCTTTGGAAAAGTATTTATTTTTGTTTTCCATCCAGGTTCTACACACAACTCATTCCTATTTTTTTGTTTCTATTAAGGATCACGAGGATCCAGATGTATGGAGTTCAAAACAGATGGGGAATGTACCAGTGCTGGTAATTGACAAATATTTTGTATATGTGTTTGTGGGTAAAAGAATTCTATTCAAAACAGATGTCAGCAATATGAAGGAAGCTGCTGTGGGTTTTTTGGCCGCGTTCTACCTTTTAGATTTTGATTATCCGAAGCAAAATGAGATAGGGATGAATATCCTTCAGTATTTTGTTTTTAATGATAACAATACGCCACAAGACATTGCTGCCCCTTTTAATGGGATGCTCAAAGCATACAAACAATATAAAAGTGACATTTAGACAAACAACATAGATTTTATTATGTAGACCTGTGGTTCTCAACCTTGTATTAGACTAAAAGTAAGCATGTCCTTCAAGCAAACTCAATAGTACAATAAAAGTGTGCTATAAGAATAGTAATAGGTGTGTTATGGTACTTCAGGAAAATAATGACAAGTCAACATTGAATTTGCTTACATAAATCAAAATATAAAAAGATTGGTATATACAGAATATGCAGAGTCTTATGTTTTGATTGAAGGACCTTCGTCACAGAAAACATCTCTGACAATGCGTTTGTATACCGTATATCAGCAATACACCAACCTTTTTATATTTCTATTTGTATAAGCAAACTCAACGTTCACTTGTCATTACAAGTTAACATCATGAAATAAAAAACAGTATTTTCATGAAGTACCATAATACACCTATGACCATTATTATGAATGTATTTAATTTTTAAATACTGAATGTCATAGAGCATAAATAGTTGCTCATATGATAGCATTATCTTCATTTAGTGAAATAATACTGGAATGCTGACTAAGTTTTTTAGGTAAATGGTTGAGAACCATATAATAGTGTGGATATCTGATGAAGAGCAGAACTGTTATATTGTTAAATGCTTTTTATTACAATGGGGATTTTCACTAAGTTTCATTTACTATAAACTCTCTTTATAAGTGGCTGCCAATTTAATATTTTTATATGCATCTCACTTAACCTTTTTCTGCCTCATTCCTATGACTAATGTATGTTGTATATGAGATTATGACCATGATTCTCCTATGCAAGAAAAAATAACGTATCTTAAGAAATATTTTCTTGAAATAAGAAATTTATTTCTCAAAATAAGAAAATCCTAACACAATAATTCTTATTTTAAGATTATTATTTTCTTAATTTAAGAAAATTATTTTCTTAATTTAAGAAATATTTTCTTAATTTAAGAAATATTTTCTTAAGAAATATTTTCTTAAGAAAATTTTCTTACCATTCTCCCAAGAAAATATTTCTTGTTTCAAGAAATATTTTCTTGAAATAAGAATTTTTTTTCTCAAAATAAGAAATTGTTTTCTCAAAATAAGAAAATCCTAACCGAATAATTCTTATTTTAAGATTATTCTTTTCTTAATTTAAGAAATATTTTCTTAAGAAAATTTTCTTAAGAAAATTTTCTTACCATTCTCCCAAGAAAATATTTCTTGTTTCAAGAAATATTTTCTTGAAATAAGATTTTTTTTTCTTAAAATAAGAAAACCATTTTTTGCTGTGTGTGTGCTTATGGATAAATTAACAATATATGTTAATGGTGAACATATATAGAGAGAACTGTCTTTTAGTAACCTAGCAGGAACTTCATCGAGGCCTGTCGCTTTTAAAATTTCCAAGCGTGTTAACTGCCGATATATAAAATCGGTGGAAACCTCAGACAAATGAAACGATTGGTCGGTATATGACTGGCTTAATGGCAGGATGGTTGAAACTTGACATATGATCAAATTTGAAATCCTTGACTTTACTTTACTAAAAAAATCACAAAAAGCATTAATAATTACATGAAGTATTGCACTGAACATGGAGATTTCGAGGATATGGAATGGATATATAAGGGTATTTTAAGGGTTTAAATGATATATTCCGTGGGAGATATAGGGAGATATTCATCTCATAACACTCCATAAGGCATGTGTATTTTTCCTCCGGAGTAAACAAGGTACATGTTTCGGTCCTGCACTTCAGAAAACCACGCTTAGCTTTAGACTCAAAACGTTTGAGACCTGCACCACAAAAGCATGGATATTTCATCCCATCTACCTTCTACCTTCTATAATCCCATCTACCTTCAGTATCTAAGTCAACCAAGGTCGGGGCTATGAATGTGAAATGTATCAAAGCAATTCTCACATATGGATTGTTCATTAAGTGGTAATGTTAACCACATCTGTCTTAAGCATCTAAGTCAACCAAGGTCTTTGCATGGGACATACATGCTATAGTAATTATACACGGCCAAGGCAGTACTTTTCAAAGCGACAGGACACTCAAGTTCATTCACACTTTGCCTATGAAGATGACAAGTTGTCAAGAAATCAGTAAGTATAACAAATATCAATGTGGGGGGCTACATTGTCAAGACCCATATTTCGCGAACACTTCTTTTTTTTTTCTTTCTGCGTGTATGTTAGTACGTAAACCATGTCCGGACAATGGTTGTGACGAGGAGGTTTACCTCCTCACCTGTGGACAGTGGACACATCGTGAATAGGCATCGTGACTAGGCTCTCGGCAACGGCTTCCGTAGCTCAGTGGTCAGAGCGCTGCACTAGCAATCGCAGGGTCGCGGGTTCAATTCCTACCGGAAGGCCGCTAAGTTGCATTTTTCGCAACTGGTCCCGGTTTGGTCTTAAAATGTATGTATTCCAACACTCGAAATTTTCCTTCACCATAAATCCTTTCAACATGTAGTTTGATCGAGTGAAATGCCAAATATCACCTATAATATACCCAGAATCTTATCCCGGCATTACCACCATATATACAGAACTCGTGACTAGGCTCTCGGCAACGGCTTCCGTAGCTCAGTGGTCAGAGCGCTGCACTAGCAATCGCAGGGTCGCGGGTTCAATTCCTACCGGAAGGCCGCTGAGTTGCATTTTTCGCAACTGGTCCCGGTTTGGTCTTAAAATGTATGTATTCCAACACTCGAAATTTTCCTTCACCATAAATCCTTTCAACATGTAGTTTGATCGAGTGAAATGCCAAATATTACCTATAATATACCCAGAATCTTATCCCGGCATTACCACCATATATACAGAACTCGTGACTAGGCTCTCGGCAACGGCTTCCGTAGCTCAGTGGTCAGAGCGCTGCACTAGCAATCGCAGGGTCGCGGGTTCAATTCCTACCGGAAGGCCGCTGAGTTGCATTTATCGCAACTGGTCCCGGTTTGGTCTTAAAATGTATATATTCCAACACTCGAAATTTTCCTTCACCATAAATCCTTTCAACATGTAGTTTGATCGAGTGAAATGCCAAATATTACCTATAATATACCCAGAATCTTATCCCGGCATTACCACCATATATACAGAACTCGTGACTAGGCTCTCGGCAACGGCTTCCGTAGCTCAGTGGTCAGAGCGCTGCACTAGCAATCGCAGGGTCGCGGATTCAATCCCTACCGGAAGGCCGCTGAGTTGCATTTTTCGCAACTGGTCCCGGTTTGGTCTTAAAATGTATGTATTCCAACACTCGAAATTTTCCTTCACCATAAATCCTTTCAACATGTAGTTTGATCGAGTGAAATGCCAAATATTACCTATAATATACCCAGAATCTTATCCCGGCATTACCACCATATATACAGAACTCGTGACTAGGCTCTCGGCAACGGCTTCCGTAGCTCAGTGGTCAGAGCGCTGCACTAGCAATCGCAGGGTCGCGGTTTCAATTCCTACCGGAAGGCCGCTAAGTTGCATTTTTCGCAACTGGTCCCGGTTTGGTCTTAAAATGTATGTATTCCAACACTCGAAATTTTCCTTCACCATAAATCCTTTCAACATGTAGTTTGATCGAGTGAAATGCCAAATATTACCTATAATATACCCAGAATCTTATCCCGGCATTACCACCATATATACAGAACTCGTGACTCTACTCTCGGCAACGGCTTCCGTAGCTCAGTGGTCAGAGCGCTGCACTAGCAATCGCAGGGTCGCGGGTTCAATTCCTACCGGAAGGCCGCTGAGTTGCATTTTTCGCAACTGGTCCCGGTTTGGTCTTAAAATGTATGTATTCCAACACTCGAAATTTTCCTTCACCATAAATCCTTTCAACATGTAGTTTGATCGAGTGAAATGCCAAATATTACCTATAATATACCCAGAATCTTATCCCGGCATTACCACCATATATACAGAACTCGTGACTAGGCTCTCGGCAACGGCTTCCGTAGCTCAGTGGTCAGAGCGCTGCACTAGCAATCGCAGGGTCGCGGTTTCAATTCCTACCGGAAGGCCGCTACGTTGCATTTTTCGCAACTGGTCCCGGTTTGGTCTTAAAATGTATGTATTCCAACACTCGAAATTTTCCTTCACCATAAATCCATTCAACATGTAGTTTGATCGAGTGAAATGCCAAATATTACCTATAATATACCCAGAATCTTATCCCGGCATTACCACCATATATACAGAACTCGTGACTCTACTCTCGGCAACGGCTTCCGTAGCTCAGTGGTCAGAGCGCTGCACTAGCAATCGCAGGGTCGCGGGTTCAATTCCTACCGGAAGGCCGCTGAGTTGCATTTTTCGCAACTGGTCCCGGTTTGGTCTTAAAATGTATGTATTCCAACACTCGAAATTTTCCTTCACCATAAATCCTTTCAACATGTAGTTTGATCGAGTGAAATGCCAAATATTACCTATAATATACCCAGAATCTTATCCCGGCATTACCACCATATATACAGAACTCGTGACTAGGCTCTCGGCAACGGCTTCCGTAGCTCAGTGGTCAGAGCGCTGCACTAGCAATCGCAGGGTCGCGGTTTCAATTCCTACCGGAAGGCCGCTACGTTGCATTTTTCGCAACTGGTCCCGGTTTGGTCTTAAAATGTATGTATTCCAACACTCGAAATTTTCCTTCACCATAAATCCTTTCAACATGTAGTTTGATCGAGTGAAATGCCAAATATTACCTATAATATACCCAGAATCTTATCCCGGCATTACCACCATATATACAGAACTCGTGACTAGGCTCTCGGCAACGGCTTCCGTAGCTCAGTGGTCAGAGCGCTGCACTAGCAATCGCAGGGTCGCGGGTTCAATTCCTACCGGAAGGCCGCTAAGTTGCATTTTTTCGCAACTGGTCCCGGTTTGGTCTTAAAATGTATGTATTCCAACACTCGAAATTTTCCTTCACCATAAATCCTTTCAACATGTAGTTTGATCGAGTGAAATGCCAAATATTACCTATAATATACCCAGAATCTTATCCCGGCATTACCACCATATATACAGAACTCGTGACTAGGCTATCGGCAACGGCTTCCGTAGCTCAGTGGTCAGAGCGCTGCACTAGCAATCGCAGGGTCGCGGTTTCAATTCCTACCGGAAGGCCGCTAAGTTGCATTTTTCGCAACTGGTCCCGGTTTGGTCTTAAAATGTATGTATTCCAACACTCGAAATTTTCCTTCACCATAAATCCTTTCAACATGTAGTTTGATCGAGTGAAATGCCAAATATCACCTATAATATACCCAGAATCTTATCCCGGCATTACCACCATATATACAGAACTCGTGACTAGGCTCTCGGCAACGGCTTCCGTAGCTCAGTGGTCAGAGCGCTGCACTAGCAATCGCAGGGTCGCGGTTTCAATTCCTACCGGAAGGGCGCTAAGTTGCATTTTTCGCAACTGGTCCCGGTTTGGTCTTAAAATGTATGTATTCCAACACTCGAAATTTTACTTCACCATAAATCCTTTCAACATGTAGTTTGATCGAGTGAAATGCCAAATATTACCTATAATATACCCAGAATCTTATCCCGGCATTATATATATATATATATATATATATATATATATATATATATATATATATATATATATATATATATATATATATATATATATATATATATATATATATATATATATATATAGGTAATATTTGGCATTTCACTCGATCAAACTACATGTTGAAAGGATTTGTGGTGAAGGAAAATTTCGAGTGTTGGAATACATACATTTTAAGACCAAACCGGGACCAGTTGCGAAAAATGCAACTTAGCGGCCTTCCGGTAGGAATTGAACCCGCGACCCTGCGATTGCTAGTGCAGTGCTCTGACCACTGAGCTACGGAAGCCGTTGCCGAGAGCCTAGTCACGAGTACTGTATATATATGGTGGTAATGCCGCGATAAGATTCTGGTTATATTATAGGTAATATTTGGCATTTCACTCGATCAAACTACATGTTGAAAGGATTTGTGGTGAAGGAAAATTTCGAGTGTTGGAATACATACATTTTAAGACCAAACCGGGACCAGTTGCGAAAAATGCAACTTAGCGGCCTTCCGGTAGGAATTGAACCCGCGACCCTGCGATTGCTAGTGCAGTGCTCTGACCACTGAGCTACGGAAGCCGTTGCCGAGAGCCTAGTCACGAGTACTGTATATATGGTGGTAATGCCGGGATAAGATTCTGGGTATATTATAGGTAATATTTGGCATTTCACTCGATCAAACTACATGTTGAAAGGATTTGTGGTGAAGGAAAATTTCGAGTGTTGGAATACATACATTTTAAGACCAAACCGGGACCAGTTGCGAAAAATGCAACTTAGCGGCCTTCCGGTAGGAATTGAACCCGCGACCCTGCGATTGCTAGTGCAGTGCTCTGACCACTGAGCTACGGAAGCCGTTGCCGAGAGCCTAGCCAGAAATAACCTCCTTACGTTTGAGTATATATATATATATATATATATATATATATATATATATATACTCAAACGTAAGGAGGTTATTTCTGATCTTTGCTTTAATAAACCCTTAATTTTTTATTTTCATCCCTCTCTCTCTAGGGTTTCGCGTATTGTTAATGATCTATATCCCATATTGTCTAATATAGTGCTCGCACTTAAGAAGTGTTTTCTTCTGCGCCGTTTGTCTAGTTTCGCAGACCCAAGAATCTTAAGGACCATTTGGTCAGAGCTAAGATTCGTGGGCCGAGGGGAATGCAACCATGTGGCAAACCGAGATGTCAAATATGTTGTTTTGTCTCTGGTCTGCATACCTTTCAGGACTTTGATTCTAAACACACCTATATCATTAATTATAAATTTGATTGTGATTCATCGGCAGTTATTTATGTTTTAACTTGTAAAACCTGTAATAAAATGTATTTTTGGTGAGATTGAGTGGGATCGGAATTCAACTTAGTATAAAAGATGGTGCCACTGAGTTGGCGAAGAGCCTCTTGTCGATACAAGTCCGCTCTCCAGACAACAACAGCGCCACCTTTGTCCGCAGGTTTTATGACAACGTCATTTCGGCGTCTCAATGACTTTAAAGCTAGAAGCTCTTCTTTGTTGTGGCTATGAACTTATTTTCTGCGCGGAGGGTGCAATTTATCAATGTCATGGCGGCATTGCCTTACGAAAAGATCAAGCTAGGGAGGAAAAATCGCCTTCCGCTGGAGACCACTACAGCTATTACTGCCCCCAAATTCAACCACACAATCCGTCATACTTTTTCATGCACTTCCACCAACATCAGTTATTGCATTTCTTGCGATAAATGCCCTAAAATCTACATCGGTGAAACTGGCCGACGCCTTTCAGACAGGTTTGCTGACCATCTTCGTTCCGTGAGGAACAATGATGTTGAAAAACTTGTAGCCCGCCATTTCAACAGCTCTAACCATTTGGTTTCAGATGTGAAAGTATGTGCCATCATTCCCATCTCAGGTGGTAACGATAACCGCAAACGGCAAGAGAAGCGTCTCATTTAGCGCGCAGTAGATACATTGCTATCACGCGTGTTTGTTAGTTAGGTTTGTTAGGTTTGTTTGTTAGCTTTCGGAGCCAATCAAAACGAGAAGAACTCGCACCCACACTCTTCTCAAAATGGCACGACGTTGCGTTTTCGAATTCGAAACAACGCCATCTTGTTTCGCATTCAAGGAGTGATATGGGAATTCAACGGATTACAAATTTCATTTTGATAAGTATTTTGAACATGAACTTCACTGAATTTGCAAGTGTGATGTTCATGTACCACAGTTTTCGTAAGTTGTACGAAGCTGCCACTGAGGCCGTCGTAACGTCAGTCACAAACGATAGTCTCTCGAGACTACAACAACCTGGACGATCAACTTCACACAGTCTGTCATCTATTAATGATACTCCTAGGTTCAAACCATTTACTTTATACGAAGGCGTTGGCAAAGTTACACCAAAATCAGGTAAGCATTTATTTCTTTAATTTCCAAGATCTCTTTCCTAATAGTTTGAGTTAAGATCATTTTGTCTTATTTTATTTTTAATAGTGATCTCTTTAATTTTATTCATGCTACTGTATACTGTAATTTTAGATATCCTATTATTAGGCTGTATCAGTGTCACCTTAATATCATGTAAAATTTCTGAAGATACAGTTTATAGTATTTGTGCTCAAAATATATATGTGTATGACATTATTTCTAACATCAACTCTAGCAAGAACAACCTCCCTTCATCATCAGCTGAAATTAATGCAAGTTAAACTGCTACAACAAGTCCTATAGTGCTGCAACAAATCCTATACTGCTGTGACAGATCCTATAATGCTGCGACAAATCCTATACTGCTGCGACAAGTCCTATACCGCTACGACAAGTTCTACAATGTACAGGTACTGCTGTGCCAAGTCCTATACTGCTGTGACAAGTCCTACAGTATATACTGTTGCAACAAATCCTATAGTGCTGCGACAAGTCCTATAGTGCTGTGACAAATCCTATACCGGTACTGCTGCGACAAGTCCTGTACTGCTGTGACAAGTATTATACTTCTGCGACTAGCCCTATACTGCTGCGACAAGTCCTATACTGCTGCGACAAGTCCTATACTGCTGCAACACTTCTTATACTGCTTTGACAAATCCTATACTGCTGTGACAAGTCATATATTGCTGCAACAAGTTATAATACCTATAGTTTTTTGTTCATAGTGGTAATATATTATGTAGTAGGCTTTATCTTATAATATAATTGTAATTAGTTTTACAAGTAACATTACGAATATATTGTTGTAAGAGCATTGAGACTATTGTATAATGCTCCTAATACGTCTTTTATTATTATTATTATTATGATTATTATTATACTGCTGTGACAAGTCCCATACTGCTGTGACAAGTCCTATACTGCTGTGACAAGTCCTATACTGCTGCAACAAGTCCTATACTGCTTTGACAAATCCTATACTGCTGTGACAAGTCATATATTGCTGCAACAAGTTATACTACCTATAGTTTTTTTGTTTATAGTGGTAATATATTATGTAGTAGGCTTTATCTTATAATATAATTGTAATTAGTTTTATAAGTAACTTTAAGAATATATTGTTGTAAGAGCATTGAGACTATTGTATAATGCTCCTAATACGTCTTTTATTATTATTATTATTATTATTATTATTATTATTATTATTATTATTATACTGCTGTGACAAGTCCCATACTGCTGTGACAAGTCCTATACTGCTGTGAGAAGTCCTATACTGCTGTGAGAAGTCCTATACTGCTGCAACAAGTCCTCATATCAAAGGGATAAACTGTATGTTGCCGGTTGTCAATGTCATACAAACTTTGTGTCATAAAGGAAACCCACATTGTAAAATTTGCAAATTTTTAATTTTAATTAAAAACTATTTTCTACTGCATGTGTGTTGACGAACAATCATTCTCAAACTCATTAATAATTCATGAGCCAATTAGCCAATTAAATCACTTTATTTTATCACATGACTGAGGCTGGATACTCGAGTAAAACACGTAAAAATCATATACCACCACAGTTATTAGATCAAACCCGGTTTCGATCTAATTGCTGAGATCTTAATTAATAATTTTTTTTTTTGAGAACGAAACGACCTGCCTATGCCTTCGCTCATCCTCAACTGAACGGAGTCTGTTAATTTTCTGAATAAATTTTACACACCCTCGTGAGTTCAATCCCATGAGGGTTTGTTCTCAAATGCGTTTTAAGTAAACTTCCAATTAAATCCGTGTTCGATTGAGAAGCCATATTAACAACTCGTTTATCGTGTTTCATCAGGGGATCCAAACACTCGAAAACAATAAAAATACTTGCGCTTCGCGCTCGTGTTTTCATCATGTTTTCTCGTGTTTGGATCCCTTGATGAAACACTCAAGCTCGTTGTTCATATATTACATCTATGGTTGCTCTTATTATCTTGATGACATTGCTGGACATCCTGTCCTTCATTTTATACTAATGTACAGACTGAGGTAGTACTTAGATACTGTTCTTATCTGAACCGATTTACTTTACCTACTCGATATATAGCTGATAATGAAATCTTGCATTATTACTTTGACATTCTTGTAACTACATTCTTTACATAATGTAAATTTATATATAAAATAAATTTTAAAATATATATTTCCTAAATTGTTATACTGTACGTCGCACTTGGACAACATAGTCTATATATGCACACAATGTCCTTTTTGAGTGTTTCTATTTGTAACGTGTTTCAAAAAGTATAATTTTCACAGCGGGTTCATACAAAAATGGCCGAAAATGACGTCAATTGATGTTCAAGTCTTATTGACTTTCTACATCTACATTTATTAAGTCCTTTTAAAAAATATGTTTACATTAAAAATATTACGTATATAATGGATAATTAAAAATTATTTGTTTGGATTAAGAATAGTACGTTAAAACAAGAACTAAAGAATCAATAAGTTTATATTTGAAAGTGTCTGTGACGTAATTGGAACAACAATATGCTAACAGTATGCTAATTTGTATACTTATATAAAAGCTTGTATAGTTAGTTAAGATAAGTTAGTGTGCTCTGTGTAAGCTTAAAGGTGAGATTAAAGAGTAAGAGTAAACCTTTCATTGTGTCAGGTGTGGGATCCTTCGTCAAAATACAGCTGTCGACATTTGGTGTATTCGATTGATTGTCGAAGACGAAGGAAAGTATTTGTTAATTTCAAGCTAATTTGCCGCTACCGACAAGGCTTGAACTAAATGCAAACCTGGCCGTGAACTGGAAGAGGTTTAAAAGAGCTTGGGATAACTATGAAATTGCTTCGAAATTGAAAGAATCAAATAAAGTAATGCGAACGGCAACCCTTTTGACGTGTCTTGGACCCGATGCTTTAGATTTACTCGAGGGAATTGACTTTGAAGACGAAACAGAAATAAATGACATTGACATTGTCATGCAAAGGCTTGAAAGCTATTGTGTGCGTGAAACTAATGAGATATATGAACGTTATTGCTTTAATAAGAGAGACCAAGAAGACAACGAAGCCATCGATGCCTATGTTAATACTTTGCGAAAGTTATCGAAGACGTGCAACTTTGGGACGTTAGAAAACAGTTTGATACGGGATCGACTGGTTGTTGGAATTCGAGACAACCAAATCCGAAAAAGATTGCTTCAAGTTTCGAAGCTAACGCTCAAAGATAGCATTGCCATATGCAGATCGCATGAAACAACCAGCCAACAGTTAAAAGTGATGACCCAAGAAGAAGTTCACGATATTGGAAAAAAAAGACCGGAGAGATCAGAGCGAAATCAGAGACGACAAGATTTTGAGGTAAGCCGTAGACGCGTTTTACGGTGTAAATTCTGTGGGAAGTCTCATGAAATGAATAAGTTCACATGCCATGCGTGGGGAAAAACTTGTAACACTTGTGGCAGAAAGAACCATTTCGCCGTGACGTGTACTACGAAGCCCCGAGAGGAGACGAGGAAAGCCATAAAATGGGTGGGAGAAGAAAGTGATTCAGACGAATATATTTCTTGTTTGGATGTGAAAGAGAGTTTTTGTGCAGTCGGTGTTAAAGATAGCAACGATAAGGTGTTTGCCACGATGCTACTCAACAGCCATTGTGTTTGTTTTCAGTTAGACAGTGGAGCCACTGTTAATGTAATCTCGGAAAATGATTACGTAAAAGCTTTTGGTAAGGAGAGTTTAGCTTCTCTTGAAAACACCAAAGCCACCCTAATTATGTGTAACAAGAGTGAAGAGAAACCCGTGGGAAAGAAGATGGTGAGAGTAGTGAACCCCAAGAATGGCAAGAGATATCGCGTTGCATTTCTTGTGGTGCAAGGAGACTGCAAACCATTATTGGGTTCTAGAGCAAGTCAGCAGATGCATTTATTGTCCGTTAATAAAGAAAATATCCTCGCGGAAGTCCTGGAGAAAATAGATCCATGGCAACCCCGAAAGATGGCCTGATTGGAGAATTTGCTGATGTCTTCGCTGGTGAGGGTAAATTAGAAGGTGACCTCCATCTTGCGAGCCAATTGCTGTTAAAGAAAAATTAAAAAAAGAATTGGATCGTTTGGAAAAGCTCAAGGTAATTCAGCGTATCGATATACCAACAGATTGGATCTCAGCAATGGTGGTTGTCAGCAACAACGATGGGCGAATTCGAGTATGTGTGGACCCGAAACCACTCAATCAAGCGTTAAAAATAAATTACTACCCTCTGCCAACCATAGAAGATGTTTTACCACAGCTAGCTAAAGCAAAGTATTTCACGGTGCTGGTTTTGGCATGTCACACTAGATGCCAGTCCCTACAGATAAGCAAGCCGTGCAACGTCTCCAGGGAATGACCAACTACTTACAAAGATTCGCCTCCGCAAAGTTAGCTGAAGTCACCAACCCGCTACGAGAATTGGTAAAAAAAGAGAACGAGTTTGTTTGGGAATAACATGTTCACGGGCAAGCTCTTGCTGAAGTTAGGCGAATTTTGACCGCAGCTCCAGTTCTGAGGTACTTTGACCCGGTTAAAACTCTAGTTCTACAATGTAATGCCTCGATGCATGGTTTAGGGGTTTGTTTGATGCAAGACGGACAACCAGTGGCTTATGCATCTCAAGCTCTGACCAACATCGAAGTTAACTACGCACAGATTGAAAAATAACTTTTGGCCATTGTTTTTGGGATGGAGAAATTCGAGACGTATTTGTATGGGAGAAAGGTGTTGGTGGAGTCGGATCATAAACCGCTTGAAACGATATTCAGGAAAAGCCTACTCTCAGCCCCTAAACGACTTCAGCGAATGTTACTCAGGCTCCAGAGATATGACTTCACTGTCCTGTATAAGAAAGGAACACAGATCATCTTGGCTGATGCGTTGAGTAGAGCCTTTCTTCCATACACAGAAGAAATAAGAGATGGAGAGCAAGGTGGCCAGGTCCTTGCAATCATTGATGTTAGATCTCCCAGTGAGATTGCTATCGAACAGATTAACATGTTGCAGGATCTTGCAGTCGAAGAAGATACATTTCAGAAGATCCGACATTGCACACAGGAGACAGCCGAGCTCAAGGTCCTGGAGCAAGTGATTAAGCAAGGTTGGCCTGAAACAAGGAAAGATATTCCTTGGCAGATTCAGAAGTATGCGACGTTCCGAGAAGAGTTGTCTGTACAGGATGGAATCGTCTTTAAAGGCGAGCGCATGGTTATACCTCCGGCGCTGCGAAAATAATTCGTAAAGAAGATTCACGCAAGTCATCTTGGAACGCAAGCCTGTCTCAGGCGAACAAGAGAAGTTTGGTATTGGCCAAACATGAGTTAGGAGATTGCAGAATTCGTCTCAGAGTGCGCAATTTTCAAGACCTACTCACAAGATCAACATAAAGAGCCAGGATTGCATATCCTGTTCCATCACGACCTTGGGAGGTAATTGGCACAGATTTATTTGAATTCAGAGGTCGAGACTATCTTGTTACTACAGACTATTATTCAAACTTCTTTGAAGTCGATAGACTGTATAACAAGACAGCGAAAGAAGTTAGTAGTAAGCTCAAGGCCCAGTTAGCGAGACATGGTATACCAGAGAAAGTTGTAAGCGACAACGGACCTCAGTTCACGTCGGATGAGTTCAAGAAATTTGCAGATGTTTACGAGTTTCGACATTTCACTAGCTCACCTTGGTACCCACAATCCAACGGCAATCGGAAAATGCCATAAAGACAGCAAAACGCACCATGGACAAAGCAGCTGGAGTAGATCCATATTTGGGATTTCTTGACTTCAGAAATACCCCATGGAAGGTTTGCAGACGTCACCTGCACATCGTTTATTTGGTCATCGAACGAAGACTCTGGCTCCAACTGCCAAAAAACTATTAAAAGTGAAAAATAATTCAAGCACGATGAAACAAATAAGGAACAACAAACGAAAGCAACTATCCTATTACAACACGGCTACTAGAAGCCTAAAACCGTTGTTGAATGGAGATACTGTATTCGTAAGACCGGCGAAGAATAGTAAAGAGTGGACAAAAGCTACAGTTGATAAACCAATGGGAATCAGATCATATGCAGTAACGACGCATCAAGGAAGCAACATTCGGAGAAATCGGCGACATCTGCATTTAGCTAAGGAGGTGGAACCACCAATCCGAGTTGGAAGAAGTGGAACAAAATAGACCACAGACTACATAGGATACCACAGATTTCCCCATGAATACGACCAATCCGCAAAGTGTGCCTCTGGATCAGGGGGAAAACGGAAAAAGTCCCGAGAGATACAGTTCAAGAGGTCGTCGTCTTAGGAAACCAGCATACTTGGAGGACTATGTTTATTAGCAAACCTAATTGGTAGTTAGATTAGAAACACTCAAAAGAAAAAAAAAGATAATTGATATATTATGTTATTGAGAAATTTACTTTTATTTTAATTATAGAAGATTACAAAGATACTAGAACATTATATAGAACATTATCTCGTATCAATTTATAGAATGGTCAGTTAGGACAATGATAGTTGTCCTAAAGAACAAGGGAGATGTGACGTAATTGGAATAACAATATTCTAACAGTATGCTAATTTGTATACTTATATAATAGCTTGTATAAGTTAGTGTGCTCTGTGTAAGCTTAAAGGTGAGATTAAAGAGTAAGAGTAAACGTTACAGTGTCTAAGGAATTTGAAACAACTGCGTATTTAGGTAGCTCGTTCCATTCCTTAATATTTCCGGGGGAAAAAATTTAAAAATATCCGTCGAAAACCTTGGGACTTGAAATTTAAAAGGATGGCTACCACATGTCCGTGTCTCAGTATGGGGAACCAAATGATTATGTCATTGTCTTCATATTTGTACCATTAAATACTTCACATTGACGATTACGCAGTAGATACATGTACGCTCAAGCGTACCTATTTTTAAACTTGGCACCACACATCCTCTTGGTCTTAACGAACATTTTTCTTTTATTTAATTTCCTACAAGTTTTTTGTTATTTTAGTTTGCTTGAAACTTTTTTATTATTAGCTTATGCATTTCAAGTTTTGTTTCTTACTGCTTTGACATCGCAAATAATACAAATAATAATAATACAAACTAATTCGTGAGAAATGGATACCTGCCGCGGCGAGATTATCACCCTCGCTTCGCTTGAGAAGGGACAATTATATACCTTCATATATATTTTTTCAGTATTCATTATTTAATTTGCCAATACACATAAAGTACAAAAAAACAAGAATAATACAAATGTCGAGGAAGACCAAAAGAAATTCCAAACCAAACTATATGGCTTTGGGAGCTACCTCTTTATTTAGTCGACCATCGCTCGATTTATTCATCAACGACCCGCACCAGAAATACTTCTCTTGTTATCGCATAGCAATGAAGGTTGCCAGAACAGCCACAGAACATTCCAAGGGCAATTTCGTAATGCTTAAATCGCGATCTCATCCGAAAAATTGTTCCGTGTTTTTATACAGAAATAGAAATTCTCGTGAAAGTCTGGCAGATCTTGAAATCGCAGTGAAAACATTATCCCTTCTCCCTCATCTTCCCACGGTAATGTCTCGTTCTTCCTAGCTTCCATTCGTATTTCTATGATTGTATGGAAAATGTTATCTCTATTTATTAATTATAAAATAACAAATTAAAAACACACGCGCTGATTGTTTGAAAGCCGTGTTTCTATTTAACAATTAGACAACGAATCCTCATAGTCTATGAGCGAATAGTCAACGAAGGCGATTCCTCATTAGTCTATTCGCTCATAGACAATGAGGACGAGTTGTCTAATTGTTTTAGTAGAAACAAATTAGTGACTATTACAAATCATGCATTATTCAAAAATTCAAAAATTATCCAAAAACTCATCTGAAACCTCCCCAAAACGAGAGTTTTCTGCCATTGTTTTGATCGCGTTTGCCATCATGTCTATCACGAATAGACAAAGGTTGAGTAGCCAATCAGGATGCAGTATTTGTAATGGACAATGGTCAGTTTCTACTAAAACTCGATGGCAAACATGGATTTTTCCGCCATTTTTTCCCGCCAAATGGACTGTAAGATAAACCTTTTCGTCCGGATGCTTTTCTTCCGGCAGTTATTAGTTAATAGCGTTTATATTCATTTGACCAGCCGACGACGCTGTCTAGCGTGACTAAGGAGAATGTACACTTTCATCATTTTAATGAAAGAGTAATGACTCTTATAAAAGATAGAAAAGATCTTTCCGTATTCCCATACGTTATAGAAACATTCGTGAAAGTTTGGGAGAACTCGAAATAGCGAGGAAACACTCGCCCTGCGTGCTCCCACTGCCATTTCTCGTTCTCCCAAACTTCCGCTCGTGTTGCTATAACTCTATGGAAACACGGAAAATATTTTCTATTTCTTAATAAAAAACGTTGTCTCAGTGCTAGTTGAACAGATGTTGTGCTCGGTTTGCGAATACATTTGTTGCAGTAAGTATGCAAAGAAGGATATAAAATAAATAATAAAATTAAAATAAATTTATATAATTAATATAATATTATATAATATAATATTAATATTATATTATATAATATAATATATATAATATTATATTAAATTAATATAATATTAAAATAAAATGACTTATCAGATGTTAACAGTGAGATATATGTATAATTATAAAATAATATACTCTACGCACGTTGTGATTGGTCCGCTTGACTAGATTAATAACAAAGAGAAATGAAAAGTTTATAATAACGACATTTGGATGTAAACTAAAATACGAGTTCCAACTAAAACATTATTAAGTTTAGACACTAGATTCATAACAAAGAGAAATGAAAAGTTTGTAATAACAACATTTGGATGTAAACTAAAATACCAGTTCTAACTAAAATAAATTATTAAAGGTGCGGTACAGTCCGGTTTGCGCATGTGCAAATTGGGGTCTCCGATTTTCATTTGTAAACACGGTCCCATGCTATATCGCGCGATCGCGCTTGTTGTTGCGCCCTTCATCAAGGCACCAGCGAAGGTACTATTCCTCAATCGAGTTCTCTGTACTACCAGTGAATTGGCGGCCGATCGATAGACGAAAAAAGTACTACGGAAAGACGCAACAAAGATCTATCTCTTCGATCATTTCGCGAGACGGAGGGATTTGAGAAAGGATCTGAACTTGAAGACAGACAATTGCTGCTTGATAATTACTTTGGGGTTTGGGGATAAAGATGTTCTTAGAAGGTGAGAAAGGAAATTATCAAATTGATATTCAATACATTTACTTGTAAATCGGTACTCCTACTGTATGATTTATGAGTATATATATACACATTCGAATAGCAACGATAATATATTTTCTTCTTGAAATAGTGAAGTGTAAAGTGTTCACTCAGAGTCAGACCAAAGTTCAAGACGAAGTTATTCTGCCAGCCGAAGAAATGGAGCCTTCAAGTCAACACCGTCTCATGAGTCTCCAGTCTTCTCGCCATATGAAAATCGAACTTCGTCTTGAACTTCGGTCTGAGTGAACACTTCACTATCTCAAGAAGAAAATATATTATCGTTGCTATTCGAATGTGTATATATATACTCATAAATCACACAGTATAGGAGTACCGATTTACAAGTAAACGTATTGAATATCAATTTGATAATTTCTTATCTCACCTTCTAAGAACATATTTATCCTCAAACCCCAAGTAATTATCAAGCAGCACGCCTCTCAATTCTTTGTCTGTCTTCATGTCTATATCCTTTCTCAAATCCCTCCGTCTCGCGAAATGATCGAAGAGATAGATCTTTGCTGCGTCTTTTTCCATAGTACTTTTTCGTCTATCGATCGGCCGCCAATTAACTGGTAGTACAGAGAACTCGATTGAGGAATTGTACCTTCGCTGATGCCTTGATGAAGGGCGGGGACCGTGTTTACAAATTTGAAAAAAATCCAATTTGCACATGCGCAAACCGGACTGTACCGCACCTTTAAGTTTAGATACTAGATTCATAACAAAGAGAAATGGAAAATTTCTTTAACTTTATATATGTTTACAGCATTGACAATGATAAGGACAAATGCAGGATTCTTGTTTTCAATCTTTTTCCTAATTACGACATTCTGATGTAAAGTAAAATATTCCAACTAAAATGAACGAGGACGGATTTTCATCTCGGTTTTCTTCAAAGAATATTTGTATCCTTTCCAGTGACGCCAGATTACTCCTTCATAAATGGCGCTGTGATGACCACGTAGGTACTGAGCATTCAAGCTGGAGTAAAGACAGCGTTTGTACCACCAAGCACCTTTGCGAAGTACAGCACAGTTTCGAAAATCCAAGTCATTATCCTCGTCCTTAGTGCTAAACTTCATCCCATTGTGACCAGAAAGTGAGTCACCAGCATTTCCTGCAATAAAATACCAAATTAGGACTAAAAGGATTGAATAAAAAGAGATCGCCAATTGACGTTATTGGAGCATTGGTGCCAAGCCACAGAGGGAGCCACCCTCCTGATTAGAGGTGACCATGGAAATCCCAACACAGCTAACCTATAGGCCCCAGTCACACTCTGAAAGCAGTGTAAATATAAATATATATATATATATATATATATATATATATATATATATACTTACCTTGTCTTTTTCAGGAGCGTGTGTGTGGATCAACAATGCGCAAAGCAAGAAATCCCAAATATCAACGAATACTATAGATAGCGCGCGCAAAACCAGTCAAACTCAGACCACGCTGACAAGACTCTGATGAGCGGTGAGGTGCCCCTGCGTATTATAAATAGGAGACCGCTGACTAACAATGACTGACTAAATTACATTTACGCTAATTAAAAATATCAAATTTTTCTCATTAACATAAAAAAGATAATACAAAAATACACAAATCAATTTAAACAAGTAAATAACGTAAATATATAACTTAAAAATATAACTTAAAAATAACTTAAAATATAACTTGAAAATATAACTTAAAAATATAACTTAAAATTATTACTTGAAAATATAACTTGAAAATATAACTTAAAAATATAACTTAAAAATATAACTTAAAAATATAACTTAAGTGGATCGTCCAGGTTGTTGTAGTCTTGAGAAAGACTATTGTTGATGACTGACGTTTCGATGGCCTCAGCGGCGGTCATCTTCAGACTCATGTATATATACTTCAGACTCAAGTATATAAACGTATATATATATATACGTTTGGTTCATTACGTCATCGTTAGTTTGTGTCATACAGTACTGCTCGGAAATAACCTAACGAAAACCGCGGTCGAACCTAGGTCGAACCTAGGTCGAACCTCGGTCGATCCTCGGTCGAACCTAGGTCGATCTTCGGTTGATCCTCGGTCGAACCTATGTCGATCCTCGGTCGAACCTAGGTCGAACCTAGGTCGTAGTTTGGCGAGGAAATACGATCATTTCCGAAGTTTGCCTTTTCAGTTACGCGTTGTTTGGTGAAATGAGAAAACTGTCTATGTACTCATGGAATCGAATTATTTCACTGCAGTCTTCGGGAATAAATAAAAAAACTACAGATACTCTTCGAGGGAAGGAATAGGCACATCAAGATCTGCGGCTAGCTTATTTCTTTGTCGTTACTGTCGGAGTGGTGGTTTACAGGATGCGCCTCGAAGTGGAAGAAAGCAACGTTTAAACGAACAGCATTGCAAATATATGGAAGAATGCGGTGTGGATGTTTTGAATTCTACTATTCGTCGGATCTGACGAGAGCATGAGCTTGGTTGCAAGCACGAGAAAGTATGCTACTCTCAATTCGTGCGGAAGCCAAACAAGCTTAAAAGATGGGCGTTTTGTCTCAAAGCTTTAGCGGAGAAAGACACGTTTGAAAACGTGATACTCAAACGCACTAACATAGATATAACTTGGCAACAATAATAGCGTTGACACTTCCGTGTTCACATATTACGAAATTCGACGTATAAATCTATACAGCAAATTAAATTAAAGTTTGACAAACTCATTTTAGCTGCAGAACTTTTTCAGTGAATTGTATTCGGTACATGTTGGTTTGTCAGAGCTAACAGTAACATCTACTTTGTTTCAGCAGATTGCATTAATATGATTACGATGAACAATCCGTTTTCATATTTGGAAATATGATATATAGTTGGCTATATATAGGTCCGCTAACCGGAACTTGTTCTGGAAAAACTAGAGCTCCGGCAGTCAGTAATCGTAACAATAATTCTGAAATAAAACCTAATCATAACCCAAATCCTAATCCTAACCAAAATACTAACCCTAACCAAAAAAAACTACGCAGAAAAGGCAAACTATACCAAACTATATTTTTATCAAACTCGACCGGAAATCGCGCGTTGTGAACGAACGCCTCTATTATATTGTTGTTATATCTGCCGGACGAATAGACACTTCGTTATAAAATTCTGTCGCCGTGTAAACGAGACATGAAAAAGCTTCACCTGTGTGAACAACTTCGCCCGAAACAGCTCTAAAATACAATTATTATTCAATATATTCATACGTTCCTCCTGTTGTGGCCAATTCCATTCAAACCTGTCCGGCGATGTTTTGATTTACGACGCTTTTAGTTTCTTCAACAAAGGCATTCGAATCCGTTCAAATCTAATTTTGTTAATGATGATTTTTTGACTTCCTATTAACTTAAAATATTTTCACTAGCAGATACAGTATTCAATGACGTCGGATCGACATTTAAATCCCATTGTAACACTCAATCCCCTCAAAAGAAATAGTGTCGATTTCTTTTGTTTTGCAAAGTCGAGTCGATCCGGCATTGTAAGCCGATCGAATTTTCGATTCGCTTCATGTAAACACAGAAATGGTTGAAACTTCATGCCAATCCACTTTTCGACACGTGAATTATTAGGAATCGAAAATGCTAAAAGGTTTGGTATAGTGCCGAAATCGTGAATAATAGGTCTAACAATTTCTAGAGAAGGCCTTCATCAGAGATATAGGCTCTTTCTAGTTTCTGCCGTGGTATACGCGGCTGACGCACTGCAATAAATAATAATGAGGAAAATCTGTTAGGAATTAAAACGGACACGCGCTCTGCCTCAATCATTATATTTTCGTAATACTATCACATTCATTAGATTCGACGAGGATTCGCTGCAAACGGTGCCACGAGTGCAGTATATAAAGTCGAACATTACTTGAATTAGGTTTTGCACGGCGAAAGCACAACGTTTCAACTGCGAATCTCTTGCGCGAGTATATTCTTGTCAATAGGACATGAAACAGACAAAGAATGAAGCCAAACATGAAGATCTATTTTGCTGTTGGTGCCCTCTCTACATTTTAAACTAAACGCTTTCCATGGTCGGAACCCAAGCCGTTTTCACACACGCTAATGTGTATCGACCGCAAAACGAACCGCAAACCGATCCGTAACCGAACCGCAACCTTACCCCAACCTAACCCCAACCGAACCGCAACCTAACGCCAACCGAACCGTAACCGAACCGCAACCTAACCCCAACCGAACCGCAACCGAACCCCAACCTAACCGTAACCGAACCGCAACCTAACCCCAACCGAACCGCAACCGCAGTGTTAGGTTATTTCTGAGCAGTACTGTATTTAGTGTGAGTGGGTGTTGCGTCATGCGTTCAGCGTGAAATTCCTCTTTATCAAGAGTAATTTTTTTTAATAGAGGGACGCGGACGAGAGTACCCTTCTTGAGACACAGCGGTTAGTGTAGGCATACGACTTAGAAGAGTACTACTTAGTAGTGTTACAGGCAAAGTTTTCAGATACCGTAATAAATTCACTGAGTCAACTTTTCATCAAGGATAATCATCTGATACTAGCGATAGTGTATACATGGAATATTGACATGCATAGTATACATGTGATAGTTCCTTATAACTGACACAGGTGAAGCTATGAACTAGTCAGTCCATCTAGTAACTAAATCTTGGTGGAAAAAAAATAGTATAACCTCAGTAAGGGAACGTGAAGAGTCATATGATCACAGTAAAGACATTGATTTGACACGGAATATTTCCTCCATCATGCGGAATAGCTGATTCTGTTTGAGAGTTAGATATCTCAAATCTAACTTCCAGTGCTTGAAAATGGGTCACTTATCAAGTTAAGTTGGAATAAGAGCAACTAACCTGAATAACTTCCAACGATTAACTTGTATTTTTTTGCTTCATTCTCCACTGCAAATATTGAGTAATCAGCATAACGTGACTCATTCTCAAAATCCTCCAGGTCAACTCTCAGAACGTTTTGACCACTCTTTGTCAATCGATGGATATTATCTACACCAAGCCAGAATTCGCCATTTAAGTCTCCAAAGCCTTTCTTATAGTCGTCCCATCCAAGATAAAAGTCAACACTTCCATCCATTCGTCTTTGAAAGACAGTCCAACCTCCTCCACTTGTTGTCATATCACAGCTAACATTGAAGGGTCTAATACCATCAGGGTCAATTCTGTAGACACCATCTATCTTTATTCCTTTTTGGTAGATATCAGAACAACTCATCGGTACTAAAGAAACAAGTTGAAGAATTTCACTATTAAACTTTAATAATGTAGTTAACTCCGCGAATTGTTGGGAATTAATTGCGTGAGCATGGGGAAAATACATTCCACGTATACAGACCAAATAAACGAGCAACGTTTTCTTCAGCACTGACATTAAAGTAATTTTCATTTATTGACTTGTATCGCGTCTTGGCATTACAGTTTCTATTAATGGTGATTCTATGTTATCTGTTTCGATATTGCAATATGGCGGAGAACACTAACAGCTGCTCAGCCGATAATCTTGAAATCGTTGTTGGCAGTGCGATATCTGAATTTATTTTAATTTAATTTAGCATTATTGATTTAAAGGATGATCTGTCAATCTTTTCTGAGTAACACGAAGACTATAAAAGAAGGTGTTCCTCTCACATGAATAAGGCGGAACACAGAAGCAGATCAGACGTATAAAGAACACAGAAGTAAAGAAGTGACGAATTAGAAGTAACCAAGAGAAATAAAGTAAAGCAGAACAAGGACAGAGACAACTCAAAAGAGAAACCATAATTGAAACTAAAGAACTAGAGACATAAAAGAACTTCTTGAACATTTTTGAACGTAGATTCCTTGTTCCTTTAGTAGATTTATTGTTCTGTATATTGTTACCGTATTAAATATCCTTAACCTCACGCCTGTGTGCTCTACCTCTGAGAGAAGACCCCGTTCATAACATGAAGGCTAAAACAGCGTTACATATTTGTACAAATATGTAACGAAATGAGCCAAAAGCCACGTAGTGGGTTCCTTAATAACCATGAAAACCTCAGGAGAAATGCTTTCCTATATATGAGACCGCGCACGTGATTATCAATACCTTACACTTGCAAGTCATCAACTCACCTGTATTGTTCCCATGAGTAACTGTACTCATGTTGAATTTACGGCAGTTGCCCACAAGGCTGTAGTTTTTGCAAGCACAAGGTTGCTTCTTGACGTCAATGCAACTTGTATTTTCTTTATTTGTAAGACAATTCTGACAATCACAAGGTTTGCCTTTACCCTCGGTCGCAAAATACATAGCCACAAACACCGTTGACACAATGGCCAAAATGCCAACTGCTATAGCCAGTACCACATGTTTTCTTGATGTGGAGTTTCGACTACATCGTTTGCACTTGTTGGTGATAACTGTTAGCGTTTTAGGAGTAGGTATTCTTCTGGGAGGATTAACCTCGATAACTGACGCTTGAATAGTATCTCTCTTTGGAAGTGGTTGTGGTAAGTGTTGAACTTCTTTTTCCATGTCCTTTATATCACAATAAATAAGTTCAGGATCCTCCATCTTTAGTCGCCAGTCTGATCTGTTGCTAGTTGCTTTAACAAGAAAGATTCAGCTGTTTTTGCAATTCATTCGTGTTCTTGTACTTTCCAGCGTCCACTACATCTTATTATGGCTTGGAAATAAACAGATGGTAACAATTACCTGGCTTTAGAATGTCTTTATTGAGTTTTTCCTTCTTCACTATTTCCATAAAAATAATAGCACAGTTGGCGGAAAACACAATCATACAAATATTTACAATTATCTCTCTCCTTATAGGTAGAGCGTTTTTTTAGATTGCAGGGGGGCTAACGCGAACGCTGAAGACTCGGCTTATCTCTCGCGACATTTTTTGAATTTCCCTCTTCTGAAATGCATCCAAAACTGCCAAACGTAAAAAAATGATTTAATTATTAAAGCTATTACAAGCCAAACGGAACTAAACCGAATAAAACGAATGTCCGTCAAAGTCTTGGCAGTAAACAGATGGCTACAATTAGCTAGCTCCAGAATGTCTTTAGAGTCTTTCCCTCTTCACAGTTGCCATAGCAATCTGCCTGTTACTTCATGCGACTATAGAAAGCATAATCATCGACTAGAAAGATAAACAATTTTCTCTTTCCTTAAATTTTCGTAATCATCGATTCGAAAGATATACTAAAAATATGAATCCACAATAATCCCCTCGCTCGCCTTTTCTACCCCCCCCAAGAGTTTCATCCTAACATTCCCCATACATGGTCTCCACACCTCGCACGCCGTGTATTAATTTGTTGATGGCCATTTCGTCGTATAAATTTATTTTTTATTTTTTATAGTTATCTCGACCAATATTTAACCGATTTCAATTCTGAAAACAGATTTGGAATTAACGAGTCTAAATACATAACATACGTGTCTATTATATGATGAGAACATGCATATCCTTCGTAGAAACCTGTTATGTACTAATTAGAAATTAACCGGCGATGAGGAGGCCGCTTCGTCGTTATAGCTAGCAACTCCATTAATGTGTCATGTCTTCTAGCGCGCCACAAGTAGCTTACTAATTGGGGACACTGATCAACATGTAAATACAAAATTACAAGAAATATAAAGTTATTTAAAAGTCACAAAATAAACTTATATCTACCGCTTACAATCTATTTACTATTTACATTATGTTGATTTTCACGATGGTACAAATTAATTAACTAGAGCAGTAAGGTTTTTCTTTCTGATGCTGCATTTAAAGGCCGATATAGTGAAGTTCAATTTCTATCCTCGTTATTTAGCTTGGACCAAATATAGGGTCCAAAATATCTTAATGAATGTTTTCCAAATCTAACAGAGTTAAATGTTGGTATAAGGAAGTCTGAGTTCCTACGGTTATAATTAGCTGGTGAACATTTAACAAATATGTAGAATTCAAGTCACAAAATATCGCTCGCAATCGTCGCTCGTTCACCCTCTCGAGTTTCCTACATTCCGAACTCTTGCACAAGTGCCATACAAATCGGCAATTTGTCAAATATGGTAATATGGCTGCCTAGTAGATTTTCTATTTTGCGTTGACTAGGATGAATTTCAGTAGCCTCATCAAAATACCCACACGCATACTGGCTTTTTTCATTGATGTTGAAATGTGCTCGCAAAATCACAAGTTCTCATCTATCACCATTAACAGTAGCAAAAGTTCCTTCGTTAAATTAATTGTTGAGGAGTCGATTTCTATGTTCACTCGATGAGAGTCTTTCGTTATAGCCATCGCTTGATATTTACTTAAATTTCCCTCAAGGAAATTGTCTCTATACCATCCTGAGGTAGTTTTTCCATCCCTATTTATTACCATACCTGATTGTATTGGATTCTCATGGGCATAATAGAGAATTGGTGATCATCTGCGTAAACTGACAACTGGCTTTCGCGTTGAATATAAAATAAATCATTTTTGTAAAATATTCCATAACATTGGGCCTAATGCTGACCCTTGAGGACAGCCCCTCTTAATTCTCTCCATCTGCTTATTACCTGTCCCAATCTTGTTCTGTTCACTCGGCCTATGAAGTATGATTTCATCAGGTCGATTGCATTTTGAGAAAAACCATATGCTTTTAGTTTAGTTAGAAGTAAAGTCGGGTGCACTTGACGGGGAAGCGATTTGCCCTACAGCGGTGTAACACAAAAATGTTGAAGAATATTAAATCGCATCCTCTAGGAGCAGCCGCTCCTCACGTTGTATGTACAAACTACCGAAATTGTTAAATAATTGTTAGCAGTAAATTATTGGATTGTATAGCAACCCCAAAAACAACAAATATCCTAACCCCACGCCTAACCAGTTTTAACCATAATACTAATTCCCTAATAATAACTCTAATACTAACGCTAATACTAACCCTAATAACTAACCAACCCTAAAACCCTAATACTAACCCTAATGGCTAATACTAACTATTAACCCTTTTCAAACTCAGAGGTTGTGATTGTGGCGAGATAATTTAATATTCATCAACATTTTTGGGTTAACCGCTGTAGTACTATGGATTCGGCCTCCCTCTACTCCCGTGGCAAATCGTTTACCAACTTGACGATATAGTTTCTGATTTGCAATTTTAAATTGATTATCCGTGTAAGAGGAGTAATAAGTAATAAGATATCGGCTTTTAGTTTATTGTTAAACAACTGCGGTTCATCACAGTGGCGGTTCCAGGGGGGTTCCGAGGGTTCCATGGAATCCCCCTTTTTAATGCCGAGCATGTTCTTTACGCTCGAAATAATTAGATTTGTAGAATGGAATTGATTAATTGATTTTAGCGTACGATATTTCCAACGTACATCATGGTTCGATCGGTAAAACTTTGTATGATTGCACTTTAATCTCCTCTTGAGTTCTTGTAAATGACTCCGTAGTGAGAAGGAGAAATTTTGTGAGAATTGTATTAGCTAAAGATAAGCGGTTTCAAACGGGCCTTCGATAGTTCGATCTTCGCCATGTTTACAATAGGCGAGTTTTAGGGTGTTAAGTGCGCATCGTTTTGCAATGGAATTGGCGGGCTCCCGACAAAGTAAGCAATGGCAAACATACTTGCTAGCGAGCCAACAGCAGCAGAATAACAGTGTTAAGGATCCAGAAACTGTATATTTTAAACAGTATATTTACTTAGAGTGGAGCTTGCCAGTATTTTTGAAAAATAATGCGTGTGCAACACCCTGAAACTCGCCTATTATTGTAATTATTTATTTATATAAATATATCTTAAAAATTACGAGATATACAATGTTAAAAAATGGGATTTCAGAACTTTATATTTTGCTCAAAAGTGCCCTCGAAATGCAGGAAATGCTGTTTTAGAGACCTAAAGAAACTCCCGGACCCCTTAGAAATATGTCGTCAATAAGGACTGAGCATGGAACCCCTTTTTCAAAATCCTAGATCCGCCACTGCATCAAATTTGTTTTGTAGGCTATTTATGTTTAAATGTGCCATAAATATCTTGCTCGAATGCGCCTGTTTAATATCAATAAGGTCTTGCACCGGGTCTTCAATTATCTGCTGTAGACCATTATTTTCAATACCATTACTATTCACTGAGCTATTCAATGAAGTAAAACTTACCTTGTTAGGAAGAACAGAAAAGAGACAGATTGTACATATCCAAGTTCTCTTCATGTCAAGTTGTATCCTTTGTTATTGAACGTTATCTCGATCAATATTTAACCGTTTTCAATTCTTCAAACATATTTGGAATTACCTGACTACATAACATTCGTGTCTACTAGGTTACCTGCAAGGTAGGGAATGCTGCGGGAGTCGTATTAACTTCACTGGATTACGTTAGGGAAATAGAGGGTACCACGGGATTGTTATTAGAGGGGGTAGGGTGTTTTGCAATTTAACTTTATATCAACCGCATAGTTTTAAAAGTAAAAATAGTTTTAAAACTCATAAATGTCTGTACTTAGCAAGGAGGAAGCAATAAATATTTCAATGTCTGAACCCCACACTCCTTCTCTATGCATTCCACTAGTTTGAATATAGTCACTTAGTGACATGTTCATATGTGGCAGCAACAATAATATATAAGATTACTGTATTAAACAGAGTAGGGGATCCAATATTTCAAGGTAAAACACCAGGCAAATAATACTAAACAGACGCCCAAACACGAGGCGTTTTCAATATGTAAATGTTGTCAAATATACTTATATAGGCCCCCAAAACAGCAATATGAATTGTGAAAGCACTCCTATTTACACTGACGTTTTCAACTGGGCAGAATGGTAGGGATATTAAATCATAAAACATTAACAGGCGAGGCAAATCAATATTAATCAACAAATCCGTACCTTAAACGATTCCGCTTTCAATATCACAGGACGAAAAAATAAAATTAAGATCACTTAAATGTAACTTAAAGGTAACTTATTGAAGCATGTAATATTGTTTTCAGGTTAACTTAAAGTTATGAAACTCAGATTTAGTTAACCTTTAAGTGGTCACCTAATCGCCCTTATAGGGAAGCATTTAAGGCTTCATTAAAGTTACTTATTTCTAAATAAAGAAGCATTTAAGGTTTCCTTAAAGTTACTTATTTTTAAACAAAGAAGCATTTAAGGGTTTCTTATTACTAATTAAAGTAGCATTTATGCTTTCTTAAAGTTACTTAAATTGTATTAATGAAACATTTAGTGTAATGTTTTTGGTCAAACTTATTTGCAAGGTAATGGTAAATTTAGTTAGCTTTAATGTGTTATAAAGTTTCATTAAATCTTATGAGTGCAGGTAGATTTCTTGCTAGGATTTATAACCTTTATGAAGATTTAAGTTGCTTTAGTGGTCAAAAAGTACTTAAAGGCTGAATGCTCAAGGAATAAAAATGTTTTCTAATTTCTTGAGCAATGCTTGGAGCAGAAGTTCCTACTGTATATACCACAATAATCTATAGGTATACAGTTCAATCCAAAGTTTCTAATTCCGGCATAGGAAATAAATAAAAACAGCAAGCAGTCACACAAGCAGTATAAATTTCAAAACTGACATATATTTTTACATTAACCAAACATACAGTCATTACAACATACAATACATGTTTAATTTTCCAAGTCAATGACCCACGTAGGGAAATTGTCCGGGCATGATCTAATGGAGTGCTGGTCACACTCCCTGCGTGGAAGCATTCTGTCCCTTGCCCTGGCAGACAATTGCTTGGAATACACAGTCTCCACTGATTTCTTGGCGCTTGTGAATCGCTCGCTTTCCCACAAAAGTCGTTTTCTGCCATACGCCACAACCTTGCCACCAGTTGGGGTTTCTTCGGTGCAGCTTTCCTCGCTCGACATGGCATCCTCAACAAGCGTCTCCGCAACACGACCACGTTTTCCTGTCGACCAACTCACATTTTCCAATGCAACAGTTCTTTTCATTAACTTCTAAAAAGTATATATAAAGAGGATAATTCAGAAAACATTATAATAATATGTTATATTCCACATTATATATTGGGATGGTCCAAATAGATGAGTTTGTATAGCCATCCCAACCAATTTCCATATTTCTGCCACTACAATCTTTGTGAGTCTGAGCAAAATGTGATCAAGCTACAGTATAGCTTCGAAAGGATGTGGCTCATGAGGCGTGCATCGATGCAGTACCAGCAAAATAAGCGTCTCAAGGTCACTCAGACATAATGACTGACAACATTGTAGTAACTGGCCAGTCATGTGCCTGAATGCCGGTGGCAGAGCAATTCTCTGGCAACCCGGTGTGAGAAACTGTATCTCTCGAGTACATATATTATACAGTTAAAGCGAGGAAAAGTACTACAGGCCCTTAAACTTAATAATATAATTACTACAGAATTTCTACATGTAAACCATTCTATAGTAATCTTATAAACATTCCTCTATTTCCTTCATACAGTAAAGCTGAGTCACATTGGAATGATATTTTTCACTTATTTTGCACAGCTAATTGCAATGCAACATCTACGTGTGGCTAGAATGTGTACAAATGGTCGGCCAAAATGTTCAGGCAGGATAATCATTGGCATGCACTTTGCACAGCACATGGCTGATGGCCCACCGTTATGATGCACACTATACATGTATGCACACTGAATATGTGATCAGAAACAAAGAGGCTAAGGGTCTCAGTCGAATCGTTACATTATCATAAAAATGAACAGAACAATAATAAAGCATAATTTAACATACATCTCTTTTTCTGGAATTCCTTCTGCAGCTTTTCTTGTGAGCTTCATATTTTCCATCTCTGGTTTGCTTTTAATTCTCATTCAGAGAAAGGAAATACCGCCTCAGAACAGCTAAAAATAATACAGCAATATATATAAATTACCTGGCCATGCATAATTATTCATTAGTCTGGAACCTCACATACAGTAGTACTAGAAGTCTATTTAAGGAAGGGTTGTTACTATATAGTGTAATAGTGTACTGTAATCAAGGCCAAACGACAAACCACCTTCTATAAAACTTGCGAGTGTCGGGCCAATGATGAACCAGTCGGGTCGCAAATACATTTACTTACAATTGGCAGGCAATTACAGATAAAAGCACAATCTAGAGTAGACCATTAGAGTGCCTTTGCTATATGGTGTACTGTATGTTATTTTCCCACTCGAAATAATTTATTACTAACAATATTTAACTATAATTAACATACATGTTGTCACTACGCGTCCCCAAGGACAGTTCTCTTCATACACAATAATGACATACCGATAGAGAATAGCCTTGTGCAAGACGGCTTACAGGTGGATGACATATCAAGTGGTTGTGTGATGGTGGCCGACGATATTGCACTGCTATCAACTCGCGTTGCCGGACTTCAACAAATGCTGCACGCTGTCAACGAATACAGCAAGAGGTGGAGATTTGAATTCAATCCTGGTAAAACTGTTGAAGTGACCTTTGGTGAGTCGAATAAATCAAATTATTTACATAAAATCAGTAGGAAATGGGTACTAGGAGATCACGATGTTAAGGAAGAACGGACATGGGAGCATGTAGGAACCGTGTTATCCGGTACATTTTCCAACAAGGATAGATGTGAATATGCAGCTAAGAAGGGTAAAGAAGTGGTATCATGCTTGTTGAGTTGCGGAGCAAGACCAGGCGGTTTGAATCCAATTTGAAGCGTTGAACTTTGGCGCACGGTTGGTCTTCCACGGATGCTTTACGGGGCTGAACTATGGTGGGGTCTAAAGAAGTCCGACGTAGAAAAGCTTGAGATCGCCAACAGGTTCGCTGCCAAAAGAATACAAGGACTCGACCAAAATACTCGTTCGGTAGCTGCGATTGGGAGCCTGGGACTGTGGACCATAGAAGGATACATTGATTAAATGAAATTATTGTTCCTTCACAAACTGCTAACTGCACCATCATCGTCGACATATAAGGAGTTATTTGTCAAACGTCTTTTTTCCTACATGTACCGTCTGGCTGAAAAGCCCCTTGGATTTGTTCCTGACATTATTAATCTCCTGCGCAAGTATGGGCTCTATTATGTCCTACATGACTTTATGGTCAGTGGTCATACCCCTTCTTATCATGTCTGGAAGAATACGATCAAGGACAAAATCTATCAGCACCAAATTGAATGCTGGAGACTTGATACATGCAAAATTAATGACCTTCGTCATTTTAGTTGTACTCACAACAATCTCGTGCCTCTAGATTTGTGGCAGGTGGCCAAAAGAAACCCTTATTTTATAGGAGCACTAACAAACTCGGTAAACATTCTCTGTGGCAATATCCCAAGTATTTTGGCTGACTTATCCCTGGACAACGGTCAATTTTACACATGTATACTGTGCAATAAACGTTTTTCTGATATTGTCATGCATTTTGTAATTAACTGCGAATTTTGTGCAACCAAGCGTGAAGAAATGCTTGACAGACTACAAGATATCCTCGATGTGCAACACAGCGCCATATTATTTGCTCACGATGATGAAGATCTGTATAGAATTCTCCTTAGTGGTAATCTTCAGTGCCTTAAAGAACATGACAATTTATACTTTGACCAATTTCTTATTACAACTAGTATAGGGATACTTAAGCTTATCCAAGCTGCTGCAGTACTAAGGTTATAAGAGACTGTTAGTTTCTAACCCTTCTTTTTATGTTTATATTTTATGATTGATTTATATTTTATGATTGAATAATCAAAAAATGTATACATTTATTAGCTAGAAAGTTAAATTATTAACGTTCTTAATTTTTTTTTTTAACTTTTAATTGTTTAATCCCTTTTCTAGTTTTTAACCGATGGTTTGATAATTTAGCATAGTAATAATTTGTATATAGTTAATAGTTCATATTTTTAATCCTGACCCGGGGATAATACGGGAATCTTCAGTATTGGAGGAATTAAAGCTATTCTATCTATCTATCTATCTGTCTATTTATCTATCTATCTATCTATCTATCTACCAACCTACCTACCTACCCATACAGTAAGTTTTTAAAACAGAAATCACCTACCATTATCACGCTTATAATTTTATAATGTAATACAAGCAATGACTGCTAAACATATTAATCAATCAACTAACCACCATATACCATCCGGCATCACATGTTATTAATCAACAGATGTAGATGTAGCATAAACATGAAATTAAAAAATAAGCCTAGGCCCTGAGTGGTAATAGGAGTTACTTACATATGTGGTGCAGAAGGCAACTTTGAGAAAACAAATGAAATTATGAAAATACAAAAACGGTTGCAAGGCCTAGGAGAAAGTAAACCCATCTCAAACATGTAATTATGCCACATTTTCAGTCACAACCTTCAAGTGCTACGACTGCTAGAGAATGTAAGAATTGAAAAGCCCGTATTTAAAATCGAGAATGAGTTACATCAAATGCTGGGGTGCACTGACGTTATTCCTAACATAGGAAAGTCTTGAAAACAAATTCCTTCTGCATCGGCATAAATTAGGCAGTTTAATATAAATAGATTCCATCACCTTTAATTGAAAAAATTATCAGCACTTAGCCAAAATATGGAAGCTGTTATCACTGTATATATGTTAGTGCACTCTGTGTTTGACAACAGGTGCAGAGCAATTGCTGAATCACAATGAACACCTGTGTTGAGTTCGCTGTGGCAATGCGGGATACCCTCCTACTGGAAATGTGTTTCAAATTCAAAGACAGCAGCTGATTGGTTATTTTTTAGTTAACATGTCATGCCAATCAGCTGCTGTTTTTTTTGTGAACCAGCAGTAGGGCATTCAGCATTGCCATTTGCCGCAGCGACATATTTAGGAAAAACACCATAAACTTTCAATAATTTATGGACTTTTATAGCTGTTGTAAACAATAAAAGTAAAATGGTTAGTAAAATTATCAGAGCCTGAAATAACGGTCAGAAATGTGCTGACCATGTTGACCACGTGATGCTTTGTCCGACTAAATGTTCAAATGATATGCAGACAATTTGTCCGAACAAAAAACTTTTCATAAAATATTCGTAAATATTTTGATTTTTCACATTATTACGAGTTTCAGTTTTATATACGGTACATGTGGTTAATTACAGTGCATTATGTCCATATCATTGTTAGAAATTATTCGATCAACAATCACCCTATCAGTAGTATAGAAAGTGGGGGTACCAGCACAGTTTTCTAATTTTTCATGCTTCGCACTCGAAATTATAAAACTGTGCTGTCACTCCCCACTTTCGAGACTACTAAAATGGGGCGAAATAAAATTCGTTAGAATGAGACACGTCTTAGCTAGTGGGACTGAGAAGCCGCAACTCTCTTTTATAACTGGTCATCCTTTTCCCCAATACAGTATGTTTAAACCTCTCGTCTAGTTCCTCACGTTCTAAGCTAGTCTTAGCGAATAGTTGTCGTTTGATCTCTCTAACCTGGTAGAGAAACAACAACTCTTCATTGAGTCTCGTTATCTTTTCCTCCACTGATTCCACACGTTCTACACTACTCTCCAGGGCTACAACGATCATTACTGTGTATGATCGCTGTAGACCTGGAGAGTAGTGTAGAACACGGTTATACAAGACGGTTTCCCAGAAGTCGGATCCGTTAGGAATCTACACGATTTGGAAAAGTGTGGTGGGACCTGTTAGTAGACAGTGTCGTACCCGTCTTCTTCGCTAGACTCAGAGGGTTTATAAGAGTGGTTGTACACGTGCTTACCAACAGTGACTCCACCAGATAAAATGCCGATTAGTGGTAAGTAGGGTCTTACTTTCTCGACTATGCGATATACGTCACGTTTTAAGAGCTCGTCTTTCTTTAGTTCGTTAGCTAGCTCTTCAGGGTCTTGGATAGCGTCGAATCCTCCAAGAGTACTACTAAACTTGCTAATAAGTAGGTCAGTCAGGAACTCGTTAGCTTTCTGCGTCCTTTTACGTTCGTACTCGACGTACAGTTTGTCTATTACTTTGCTTGATGCTTTTTTAATGTAAGCGACTGATTTGTTCAGTTCTCCATCCTCAGCGAGTCTAGTCAGCTCGTCTCGTTTTCTGTCCACATCAGTTTGTGGGACGTCGTCAACTTCCGATGTGTCGTCGACTTGTGGTGTGTCGTTTACTTCTTCCGAAACAGTGGATTCTGCGTCTTGTATCTCTTCAATGAGATCGTCAATTGGTTCAAGATTTTTTGTCTTGCGCTTTGGCATGTCCTATACTATATGATATGTTTTGTTTTCGCGGAACAACTACTTCGTACGAGTACGGATGCCTTAGAAGTATCTCCAATCTTGCGTACTCATTGTCTTTCAACTGTTTTATTATTTTTTCAATCTCCGTTTTATCAACTCCATTAAGATAATCGTCTGCAATGGTTTCATATCGTTTCTGTTAGGGTTGTAGAATGTTACTAACTTTGAGATGTTCTCACGATATGGTTTACTAATTGAGGTTAGTTGTTGCGTTATCACGATTGTGGACTGGTTGTAGTGTCTAGCACTAAAGGCTAGTTTGACTAGTTCGCTTGTTCTGTTTTTAACGTCCTGCCCACCAGCACAATCGTCTAATATTATCAACGAGTTGGTACCTCTATAGGTCTCGGCTACGTATTTAAGAATTACGTTTACTTTATCCTGCTCACACTGAATAGTGATAAAGTCTGGGTCTCTCAAGTATTTCCACTCCGTGTACGTTTTGTTCCATTCAAATGTTGGACATATAAGAATGATATACTCGAAGTGATTCATGTATTCTTTCTCTATCATATCCAATAGGTAGTGTGTTTTACCACAGGCTGTCATACCAACAATTAGCATGTTAAAAGGCGTTTTCATATAGAATACTATATGTTTTAGTATTGGATTGATTGTAGATCGTTGTTGATAAGGTTTACGAGTCCGTCGGAGAGTACGAATATTCTACACATGACGTTCACTGTTGTGGCTTTTTTATTGATTTCCATCAATATTCCTGACTGAGTGTTCACGATCCTTTTTCCAGTGGCGACTTTTACATTATCTTCGATAGATCTAAGGTCAACAACCAAAGCGAAACCGTCTTTGTAAAACTTTTGAACAGTCATATGCTGGTCACAGTCGGCTAGTTTTTGTCCGAATAGTCTTTTCGCTTCTCCCCAGAGTCTTGATTTTGGTATTCCTTGACTGTAGACCATGTTTGGTACGCCTTCAATAGTGAGTTTCACCGACTCTATGTTTGGGTAGACGAATAACTCACTATCAGTTATTGTTTTGTTTGTGAATAGTAGAACGACTGCTTTCATCGATTTTCTCGGCAGGTTAATATTCTCGTTTACGAGTGTGGTTCCTTTGTCCCACTCCACAGTCTTCATTAGTGTGACGTGTTCATACGATAGAGATCTACCGGACGCATATAGAGACGATACTTCGCTAGCAATCTCTTGACTCTCGATAGTTTCGTACTCTAACTCGAGGTTATCCAACGTGTAGCCAGCCACAGCTGATCCAGATTGAGCCACCATAATATCAGACGCTTTAGGTAGTGTGATTATATACCTGAAATTATTGTTCATGTTGTATGGTGCGTATAGACCGTGATCTTCTAGAATCTTGTCGATTTGAACCTTTTGTTTGGTGCTATGAATAGAGAACATCAAACCATCGCTAACTTTTTGTACGTTTCCACTGGCAGCGCCACTGTCGTCCTTTGAGATTAGCTTTCGAAGGTTCTCATTTGCTAGGCCGTATTCAACCATCTGGTCTCGCTCACTGTTGGATTTCCATAGGTCTTTGTACGTACCGATGACGCTTTCACCACTATTGTCGTACACGGACTCGCCAGCTAGTTTTATCACCAGTCTCTCAAGTAGTAGTCTCGAAAGGTTCACGTTCGAACTTTTAAAGTCGAATAGTAGATGGAGACTGGAGGGTATCAAACAAGTGTTACCTTTCGTTTTCGGGATGTCGATGTACAACTCCTCCCCTGGATTGGCTTTATTAGGGTTCAGCGTTACAACGTGACGGGTTCTTGTACCTTTGATAGCGGATATTTCACGACGTCTATATCCAGGAAGCAACTCTTTTTCACTAGTATTCATGCTATATATTATAACACGTGTTTTATTTCCTCTGTTTGTACTGATCGTAGACGAACCAAGCTAGTGCTATCGCTAGGATCCACAAATTAGACGCTAACCAAGATATGCCTGCAGCTCCCCACTTTAGCACAGTCGCCACCATGTTTAGCAGTCCAGCCAGTAGAGGGCCAGCTTTTGCGGCTAGATTAGCTAGTCTCATCAATAGCGTCCTGAAAATAGTCGGCTTGCGCTCTTAGAAATTGTGGTCTAGTGCTTGGGTCGATTGTGTCACTTGGATTTAGGACACCTCGTAGATCACGATTCTCTTCTTCTGTTAACCCAAATATTTTATCGTAGTTCACTTCTGTTTCAATTACTGGGAAGTCTTCACTTGAAACTGTGATGTCTTCGTTTTCTGTTCTATAGTCATTTGTTGAGGTGTTTTCGTTTTCTGTTATAGCGTCAGTTGTTGAGGTGTTTTCGTTTTCTGTTCTAGCGTCAGTTGTTGAGGTGTTTTCGTTTTCTGTTCTAGCGTCAGTTGTTGTGGTATTGGGGATTTGTTCGACCAACTGCTTAAACTGTTCAATCGCACTTTTACTTTTAATGTCTTTACTGTAGATTAAACCATTTTCCCCAGGTTTTAGTATTAGTTTAGGTTTCAAATATTCACAGTCTTCTCCTACCGGTTTGAAAAGAATAGACCCTGAGGGTGTCACATATGACCTGTTGACTATATTCCTTGACACATCGTCATGGCTAAGTCTTTTTTTGTATAATTTACGTATTTTTCTGTCTATTAGATTGGTTCTTTTTATATCGTTTACTACTAACTCTTTGTTGAGTTCGTTTAGTTTACCCAACCTTCTTTCGATTTCTCTAACCTCTTCAAAAGCTAAATTGAAGCTCTCATCGTGGACGTCACCATATGACTCTGGTTTAGCAAACACTACTGCCGAGGTCTTAGTGGTGACATCGCTGCCCTTACTAGTGATTTTCCCATCGTTTCCACTCGTGAATGATGTCTCCATATATCTGTCTTGTATACTCTGCGTGCTATGTCTATCTTCTCTAGTTTGAATTTCACCCTAGTGATTCTTCTGATTATAGCACTAAGATCTTGCGTTGTCTCATGTTCTGAGACTTTACTATTGAGCATGTTGAGCTCTTCTTTTAACTCCTCGTATTTACGCTCCTTAAACTTGTCACGATCTTGCATTTCGATTTCATCGAACCCTCCTTCAGCCATTATATACTACTCGATATTTTGAATATCGCTTTCTGGTATCCACGAATTGTGTTTACTGTCGTAGCCAAGCCACTTAACCAAAGCCATCTTCTTACCTCCCACCTTCTTTCTCTTTAGTATCTTCTCAACTTTGTATACATCGTCTTTTTTATCAACAGCTGATAGCTCTTCCTCGTAGAACTTACCAACGATAGGTTCCCCCTCATGGTCCTCTATCTCGTACACGGTAGGGTCACCGCGTATGACCTTTGTCACTTTGAATAGCTCCTCAGTGAAGTTAGCCTCGTACCCTTTCGCAAATATACTCTTGTACTTTGATATCCTGACAGTCTCACCTACTTTAAATTTTGGTAGTGGGTAGTCACCGAAATGGTGTCCAAACAGTGTCGTCCACACTTCGTTTTCGTTTTTCTTACTAACGTCTTTAGGTTTCATTAGAATAGTACTGTGTTTGGTATTGTTGTAATTTTCAACGAGTTGGTCTAAAATGTCAATCCACTTGTACGTTCCTTTACTGTAGAAGTACTTCCACATAGACGTCTTGAGTGTTCTGTTAAACCGTTCCACGACTGCTGCCTTTTTATCAGAGTTCGTGCTGAAGTATTTCACGTCGTGTTTATCCAATAGATCCTTAACACCAACATTGTATAATTCCTTACCATCGTCAAACTGAACCAGCTTTGGACTTTGGATACTCGCCAAATCTAACCTTAGCCTTCTCTAGTAACTCTGTTACAGCCTTAGTCATGTTTTTCGTATCTTTCCTATATACGGGTATTGCGAAAGCATACCTACTAAGGATCTCAGTGGCTGTTAGTATCCAGTAGTACCCATTGTTCTTGTACTTGTACTTACCCATATCAACCAAGTCCATCTGTATCTGCTCACCAAGATAGTCAACAAACGTTTGCCTAAACTTGTGTTTCTTAACAACTGGTTTGTACCTAGTGTATGTGTCTTGAGACTTTAGCCAGTCCTTTATATTTGCCCTACTAACGTTTAGGCCGTCTTCTTGTGCCTTTTGGTACAGCCTCTCAGCAGATTGGTAACCAGTTGATGGGTTATAGTAAATACCTCTTAGTTCTTGCTCTATGTCCATATACGCTACGTGATGTGTAAATCTAACAACACTTCGCCAACGTTAATAACGTTATCGTCCTGATCTGTTATCTTGAATTCTAGTTGGCTGATGACTCCTTTGTTTATCAGTATCTTTGACTCAACACCAAAATGTTGTACAGAGCCCTTTAGTGTCTGTGTGCTAGTTATTGGCAGTACTGCAATACAATCACTTTTGACACCGTTAACTATGTTCTTAGATCTGTCCACAATACTAGACGTTACTTGTATGTATTTCAGTCCTCTGTTAACGTTCACAACGTTGGGACTGGTTTTTGTGGTGGTTATTGTAGTGATTTCGTCAAATCCCAAGAGTTGTCCAAATTTAAACAGTTCTATTCGTTGATCAGTTGTTATCGTACACGTTGAGTCATGTCTGTTAGCCACTAGCTTGATGTCTCCTAGCTCTCCCAAGTCGTCGGCGATCATTTTAAAGGTGTGGTACCCAGGACTGAAAACGTGATTATTACTGTTATAAGTTATCTTGTTGTTAACTGTGGTTACGTTAACGTAATCCCAAAAGATGGTTGCCTTCTTCACCAATACATAAGGGTCTGAGTTAGTTGTTAGAGTTGACTCTGGTAGGTCTATAGTTTTCGTTGAGCCACTAATCAATACTACCACTCTCATATAACGTACGGTATGTTATGATGGATGCGTTTAAAAGAAAGTATCCTTATGCTGACAAGAATAGGTTTTTTGTTGATGTTGACAACAATATGCATATACATATATTCTTCGTGACGAAAACTAATATTGGTGACGTTAGTGTAGACTCAAGTAGGTTTAAGAGTAACCCGGAGTATACTAAGTATCTAACGATAAACAAGCCAATGATAGCTAACCAAAAAGAGATAGCTAACGCCGTACGAGTGGCTAAGCTGAATCTAGTGAAAAAGTACCCTCACGTCACTTTGAGCAAATTTGAGTTCGATCCAACTGTCTCGCAAGATGGTGAGGTTAATGGCGTTGACATATATTTTAGAAACAACGACATCATAAGCACGAATCAAACTAGTGATACCTTCAAAAACGATAAGAGTATGTGGATTTGGTTACACAACAACAAGTCTCCAAAAGGTCATGACGACAAGTTTCCAGAAATATGGCTATCTGGTGGAACTATCCAACCACTATCAAAAGGTCGTAAGAACCACTGGGGACTTTGGGATGGTTATCCAACAGAAAACGTGTTGAACTACCCAGTGAATAACGTTAGAGTCTTCGTTAATCAAAAGAACTACTTTCTCTCAAAGTTACCAATACTACAAATCACCACTTCAAAGACAAAATCAAAGTGGGACGACAACGAGAGCTACTATAGGGTTGTGTTTGCAACATATTGTGCAAGTTTCTGTTGTGGAGTGTCGTTACAACACTTATCACCCTCGCAAGAAGTTCACCCTGTTATCACTAGTGTAATGAGGTTCCATCTGTACTTTACTGTTAGGAGACTTCTCAGAAGGATGGAAGGTGGTGAGAGTATGAGATCGATAAGTAGAGAGTTTGATGCTGGAGAATTGTATGGTAAGACAGACAAGATTCCTAGAAAACATTACTACCAGGGTAAAGTCCTTGCTGATGGTACAACAGGTGAGGAGAGAGTCTTCACGATTAACGACGTTAAGAACGACTACAAACGATACGTTCCTCTGGTGTCGAATGGTTTTACCAACATTGGGCGACAATACCTAAACCAGTCCATAGAGGCCTTTGTTTACTCCACACTTGGTGCACAAGCGAGGACACGTGTGTCAGTCGTTGGTGGTTCCACAGGTAGTCTAGAGACTCAGCAAGAGTTCCGCAAGTTGGTGGAGGATAGCGTCATAAACTATGACGTGTCAACGTGGATTCTCAACATGAACAAGTCGATTAGAGACACTAACGTTGTCCAAAATATTGCGCTATCACCGTCTACGTGGCTAATGCCAAGTAATGTGGTAATACTCAAGAACAAAATCGCTGGGTACAACAACCTGTTGAAGACTGCTACACAGAGTATGAAGTTTGGGGTAAATAGTGGGTTAAACCACGCAGGAACGACGGAGGCCAAGAAAGTACACCAAGAAGGTGGAGAGCATCTGGAGACACTCGACAAACCAAAGGTGACGAATCGTCTGACGACACCAAACGTGGCACACCAGGGAGGTGGAGAGCACCTGGAGACACTTGACAAACAACCAAAGGTGATATCAGATGATAACACGACAGAGTTGGGGTTAATTCTAGTGGTTTCGGCTGTGTCTGGCTATTTAGTGAGCAAATATGTGTTATAACATAATGAGTCTAAGTTATGGATTTGAGGACAGAGACTACGAGAGCGACAAAATATTAAGAAGAGCGAAGAGACATCTAGGCAGTGACCCTAAGTTAAGTGTTAGCGGTGGGAGGATGTCTGGAGACATAGATATGGCGTTCAGGGCACTCAAAAATATAGCAGATCCAGAAGACGATTTGGATGCTATCAGTAAAAAAGTGTTGGAGTCCGTATACTTATCGCAATACTTTAGAACGCAGTCCTATAACGTTATATTCGACTTTAATGTCACAAAGCATGCTGTGAGCATGGTGGAGTACCACAGTGGAACAAATAAAGTGAAAACCATTAGAGATAAAACAAACATGTTAGTACAATATGATCCAACGTATGGTCCTATTATTGGTGTTAACAATGGTCATAGCTTCCTATCCCCTGAACTAACTCCAATTCCACTTGAAGCTGGAGTACACTTTAACTGTCCACGTATGCAATACTGTGACATATCCATTTTTGTGGTAGTGAGGTTAGTCACGAGGGTTTCTACGTCAGATTGGGAGGCGATTATCTCAAACGATGATGGAGCGTGGGACAAATACATAGGATACAAAGGAGGTAATAAATTATCATATGGTGGTGGCTCTCCAGCAAAGGAGTACACGTGCACAATCCCAAATAACATCGACACCACCAAGAGACATATGATATCAATACATTGGCGGATGGGTAACTCCTACGTTAAGGTGAACAACATAAGATCAACAGACTCAGACTTTACAGCTAATTACGAAGAGATAGGGTCTCCTTACGTAACGATCTTTGGAGTTCATCGACCAAAAATACCACTCGCACCCTATAAGTACCCGTCTTTGATAGAGTTCTACGGTGTGAGGATTGTCTCTGGTTACACGACGAGCCGAGACATAATATTAGTTGGTAGAGATATGATGAAGGAATATGATGTGAGTTAAGATATATGAGGAAGAAGTCAGTTGTTGTTTTCAATCACATATCAAAGGATATGTCAGAGGAAGAGGTACTAGAGCTCAAACGTTTGTACGCGTACTACCACAAACTAGAAGCCTGTTACAAATGGAAATATAAGAGGTTGAAGAAAGTTAAACTATCGTTAAACATGACTAGCATAGGGTTAACGACAGTAGGGATTATAGCTGGATCGATAACCGTTAACCCTCTAATCATTGCTTGTATTAGTGGTCCTGGTGTGATCATCCAAGGCTACTTGGCTAAATCCAATCTGACGAGTAGAGTGGAGCATTGCAAGTTTGCGCACACTAGCTACAAAAAGATACTGACACAACTAAGATCGTATCTTAGAGGTCTTCCTTACAATGAGTCAATGTTCCTCTCAGACGTTAAAGTGTTGGACGATAACGTGACTGACTTATGCCCACCAATCAACGGAATGGTGAAAAGGTACAATAAAGTATATGACGAGACCAACGTTCCAAAATAGGGTAAGACACAAGGGGTGACTCACCTCACACGGCCACACACGGTCGGTCTACATGTTAGAACCAGGAGTGTGTTCCACATGAAAGACGACGAGAGCTGACATCATAAAACAAGGTGTTGGTTGGGAAACGTTTGTATTAGGCAGTTATTTTTTAAGAATAGCTGACCCCCCAAAACGGGGGGTCAGCTTTTCTAAAAGAAAAACACTGCTTTAAGTTTAAAATAAAACATACGCTATATTATAGGTGATGAGTATCACTAAAATATTTAGAAATAACGACATGTCAGTCACTGCTACAAAAGATGGAGACAACATTTGGTTCTACGGAAAAGAAATTGCAGAGATTTTAGGATATAAGAGACCGTATAAGGCTATAACAGATCATGTCGACGATGACGAGAGAAGAAAAGTTAGTAAAATAACACCTCAGAGTAGATCAATTGATACAGACTGTCAAAACAGACAAGTTTGGCAAATTAATGAGTCTGGAGTTTACGCTCTAATATTCTCGTCTAAACTAGAGTCTGCTAAGATGTTTAAAAAATGGGTATTCACAGAAGTCCTACCATCTATTAGAAAGACGGGCCAGTACACACAACATAACCAACTATCGATTATGAATGAGACAGATTTACACTACGACATTGTGAAGTACATTAGAGAGTACCACCCAACAATAGTCATCCCAGGGTTGGGTGAGTACCAAGACACGTCTACTAAAAGAATAGATGGATGGAAGAAAGAAAGGTTACAGTGGTGGGCAACCAGACTTGATAGTTCCACAACTACACAAGAGATACAATGGTTTTGCTATAGAGTTCAAAACACCGAAAGGTAATGGGGTTATTAGGAATAACCAGATGAGGGTGTTAAGGAGACTAAGATCACAAGGGTACAACACATTACTATCCTCAGACCAACATGAGATAATACATTTCATAGAGACATATATGATAGACTCTAGAGTCCTGTGTGAGTACTGCAATAGGAGATTTAAGAGCGAAACCACACTGTATAATCACCAAAAATACTTTCACCGAATACTCTATCTGTGAGATAATCTGTGAGACGACCTGTGAGACAATCTGTCAGATAACTGTGAGGTCATCTGTAACAAGACACCACGTATAATATAGATGACTGACAGCGAGTCTGTACCTATTATAACGTCGACAACAAGGACCAAAGACCCTAAGAGAGTAGAGGCAGGCAAACGCTTGGCTGCTGTGTCTAAAGCAGCCAAAGAGAGGAAGATGAGAGAGAGAGTGATAAGTGAGGACGATAGTTTTAACTATGGATACATCATAGGTACTGTAGGAGTGGTTATAGCCGCTGGTTCGCTGTATTACACGATGAGACAAGACAAACAAGTAGTAACCGAAGAGCCTAAGAACGTCGTTATAGAACCATCACGTAAACTCGACAGCCTAGATTAAAACATGCCGTATAATATATGGCATCAATAGACAGGAAAGAACTGATGAACGAGCTATACGACGCAGCCCTTGTGACTGCTGGAGCCGTAGCCGTATCCATGGCATCAAAGAAAGTACTAAAAGAACCGTTAGGCACTCCTGAATCAGTGAAGGGCACCCTCAAGTTAGCGACTGCTGTAGGCGTTTCAACGCTACTCGTTAAGTGGGCGCAGAGCAAGAAATACTTACCTATTGACCCGTTCTCAAAATAATCTAACGTAATACACAATGGCTAGTGTGATAGCAGGTGGTTTGTTCAACGCTATAGCATTCGCAGGAGCTGGATTTATATTCAGCAAGCTAAACCATACTGGCTACGAGACGGAGATAAAGAGACACAACAAAGCGTTGGAGAGTCTTGCAAGAGCGAAAGAAAAGTTCTACGAGAACGAGATTCGTCAGAGAGACAAAATTCAGGAATTGAGACAACAACTGTCAGATGCTAACGCAGACATAAATGACACGAACCATGCTCTGGATCAACTAAGACAAGTACTGACGATACAGTATGATGGGAAGACATTTAGTAAAGAGCCTGAGTTGTCAGACTATTACAAACCCTCAGATGAGATGAAAGAGTATCAAACGGTATTCATTGGAGTTGTTGGACTACCTTTAGGTTACTTAATATATAGAGTAGTATAATGAGTACTAAAACTTTGAAGGAGATGGCTATGGAATTTAACAAAAAGCGCAACTTGACAGAGGTACTCCAAACTAGTCAGATAGAAGAGTTGGAACAGTTACTGTCAGACGCTCTAAAATAGGTCACAGCAATAAGGTGTGAGTGGGAGACACTAACCGACAACCATAAAGTTACCACACTATAGTCTAAAGATATAGATAGTGTGGTAACTTAAATGGTTGACGAACGTACAATGAGAATGTTCCACGCTGGGTATACATTGGATGAGATCGCGTCAAAAAAGTGGAGTGGTACTACATTAGGGTACACATTGGACGAGATCAAGAACGGAATTAGGGACATGAGATCAAAAAAGTGGTACGACACCACATACTGTTATGAGTGTAGTAACCACAGAACCCAAATCGAAGATGGTGTATTTAGTTGTAACAAGTGTGGAGAGACTACCTACGGAAGTGTGAGAAACTTTGTACCTAACATTTGGATGTACAAGAAATCGGCTCACAGTTACAGTAAGTGGCTAGAGAGAATGTTGACAAGCAAAAGACTAGTTAATGAGAATTAGACATACCAATAGTGGTCAGTGACTTTATAAAGATAGTGTGGTCTCTTAAAAGAAACAATTTGATTGTCAAGAATATGTCGAAATATATTTTCTATATCATAAGAATATGCTCTAGAAGAGATATAGAGTTGAGAGATAGATTTGGCGACCTCAAACCTGGTAAGATCAAGGCGCGATTCGAGTATAACCTGTTTCGCGTAGAATACAAGGATCTAGGTGTGGACGGGAGAGGAGACCCGTACTACGACGAGTGGGCAAACAAAACATTTAGTAATATATAATGGCAAGACCAAAAATTTATAAAACAAAAGAAGAAGCTTTAAGAGCAGTCAGAGCTCAAACTAAAGAGTGGATGAGAACTCATAAATGGGTGTGTGAGACATGTGATAATAGGTCATACCACGTGACCTCTAAATATAGACACTTGGAGACCAAAAAGCATTTGAAAAACATGAGCATCTGATTTTAAACTATTTTGTAATGTCCATACGCATAGCTAGACACACCATCTGGTAGTATATGTCGCTTGTCGTCAAAGCAGCTCAAGGATATCTTATTTATTTCGTAGCTTCCTAGTTGGTGGCTCTTGCTGCGAATAGTTTTAATTATGTGAGACATTTGCTCACCATTTGTTAGGACACTTTTATAGTTGTCGTGTCTTATGTTGTTTCTAATGGTACTCTTCTTGATACCTTTAGCAGTCTTCCCACCTTTTCCGTCTTCTTTTACGTAGCTATACATTTTCGACCTTAGACCTACGAACTCAACGATGGGGACTCCTAATGTCTCATCCTTCATTTTACCAATAACCTTCTTGTTAGTTGAGTCAAAGTAAGGAGATGACTTATCATATCCACTAAAGTCGAATACTTCTTTGTTAGCGTGCATGTCTTTGTACACATCCTCCGTCTCGATCTCATACATTAGACTATCCGTGTCTGTGAATAGTAGTTTGGCTTTGTTGCCATACTCCTTTTTGACGTTATTGTAGTGGAAGTCGTATATCAATGTCTTCGATAGGTCTAGAATACACATACCTACATATGCTGGTCTGTTTAGAGTTAGAATCTCTTTGATCTTGTGAACTGCTACCAAGTTATTGTCAAATATTTTACTGCTTACAAATGTTGGTTTCGACGTTAGTTTCTTCAGTTTTTCCTCGTCTGTTACTAACTCCACGTTCACACGCTTTCGCAGATTCTCCATAGTCTTTCCAAACACACTATTATTCATGAGTTTGAAAAAGTCTTTCTCAAAGTCATTCCTTGCTTGGGTTCTCTTGTCTTTGTTAAAGTCGATATATTGCTTGAGCCATGGTGACTGATCGAACTGAAGTACTCTATGTATCTTCTTAACCTTCATTCCTAAACTCTTGTATAATTGTAGGTTTCTATAGTGAACTACATACTTACTCTTACCATTTAGGTTAGGTACAAGTTTCGCAACCTCTCCTACAGATATCTTAAACTTATTTTGGATTGTCTTACAGTAGTTTGACAACATATCACTACTTACTTTCATCCTCTCAGGGGCTAAAGGATAGTCGTTGTGTAAGTCGTGTAACTCCTTTGGATACTCCAGATCAACCTCTAATAATATTCCTTTGCTTGAGTCATCCTTGTATTTGTCAAGATCGAACTTCTCGACCCACTCAAATCCACCAGTCGGTAGGTACTGACACATAGCCCAACCATAAAGGTTATTCGCATCTAGGTATACGATGTGCTTCGATGGTTTACTACTATCATACTCCTTCATGTATTTATTATTAGCCTTACCATATCTATGCGTGATACAAGAGACACCACCTCGCATTCCTTTCTCAACAAACTGAAACATGTCAATATCAGTCATCAGCTCTAGTTTCACTCCTGTCATATTTAGAGCAGCGTCCCACGATAGTCCTGGTGATGTGAAGTAGTGACAAGGATCTAGTTGGTAGTACTGCTTGCAAGTCTTTCTGAAGTTCTCAAACACGTCAGACAATAGTAACACATCAGTCTTGAGGTACACATCGTGGTACTCACCCATATTGTTCAAATCGAACGTCTTTCACACTTCTTGTGCGTGTTCATAATCAGAGTCTGATATATGTTCGTCGTTCAGTGCACTGTAGAAGCTCTCCTTTGAGGGTAGCTTTAAGTCTTCGAACTTATCGAAACTATCCATATAGTCATATGGGTACACACCCTTTCGTGACACCAACTCTAACTCCTTACCTTTAAATACTTCGGACGTGTACTTAAGACAATCTTTTGGTAGGTTGTTTACTAGGTTGACTAGACTAGAGCTCATGAATTGGAAACTATCTAGAAACACTAGATGTTTACCTAACATGAATGCCATATATTTCTCCATATTATTTGTTATGACGTTGATTTTCTGACCTAGCTTGCCTATCTCTTGCATTATGAAGTGACTATCGTACCCTCTTAGATTGTGAAATATGACAGGTATCTTACCAGTCAATCTATAGTTCCTATTACATAACTGATGTGCTGAACCTCTATATTTACCAGTGATATGACAATGATCTCTAACTCTCACGTCTCCACTTTTATATTTCCCATCACAAATGTGACATTTAGTCGCTTCCTTGAAGTTAACCTTATCAGCTCTGGTCAACACCATGTCCTCATTAAAATGCTCCTTTCTAACTTTCTTGCAATACTTAACCTCCTCTAACATCTTTTTCATGAACTTCCTAACAGCGTTCTTACCTCGAAACATCTCTAATGGTTTACTATATTTATCATCATAACATCACACCACTTTGTACCCATACCCACAGTCCGTGTGTCTTTGGTACTCGCTAGTGTACGATCCTGTGAGTGGTGTCACGTTGTCGACCTTCTCTGTGATAGCCTCGAAGTCTGCGTATATTACGAACGGCACTTCTAATTGTTTGTGGTAATTGTTGTACTCAAGAGTGTTGTCTCCTTCATCTGGCATCTTGATCGCTTGCTTGCCATTTATCACCACACAAACCTCCTTGTGTTTCTCTAGAATCTTACTGGTAGTAAAACATTGAAGACAGTACCTACAGAAGTTCTTGCGACACTTGTGTTTAGACTGACCGCACATAAACCTATCAAAATCTTTGATGTATACGTAATGTCGTTTACTACCACTAGTTATAAGTAGCAGGTCCATATGATCCTCGTACTTCTCCTCAGAAACGTAAATAGGGAATGGCTGCTTGTCCTCGTACCCAAACACGTTGATACTAATACCGTTCTGCCTCTCTATCTTGTTGTACTGTTTTGTATTAACTGGAAATCTCACTCCTTCATAGTTCACAGAACCTACGTTCTTCTTATGCTTCGACACTCTCTGAGGATTCTTTCCAACAGGATACTTGTGCAACACGTGACACCACATAAAACACTTGTCATCGTTGTTCTTTATATTAATCAAACCTTTCGACGCGTTCCTCAACTCTTCTGGTAGCTCAATATAACTCGATCCTTTAAGAGGCTCATACACCACTACATTAATAAAGTGATCATCAATATTATCCACAACCCACCCAGACCCTTCTGACAACCACACAGCAATACGATTTACTATCTCCTCACTAGATTGCTTTGTAGTCCCACTAATATCAACACTACTAATCACTGTTTTGATTACGCTATGGAAGAAGGCTGTCTTAAACACAGACTCTCCATCACCAATTTGTTTCTCTAGAGTCACTTTCAATATCTCGGAAAACTTTAAACCTTTCAGTCTATCTAACTCTTTCTGTAAAGTCGAGCCTACTACTCCTCTAGTATTGACTAGTTGTTTTAATGGATCCTTATTGTCGATCACCTCAACACTATACGACTTGGTGTACCCTTTGAGAGCAACTCTCCTTTGTACTACAGTAGGACGTTTTATATTAGCAATAAGACTAGTGACTCTCTCATACTCTTTGTCTGAGGCCTCCTGACTTAGTTGTGACCTCCTCACATATCGTCTAAGATCACGTCTAGCCTTTCTGACCTCCCTAACTCTGGTGACTCTATTAATAACGTTCTCTCTAGATCCCCTTCTAATAAGGTCCATCCACTTATACCCCAATGCTTTAGCATCAACAAGATAGCTAGACATCCTCTCTAGAAAACTCATCTTAATATTCGGTATAACTAAATTACCAGAACCCATAGCAGGATCACGTGCACCACCACTCAATAGTATACCACTACGAGCGACATTACCACCCACAACAGAGTTACGTTTACGTCCAGACCTTTTCATAAGAGTCGTTTTATTATTTAATATAGCCAAGTCCTTAGACCTTTTCGAATTATGAGTCCCACTCAACTCACGAGTTGGAACAAAACCCATTCCAGGATCATACACAATATTTCTTGACATAATCTTGTTACGAGCGACATCCTCACCCACAGCAGCCTCACGTCTAGACACCTCACTCTGTAGCCTACTAGCTGAGACACGTCTCATAGGCTCCAAACCACGTGACACATCGTCTATTAGTAGTCTCGAAAGTGGGGTTAACAGCAAACTTTTTCCATTTGAATGTCTCAACTTCTCTGGAGAACGCAGCACTTTTTCCGTTTTTTGGTTCCACATATTTGCTCGAAAATTATATGTGGAATCTAAAAACGAAAAAGTGCTGCGTTAACCAGAGAAAAAAGTTGAGACATTCAAATGGAAAAAGTGTGCTGGTAGCCCCACTTTCTATACTACTCCTATCATATGTGGTTTGGAAGCCTGCCATGCACTAGACTATGTGTAATATTAATATATGTCCTACAATGTAGCGTAACTTCTTGTAACATCGCATAACACATTGTGGCTTAACATCTTACAGCAGGGTAGTATATATTGTAGCGTCTTATAACCACAGACTGCAGTAATTTGGCAACCACTGTTGCAGCAACCCTGCTATATATAGTTAAGCATTGTTGTAAGTTTGCAGCAATTGGAATAGCTAAAGTTGACCCTGATAATTATGCAAGACCCCAGGCAAGTTTAGCCTTTGTTTCTCTGCTCAGCAAGTGTAGTTTATACAGACAGTAAAGGTATCAAAATATCTACATCACAGCCAGATGACTGAGATGAGTTGATGTTAAAGTGCATATTTGACAAATATTCTTCGGTTCGTCTCTAAATTATTTAATACATGTAATTCTGTACAAACCCATGATATTATAGAGCATCTCTTAATCGTGTACCGGACACACAAATGAACACGGACACCGTCATAGAAATATCGTAATTATTTTCTCATGTCTCTGAATGTCTACACAAACAAAAAACACTAACCGTAACCCAAATCAAAACCCTAATCGGCATCCTAGCCACCAAACAAAAAAGTACTAGCGCTACTTCTAAACCTCACGAAGCGAGAGCCAATTCATTACAACAAAGTCATTACAACATTCCAGCTTATCTTCGCTCATACAAAGTCACTAGCAAACTGTACACCCAAATGACTGCTTTAAGGCTTTAACAAAATACATTATTCATTACCTGATGATATTGACGCTTTGTCTGCCATTTTGAACCGATTAACCTCCGCGCGACCGTTTGAAGCCTGGGGAGAGCAAGCTGCGCGCCGCACTTTAGCATTATTGTAAATCGAAGAGCAATTTAGTGGTGCAATTTGGTGCAATTTAGAACTCGAAGGAAGAGACCATGTTGTTCCTAAACAAATAAACTAAATGTGTCTCTGGAAATAGCTAGGAATCGCACGGAATAGCTAGGAATAGCACCCTCGCCCTCAGGCCTTCGGCTTTCGGCCGGCGCTTCGTGCCGGGCGAGGGGATAATCTGTAAGGATGTGCAGTGTTTCAATTCTATTTCAGAATCATCCTCAGGAGTCAGGGTAATATGAAAATGTATCGACATGATTAATCTACACTATCACTGTTACTTTCAATCAAGCAAGCGTAAAAAGTGACGCAAGCATAATAATGCTCGCGCGTGCGATTTCGTTGTAATTTGTTGACGTGTACAAATAACTTTCTAAATGTTGTTTTTTCCAGTTCACGTTTAGTCACGCTCTGACGAAGTCCCGAGTTTACGGGACGAAAGCTCAGCGAATTTTATATTTAAAATAAACATTGTGTATAACCGCAAACTTTTTATTTTATTTCATTAAACATCGCCATGCCAAACTTCAAAACTTTGATGGATTACATTAACTTAAATATTCATGAAATCTCCAAAGTGTTCAGTCCCAGTAGTAAACAGCAGCTCAAATTTTCAATCCAAAAGGCTTCTCTACAAGTTGGATCCCTTACATTGGTGACATCAATTACCTGAAGACACATCGTTTATGACTATCTTACCAACAATGAGCATACAGATGCTTCGCACAAATACCTCTCTGGCCCTTCCCTTATCTGTTTAATGAACTTTTCTGGTTAATGAATCCGATTCTAAATGAGGATTTGATATTATTCTAAATGATGATAAAAATTTCCAAGTTGTAATTTTCTCCTGATTATAAAGGCAAGCATTTTAACTTTTCCCAATTTTTCTGTGTTTGGGCAAGAACGGAGCCATGATGACTCAATTGACAACTCATTAAAACTGAACACCGAATTGCCTAAGCAAATAACATAATCTTTTTTTTATAAATTAGCTCATGTTCCTTAGGAATTCAGAGACGAGTATCATAATGCAACGATAATAAATTGCAAGTCAACTGTTGGTAAAATAAACTCATCAATTTTCGTTGTACTGTAGTTGTGCTCCAACTAAATTGACAGACTTTTTCTAAAATATATTATTTAACAGGGCATGGGTGGAGAGCGTATGTGTTATTCTGTTTGCTGTTTGTCTTAATGGATTATTCAACCGAATGCTTCCTAATTAGTCCTGCAAAAATTAATCATCTGCTTGAAAAGTAACCAAACTTGACTTCTAAAATCTTCATTTTAAGAAAGAAACCAAAATACTTTTTATAAGAGATTGAAACTGCCTGATATTACCGCGTGTTAATAACTGTAACTGACGAACAAAACCAGCTGCTTTATGTGGATAATTTCTTAACTGTTTTAGCTTTTGTTGTTTTGTCATCAAAACATAGCCATATTAATAAACAGGAATAATTGTTTGATGAATTAAGCAGACTTGCTTAATTCCAAACTTTGTCACTTTAGAAGATCATGGAGTGGCATGAAAATTCATCAACATGATTAAGCTAAGTCGACGCAAAATTGTTGACTCGAGCGAACTCGTATCTTCCGTCATCGTCATTCCGATCCGCTGCTCTACCAGTTGAGCTACCGCGTCAAGTGGGAACAATGTGCGAATTTTATTCATTTAAACCAAATATTTCTGCGACAACTTAACACTTATGATAATCTGTAAGGATGTGTAGTGTTTCAATTCTGTTTCAGAATCATCCTCAGGAGTCAGGGTAACATGAAAATGTATGGACATGATTGACCTACACTATCACTGTTACTTTCAATTAAGCAGTTAACTTGACTCCAAAATTTTATACTTTACTAATATTAGGTACAGAATAACTCATTGTGGAGCTACTAACAATACGTTTACCTTCTTCGCCCACAACATATATTCATTTTATTTCTAAATAGAGTTATTTATAACGGACAATAAACTTGCTGAGGTATATCATACAGAGGTATATCTACTAAATATCGACAGAATATCCACTATATGTGTTTTAGGCTACTATAAGACAATTTGTCCTCTGCTAATGAGGCATCCAGCAATATTGATTATGAAATAAAAAAATAACCCATCATAACTTCCAATAAGCCACTTTAATAATGGAACTGCAGAGATACTTTGTTGAGATTGAAACTGCCATAAGCCATAGGAACTGACATAAAATAACAAAAACAGTCCTTTTTTGCTTCAATTTATCCAGACAGATAATTTCCATTTCTATGCATCCAGTTAGATCAGACGTGGAGTTATACGACCAATCATGAGTGCAAGCAGGCAGAAAGATCGCTAAATTAAGTTATTCGCCAAATAAATATTTCTAAAATGGCATGGTTGACTTATGGAAAGTTAGAAACAACTTCATCTAAATGGATGTGCTAAATTAAATTTGTTAATAACCTGAATATTTAACGAAAAGTGAATTTTTTTGACTTTTGTTGTTTTGTCATCACAAGATGGCCATTTTAATAAACAGGAATAATTGTTTGATGCATTATGTGGTCTAGCTTAATTTCAAACTTTAATTGCCACTATAGAAGTAATGCGCGTATGCCCAAAGATGCAACAACTGCTCGCGTTAGCTTTATTTGTTTTAAAGTGCTTATCCATGTGCGGACTTTTTCTATATTTTTAATGTTTGGCACTTTCTGAAAGAAATTTCGTAATATTACCATCGACTAAAGTTTCATCTTAATTTATTTTTATCTAGCTAAAATTCGTTTAATATTCATATGAAGTGACCTCAACCCATGAGACACTCACACAATTTACACGGTGATTCGACAGCGAAATACGAAGAGCAGAAATGTTTAGACGAAAACATTAACCCCATTCCCTAACTTTGGATTTGATGTTTATGTTCTGTACAGGATAACGAAATTTACATTCTTTGCCCACAATATGTAGTCATCTTATTAGGGGAAGGTAAAAATTACCATTAAAATATATTATTTGATCTTTATCTTAAATATGTAAACTGATAAACCGAAGAGCTCTTATCTGCATCTAATTGAACTTTTATTTATCCATTCAGTTTCTTTTATTTTAATTTACATCCACTGCAGTTCTGAATTTGTCAAGTTCAGTTTGGTATTTAAGTCTATGACATTGGGTTATAGACGTTGCATATAATATGCGATAAATAGAATTTTCGAGACACTAGCCACCTGTCAGTTTAAATATTTATGAATGATCAACTACTTAAGATTGAGTGTTCCGAACAAATAGAGTAGTTTCGGTTGGACGTCCTTTTAAAAAGATAAGACAGAAAGTACGATTCCTAGCACAGTTTTTCTGCAAGAGCAAGGTAAAATATTATTTCATAGTATATTATTTCAACTTAAATAATGTAATTGTATTGTATGTGAGTGAGTGTTGTATTTTTCCCGTATTATTAAATGCTTTTAATAAAAAAGTAAAGCGAGAGTTTCCCGCCATATATACATCCGCTTCCAAATATTATATTTTCCAATTTAATGGTCTAAATAAACTGGAGATATTTTCTATTGCATTCTAATTCTAGCCAAGTGAAAGTCAAAGTTGACCATGTCTGTCAAAGAATACCTCAGGACCGCCAAGATAACGCTGTACCAAAGCGTTTTTACAAGACCTTTACACTACAACCTTCTGCTTATCTTCGGCATTTTGGCTTATATCACTTGCAATATCGAGGGGAACTTCATAAATAAAGTGTTCATACTTGCAGATAAAGGTAATGTAGATATCTGTTTCATTTATTTTATACCTTCATGCATGAACTAAATAGTCAGTAAACTAAATTGTCAATATTTAATTCCTCCATTTTTTGCGTGGCGCACATAGATGAATGCGTCACGGATATTATTTTAGTGTTCAGGGCCATGTGTCATGGACATGTCGGTTAGAAATTCTAAGGTCGTATTTTAGAGTAAAGAGCACAGACATAGCACATGATCGTGCGACTGGATTGCTGCTCTTTATTTTTTGCATGAGTAAAGGTCTTAGCATATAGTCTCACGTGAGAAGAGTGTTATCCAGGTTATCCAGTTTGATGTTGTCATACATGCTATTTTTCTAAGGACATGAAGACTGATTTCCTTCTATGGTAATGCAACAACAAGAAGAGATTGCTATTACTATAGACATCTAGTGAGAACATTTTAGGTCGTACTAAATAATTTGATGTTCCATATGTACTTTATCATAAACTTGTTCACATTTCTTCTTGGTTATACGAGTGGACTCGTACGTTCAGAGGTATACCCTGCTGTCACGTATTGCACTTCTCTTCTTCTTTCTCTTTTGATACTGCACCGGGGTATGTCGTCGAGTTCATCAACTGTTGTAGCCTGCGTGGCAGGCGTTACCTTCAGGGGACCGGTGGGAATAATTGGGGGTGGGACGGAAAATGTGAGGCAAAAGTAACGCGTGCTAAAATCCTGTTCATAAAAGCGTACAAACTTCATTACCATGATTTACAATGTTTACATAGCAGTTCGCAAAACAACCAATAAAAAGATATGCACTAATAAGGAGAGGTCTTTTGTTGCGTGATAAGTAATAACATAACTAATTGTGAGATCTCGATCACGAAGGACCTAAAAGTGCCGCTACTCCAAGGGACTATTGACTATCGACTATCTAGTCTCTTAATGGACAAATGGCAAGAAAATCGGACGAAGTTGTTCTATCGTTATTCGTCTTGTGATGGGATAACTGATTGCGTGATCTTAAACAATAACATGTGGAATATCAAACTTTTCCAAATGCGGATCACGACCATTTATAAGTAAGTCACGTATTTTGGCCGGCTTAAGATTAATTTCACAGGGAGAATCCAACGCTAACTTATTCCTTTGATGTACGCTTTTATGAATAGGATTTTGGCAGGCGTTACTTTCGCCTATCCATTTTTCGCTTCGCCCCCAATTCCGCCCGCTCCCAAAACGTAACGCAGGCTACAAGTGTTGTTAACTGTTGCATTTCTGATATGGATGTTTATGGCACGTAATGAAACATTGAAAGTTTCTTGTGATGGTTGTTTCACTTTATCGTTTGGTCGTCATCATGGATCAATTCTCTTGTTTACGTATTTTAGACCGACTTTGGGTAATACTGACTTTAATGTTTGTTCAACTTGACCTGGCAGAGTGGGAAAACGTCACGAACATCTACATAGGATTTGTTACCATGGTCCCTTGACAGCGTAGCTGTTTGATGATGTTCTTGGTTGCATAATTGTAAAACTGCGAACTATATACCTGTACGCGATCTTTGCTCTGCTATCTGTATCTTAGCAGTACATTTTGTTTTAAAACGTTGTATGTCTTCTACACATATAACCTTCACTTATCATATCAGTAATTAGAGAATATATTTGCTTATCATCAGAAGGGTATAGGTCAGAATATCACACCGGTAATCACATTGTACCTACATTTGTAACCTTCACATATATAGTTAGGTCATGTCATAGTTCTTCAGAAGCTTACAGCAGGTTACATTGTTATGTACTCATATGTAACCTTCACTCATCATCTTAGTCCATTAACCTCAACAGTTAGATTATATCTCCAGGTTACAGAATGTCTATAGCCACATAACCTTCACTCATCATCTTACTTAATAGAGCTAACACTTTTCGGAATGCAACGAGGTTTTATGCCCTTGTGGGTCTCCGCGTTGATGTCCCTGATTCTTCTCTTTTATAATTTCTACAAGGTGCTCGACTTGAGAATAACGTGATGAAAGAAAGTGAAACCTACAATGAGATTGAATGCGCTCATCTTTGCCTGTCTGATTATCCGTTGTGTAAATCCATCAACTATGAGATTAAAAGTGATGCATGCCCGAGCTCCAAGCATAAATGTCAACTGAACAATGCCACCAAATCACTTAAACCAGAAAACTTTGTAAAAGACGAAGCATTTAAATATTTCGAAATTTTGGAGGTAACTATAACTTTCTTACGATTTAGAGCTTTCTGTTGTAAAGATTCATTATCCTTTTCTCGATGTACATTAAATGTTTTAACTTATTTATCCAAGTTTAATTGAACTAGCCTAACTTCTGGTGCTCATTTGACCAACAGACTGAAGATTAATATGTTTTGCCTCTAGGAGAACGTCAGTGAAAATAATCTAGTTGAGGAAAACTTGTCCGCAGGTAATGTCTGTCCGTTTGTTATACACACATATACTTATATAAACTATCATTTCATAGAAATTGAGAGATCATAATCTAGCACCTCTTTTACTAGAAACTAACTTATGTTGATTATTTCTTCAAAATTATTTCGAAGAAAGAAGATATAATCATTGTATTTTGAATAAAAATCAGCCTTAAACGTCACTCTCCGCTACGGAGCTTTTTTGACTTGCAAATTTAATCCTACAATTTTTATTGTGCGAAATTTCCACAGTGCAGGGAATAAATCTTAAAATTGCATAGTTTTCTACACTTAAAATATATCCTCAAACGTAGACTACGTGTACGTAACAATCCCTCGTCCGCTTACTATTTGAAGATTTTACAGGGTAGATAATAAACAATTCATTTGCATATCTAAAAAAGATGTACACTGGACACTAACTCGTAGATACTCTAAACTATTAAACTTGTATTGACTGAATTTCATTGTTTCATAAGAAACTAGAAATACGTACCGCAATAACCCCCCGTCCTCCTTTTCTACGCCCCTAGAGTTTCGTTTCCCCAGCCATGGTCACCAGGGCCAAGACCGTGTACTCCGTGTATTGCTGTATTTATTTTATTGTCTACAAATAACAAATCGCACGTAGATTTTGAACGTTATTTCGGCCAATATTTACCCAATTTATAAAATAACATGTACACAACAATCGCTCTGATTGGTCAATACCCGTGTTTGAGTAAGAGTATCCAAACACGGAAATTTTGAGGTCGATCTTGTGCACACAAAAAGAAAATCATGCCAGCCCATCATCGTTTTTAAACATTCTATACATATACACAATAACTATAAATAAAATATAGCAATCTTTCCTGTTAATTTTCACAAGATTTTGCAAAAATAGACCGAAATTATAAGTATTTAAAGCGGACAAAATAACGCTATTAAAGCGAACGAGAATTCCCGTATAATTTGTGTGGGCGACGTTTACCTTATAGAAAGTTTCAAATAAAACCCAAAAAGACAACACTTTTATAGATATAGTCCACCAAGAGAACATGGAAAAGGTGTAAAATGTTTATTTTACCTCTCGTCGGGCAGGATATTCACGAAGAAACCATTCATTTTGTTCTTGTATGCAACAAAAAATCACCGAACAACACTTCGGCAGCGAGAGAAAACCACAAAAAAACATTCTGTGTTGTAGAATATGAAGGCTATGCAAACTCACAACATCACTTTACATCTGCAGCAATTCAACATAAAGCAACAAACGGCATATTTTCGAGATTAAATCCATCTGGAAATATCTTTTTCATCTTTTCTAAGCATGTTCTCCTGATGTTTTTTTATATCTAAGCTTATTTTTGGCTGTTGCTGTCGTCAGCATCATAAATCATAATAGAAAACCATCCATGATTGGCTGATTAGCTAAGAAGGACACGAAAGACCTCCGCTGATTGGAAGTTGACGGTTTTTGGGAGAATTGCAATGTTGATCAAATTATATTAATAACTTTTAGTGATATTTCTCTGTGGTTATTTTATAAAATAAATACCTAATGGTTTTCCGTGTTTGGATACTCTGATCCAAACACTTGGGATGTTTCTCGACCTTCGAAAAGCTAAGTTTCTATTCCTAGTAAGTTTCTATTGTGTGTAAGTTTCTATTCCTCATGCAGTTAAAATATATAAAGTGTTATAAATCTAGATTATAATTGCTATTTCGCGTAATTGTGCATAAAATCGCACTCAATGCTTTTATATATCGGTTTAGAAATGGATCTCTGTTCGAGTTTTCCGTGTGATGGTAACGCAACTTGCACAAGTACCACAGGATCATTTACGTGTATTTGTAACGAATATTTTACAGGAGATGGATTTAAATGTGCAGGTGATTAAGTTAGATTTTAAAGTTTTAAAACATGTAATTTTTAATCTAAATTGCGTTATATTTTACCGTTGAACGTCAAGATGATCTTGGCGCAATCACTATTAACATCCATCCTTATACGATGTCACTTACCATACTCATCTACTAATCCAGTAAAAAGCGACCTGCTCAGGTAGTTTTTGTAAGAATAACGATCCGTATATATGTTGATAAGCTCGACTGTCATGAGCTCAGATTGACACAAAACATATCAGTTCGTTTGGTAAGACATGACATTTAATCTCATGGCCGTCGAACAAGAACACAGGACTGCGCGTGCGCTGTCCTAAGATCGCAGGCCTAAAACGCAACTCACTATCAACAGTATATAACAATAAAGATTAATGTAATTATATTGTTTTTTGTTTCTCAGTTCTATTACCTTTAGTTTTAGTTTGTTTTTTGTAATAGATTCAGTGGAAACTAAATTCGAATAGAATTAATTACAGTGGACATTAATTAACTGTGAGAGCCTATGCAACGAAAATTAAGTTTATTTTATTTGAAAGAACCTTTAAAATAATAAAGAATATTAGTTTACAGCTCTTTCGTATTTCATTTGGTTCTTGAGATATTTAGACTTATGTGATATTCAAATGAGATAACCTATGACGTCAAAAGGTTGACATTTTAACATATTGAAAAATCGTACATATCTTTAAGATTATTAAACGAAATCACTTGAAACATTGCATGTGGATACAGCCCACTAAACTGGAGAACATCGTTCCAGTTTTAATGTTGCAATAGTAATAGTATAGTTCCCAGACCTCTAAGTCTCTTTGTAAAAAATCTTTGTTTTCTGAAATAGCTATGTGTTGAACCAAAGTTAAACTTCAATTTAAAATTAGTTAAGTCAGTGAAAATATGCTCATCCAGTAACAATCCGAAAATATTTGGGATGGAAGAGAAAACAAATTATTTTATTTTCGAAATCAAGATGTCTGAAATTAGTATTTGTTACCATGGCGACCATAAAACTACAACAATGTTCTGTAGTTTAGTGGTGTGTATCCACATGGAAAGTTTCAAGTGATTTTGTTTAATAATCCTAAAGATATTCACGATTTTGCAATATGTTAAAATGTATTGCAAGCCTTTTGACGTCATGGGTTATCTCATTTGAATATCACATAAGTCTAAATATCTCAAGAACCAAGTGAAATATGAAAGAGTTGTAAATTATTATTATTCATTATTTTAAAAGTTCTTCAAAATAAAACAAACCTGTTTATCGTTTCATAGGCACTTTAAACAATATACAGTACTGCTCAGAAATAACCTAACAAAAACCGCGGTTGAACCTAGGTCGAACCTACAGTACAGTACGATCATTTACGAAGTTTGGCGTCTTGAGACTGTTTGCCTTCGCCATTCGCCAACGTCGTTTGTAAAATGGGAAAGCTGTCTCTTTACGCAAGGAATCGCGTTATTTCGCTGCAATATTCTGGAATAGATGTCACAAAAATTACAAATATTCTTCGAGAAGAAGGATTAAGCACATCTAGATCGGCTGTTAGCCTATTTCTGTCTCGTTACCGTCGAAGTGAAGTTTACTAGATGCGCCTCGAAGTGGAAGAAAGCAAATTTTAACCGAACAGCATTGCCAATACATCAACGATAAGATGACAGAGAATGACGAATTAACATCAGCAGAGTTGAAAACTAAACTGATGGAAGAATGCGGTGTGAATGTTTCCAATCCTACTGTTCGTCGAATCAGACGAAAGAAGCTGGGTTGGAAGGTGGAGAAGGCACTGTCAATTCGTACGGGAACGAATCAAACTTAAGAGATTGGCATTCTGCCTCAAAACTTTGGCGGAGAAAGACACGTTTAAAAACGTGATATTCACTGACGAAACAAGCGTCCAAATTTATCATATTTGATAAACACGTTATATCTTTGCTATATCTGTGCGTATTTGCCGACCCACCGCACTGGCTGTCATTAATATTTGGATCATTAAATGCGGTAAAATGATACGTTTCCGTTAGGGTTTCGACGTTGCTTGAAAGGTCGGCTATGACACTCTGACAATGATTATATTGTGATTTGTCAAATCGCTCAAGCCGCCATTCCCGTTATAGTTCATACGACACTTATTTTACACTTCCAGATACTAATATCTGTCTTAATAACTGTCCTAATATCTGTCTTGCTTACAAATTTCACATTACCTTAAAGGTTGCCTGCTTCTTGTAATTGAAATTGAAACGCGCGTTGAATTTAATTTTAACTCGAATCCCAACTCGAATCATGTAACTCGAATCCTAACTCGAATCCTAACTCGGGTTCTTGCTGTCCTCTGGTCTAAAATAGAATTGACCGATTCGATCGAAAAGAGAATGTATCACCTTTTATATAATGCCTAATGGAATATTGATCAAAGACTACGAAATCATATATTATGAATATGTATACCATTTTTTCGTTTGTGAATTGCAAAGGATTGTTGACATAAGATCAAGGAAAACTTGTCATTCGTTTTTCTCCCTTGTTTTGTTTACATGAAGGAAGCGGAATGGACGTTTTCGATCAAAACGCATGGCTGAAGTGATTTAACTTGACATTCAATCATGAAACGGTTCCGGAAATTTTCCAAACCGATCGAGATTAACTTCATATTTATTTGTATATTTATGCGTGTCGGAATTTTAATACGCACATGAAGCAGAGAGTAGCTAAACGTCAGTAAACGCATAAACATTACGTATCAGTGGGAAACAACACGACGTATTAAAATTATAAATTTGAAGCAAGCTTTTTTTACGCAAGCTCCCCAGTTCGATCGAAGCCTGGATAGATTCGCGCTTTACACTAATACGCTTTTAATACCGGCTACCCACGTCGTTCACTACGTTGCCACGAAACATAAGGAGTTTGGCAGAGCGATCTTTCTCGATATATGAGCAACTGAAATGTAAAATTATTAAAGCATCAACCTAAGTCAGTTTTAGAGTTAGGATTAGGGATTGGTTTGTATTTCGGTTTGTTCATATAGCGAGAAAGCGCCAACTTTATTTCAAATCCCTAATGTGAATGGCGAGACATGAGATCAATGAAGACATGAAGAATGAAGACATGAAGCGATAACAAACCGAACCAAAAACCGAACCGCAACCTAACCGGAACCGAACCGCAACCGCCGTGTTAGGTTATTTCTGAGCAGTACTGTTGTTTGTGTTGGCTTAACTTCATATTGTTTAATAAAATGAGTATATGTATATGTATAATTAAACATAGTTAATTGATATTAAAACTTGTCAAATCTAGCTACTATACTTTCTAAAACTATACATTATATAGCTTTACCATATGTGTTTCTCGGCTGCTTTTTGGATACCAGTGCTCGAGCATTGGAACACGAAACAGTAAGAGAAGATGGTACAGATATGACAATACCAAAATGCTTGCAAGAGTGTGTTTCAAATGGATATCCAATTGCCGGGCTTCAATATGCTCAACATTGCTTCTGTGGTTTTGAGGGCCAATACGCCAAATATGGCAAAAAGCCTGATTCTGATTGCAACATGCCATGCACAGGAGATAAGACAACGATATGTGGGGGACCATGGCGAACGTCAGTATATACTGTGCCACCTGGTAAGTCCGTTAACAAAAATATATATTTACAGCAGTAACATAGAAAGTAAGAAAGCGAAATACATTTCTAAACCTCATTAATAATTGTTAAAAATGGAGCGAGCACATGAAGTAAAGACCAATTCATCCTATTGGTCGAATTAGTACGCTGTTATTAGTTCAAACTAGGTTTTTTTAGACTTTTTACGTTTTCCGAGTTTTTAAATTTCTTTGAACCTCAGCTGGGAAAATATTTGTTCATTGATTATTTTAAAAATAATACTCGAAAACATTAGTTTAAGTTTTCATCAAAAAATTATGTTTTATTGCTTGCAATGCTTCTGTGACGCCAACGTTGATCCAGAATTGATTTGCATTTCCACGTATGAATTATATCAAGCTTATATACACAGTCCGTTTTCTTTGAATTTCTTCAAGAAGTCAACTCTGTAACTCTTTTACTAACTCAAGTAATATTCTTGAAAAATGTTCCACATAGCTCGTAAATTAACTAAAATTTAAATTACAAAAATAATATTTGCATATATCATACACAATAACGGTAACTCCGAATAACGTAAACATATTTATTGAGAATTCAACGTTTCGACTAGCTTGAACTCATAATCAGGAATGCTAACGAATTGAAACAGATAAAACAGATCGTTAAAAACAGATAAAACAGATAAAACAGATATAACGGTAAAACAGATCGTTGCCTCTATACTCCCATCAACGAACACGCCACTCATCCTGCGTCCGAAATCTTTAACCATGTTACATCCTGCGAACAATTTCAATACATCAAAATCCTACTAGAATTTTCTCCAGACGCAAACGATACCATATCTTGTAACCTAACTCAACTAATTTTTAATAACTGTAAAATTATTGACAAAGTTGAACACCGGTCGTTGTTACTTTTTAAAGAATCCCTCGCAATTCGCCGACAAAATCCAGATTTAAACAACGGAACTAAAGCCTCGAGAGAACTAGTCATTTTCTATTAATAGTTATTATCTCACTGTTTTCTGCTTATCTATATATGCAGATGTATACGTCAATTCGTTAGCATTCCTGATGATGACTTCAAGCTAGTCGAAACGTTGAATTCTCAATAAATATGTTTACGTTATTCGGAGTTACCGTTATTGTGTATTTTATCAAAATACTTAGTGGTTCCCATGAATTTACATGTATCAACACCATAGTTTACGTCAGTGCATTTTACGTCAGTGCAGTTCGCTCTTGTATGCGATCGCTCCGTGTATTATGTGAAACAAAGGAAATCAATATACGGAGACGGAGGTTTGGATACGTGCAGAAGAACTTAGATAAATTAACCCAACTTTTATCTCGATTTATTCTTAAAATGCTGATTCGTTATAGAATCTATATCCAACACGCTCAAGAGTGTTCCAACCTCTATCTCACTTCACGGTGTTTGGATATCGGATGAAACACTCTTTGTGCTTGATCTAGATCCAACATGTTCAAGAGTGTTCCAACCTCTATCTCACTTCACGGTGTTTGAATATTGGATGAAACTCTCTTTGTGCTTGATCTAGATCCAACATGTTCAAGAGTGTTCCAACCTCTATCTCACTTCACGGTGTTTGAATATTGGATGAAACACTCTTTGTGTTTGATCTAGATCCAACATGTCCAAGAGTGTTCCAACCTCTATCTCGCTTCACGGTGTTTGAATATTGGATGAAACACTCTTTGTGTTTGATCTAGATCCAACATGTTCAAGAGTGTTCCAACCTCTATCTCACTTCACGGTGTTTGAATATTGGATGAAACACTCTTTGTGTTTGATCTAGATCCAACATGTCCAAGAGTGTTCCAACCTCTATCTCACTTCACGGCGTTTGAATATTGGATGAAACACTCTTTGTGTTTGATCTAGATCCAACATGTTCAAGAGTGTTCCAACCTCTATCTCACTTCACGGCGTTTGAATATTGGATGAAACACTCTTTGTGTTTGATCTAGATCCAACATGTTCAAGACTGTTCCAACCTCTATCTCACTTCACGGCGTTTGAATATTGGATGAAACACTCTTTGTGTTTGATCTAGATCCAATTAACATTCTCAAGAGTGTTCAAACCTCTATCCCACTTCACAGTGTTTGAATATTGGATGAAACACTCTTTGTGTTTGATCTAGATCAAACATGCTCAAGAGTGTTACAATCTCTATCCCACTTCACGGTGGTTGGATATTGGATGAAACGCTCGTTGTGTTTGATCTAGATCCAACATGCTTAAGAGTGTTCAAACCTCTATCCCACTTCACGGTGTTTGAATATCGGATGAAAAACTCTTTGTGTTTGATCTAGATCCAACATGCTTAAGAGTGTTCAAACCTCTATCTCACTTCACGGTGGTTGAATATTGGATGAAACACTCTTTGTGTTTGATCTAGATCAAACATCCTCAAGAGTGCTCCAACCTCTATCTCACTTCACGGTGTTTGAATATTGGATGAAAAACACTCTTTGTGTTTGATCTAGATCTATTTTTGTTTTGATTAAAGAAATTATTTAAAGTACCTATCACCCCAAATATGATATTACTCATATAAAATATAGTTGAATACCAAAATGTTTTATGATTTGAGATTTGTGTTGATTTTCTATAAATGTTTGTTTGTCCAAAATGCTAATGAGTGTGACGTCACCCCTGTCATCATTACGGAAACAATATTCTGATGCTAGAGAAATTTGACCTAATTCAAGCGTGTATGGTATACTTGAACACTATACTAGAGATCAGCCATAGTTTGACGCTACTCTGGCTTTAAAACGTTTTTTTAACGTAACTTAAAAGTTACTGTCCAAGACCCAATGTTTCGACACTCCAGTCTAGTGTCTTTATCAGGGGTGATCGTTGTAAAGTTAGGGTCCCTATTTATACCCTCATAGAACCGATGATGACGTTATCTATTAACAAGATGCAAATAAGCTTCTGGTAATAAATCACCGTCATCGCGATTCAATGGGGCGTGGGCGCTATCGATATGCCAAGCCTCCAGACAACGTCTTTGATGGTACCGCGGATTAGTTGTAATAATTTCGGAATTTTCCCACGCAATCTCGTGGTAGGTTACACACGCGTGTTCCGATAAAGCATAATTTTCCTTTTTTGAAAAGAAAACAGCCTTTTGATGTTCTTACAGACGCGTGCGAACTGACGTTTAGTCTGACCGATGTACTCCTGATCACAGTCATTGCACGGAATTGAGTAAATAGCGTCTTTTCTCTGTTCCTTCGCAATACGATCCTTAGGTTTTGCGAAAATATGACCCAACGTCAAGAAAGGTTTTTGAGCAACTTTTACGTTGAAACTACCAAAGATTATTTTAATTGGTTCCGTAACCGCTTGCATATGTGACCCTCCACGCGAAAACGTACCTTAACGCTTTAGCGAACGGCATGAAAATACCGTTCGCTTACCGTTTGGTAAGCGTTCGAACGCTTTAAGAAGCCGTTCGAACGGTTTCATAAAACGTTTAAAATTATTAACAGAGCGTTCGAACGCCTGTTATTAAACGTTCGGTGCCTGTTATTAACCGTTCGACCTCCTGTTGTTAACCGTTTAGTTAGTTTGCGAAACCGTTCGAACGTTTTTCGAAACCGTTCGAACGCTTTTACAAGCCGTTTGTCATCCGTTCGCCGTCCGTTTTTTGACCGTTTAAACGGAAAAGCGTTAAGGTACGTTTTCGCGTGGAGGGTTACATATACGGAACAACCGCAAAACCCATCACCGAACTTTCGTTCTCAGAGTTTGTACGTGGTTGAGTAACTGCAGGTTTTAAACAGTTTTTCAGAAAATCATTAGGATAGTTATTTGCCCTTATAGCGTCGAATACATGTTTTCGCTCACTTTCTCTTGAATCAGAACTAGATGGTATGCCTTGAGCTCTCAAAAACAAAGTTCTGGGCTTTCTTATGGCATATGGGGTGGTGAGAATCAAATGATAGATATTTGTCAGTGTGTGTTGCATGGTTTTCGATATACAGCAGTTTCTAATTTCCGGTGGTCTGTTCGTTTAACGACTGAATCCAAAAATGATGAACAATCAAGGAAAATTCTGCTTTGTCGGAATACGCATGTGTAATTTACCACGAGATTGCGTGGGAAAATTCCAAAATTAATACCACTAATCCGCGGTACCATCAGAGGCGTTTTCTGGATATCTATATCGCTCACGCCCATTGAATCGCGATGACGGTGGTTTAATACAAGAATCTTATTTGCATCTTGTTAATAGATAACGTCACTATTCACTACATCTATATCAGAAAATCTATATCAGAAATATCGTATTCGGGGTGATAGATACCTGTACTTTAAGCTTGACTTCATAATTATAGTAATAATTTAATTATAATAGCATAATAATTTTAATATTTTGTTAATATATACACTGCTGTAGTGAATGTAGGAGAGTTTGGGACTCAACATCATTTTTCTGTGGATACGAGCTTGACGATCGCCCATGTAGCGTCAATTTTAATATTCATAATAATTTAAACGTAATTGAAACATTTTGACATTCAAATATTGATCACTTCATGCAGAATCTACATCAGTTTAAATATCATAAATGGAGTCATTGGCACATTACGCACGCATTCATAATTCACGCAAAAATACAAGCACGCAAACAAAAATGCACGTAAAGAACAAGGAACACGAAATATAAATTGCATAATAATTGAATAATAGTGATTATCTAAATTTAATTGCGTTGTGTTGCTGTAGGTTTGCTTGTGATTTGTTATTTTACTAAGATTGGCAAGTATTTTCTTCTCTATTTTTGCAGTTATTGTATATTAAATTCTACAATACTTCAGATCACAAAAATTAGCATCTACAAATCTTCTATATCTCACTTCGTTTTGGAGATATTAAGATTTGCTTGATATATAAATGTCGTCACTTCTTGCAAATACAATCAGACATACAAAAACTGGGGTACATTTTCATTACATAGGTACTTTAACCTAACACATAAATAACTAGAAATATGTGTATGCAACAACCCCTCTCTCGATGTGGTGTAATAGTGCTACAATGGACCAATCTCGTTGCCATGGCATTTGGCCTCCACGGTGCAAGGTCAGCGAAAATGGCCCTGGGATCGGCTGGTCACATGACACCCAGAATTTCTGGGTGTTTAGATATGATAATTTTTGTGGTCGTTGTTCCATTGCCTTTGTCTACTTTGTTGACCTGAACAATTGAGAAATATTCAATGCTCTTCAGAGTTGTTCATGTCAGCATTCGTCGACATAAAATCAGCTAACAAGCTTAACAATACACCATACATTCATGGTTATCTCTTACAAAAGGTATAAAGAAGCATATATATAATTTAGCGAAAGCTATCACTTCTAATTTGCTGTAAAATTAGTTTTATGACAATGCAATCGCATTATAGAATGGATCAGCCGATCCCAGGGCCATTTTCGCCGACCTTCCGCCGTGGAGGCAAAATGCCCTGGGTACGAGGTTGACAATGGACGGAATTTGGCGCATCCTAATTAATTGGGCCTATATGTACGAGAAAGGGTTAAAATGAATAGGTTAGTTTTGGTAATAAATAATAGTTAGTTTTTTAGTAAACAGAAAAGAAAAGAAAAACTAGACATTTGGAATTGAGGAGAAAAATCGTAGAAAGGTCGCAGACGCTCGATCCAGCGGGTCTTAGTTGACAGAAACTTTACTTAGTAATACAAACTTTTCGTACATTTTATAAATAAACAACTAACAACTTTAGCTTTTCACTGTGAGCAATTATTTGAGCTCTTTCTTCATATATATGTACGCCTTCGATTGTGAAGAGACAAAGTGTCACCACTTCGGAATGTTTCTACAATGAAATTCTTTTAAATTTCTTCCATTCGAACAACGTTCGATTTGCCAATGTGATGAATAAAATGATTTTAAGTGAACTTTGTAAATAGCAAAAACAAATATCAAACTTTTGAAGTCCGAAAGTGAAAACGAGTAGACTCTGATATTCAGCTTCAGGGTAGGCGGCAAAATAAACAAGACTGATTAATAGATCAACCTTTTATACCGAAATTTAAATTATGGAATGTGACATGCGGGTGTGGCAGAGCATTCAACGGTTAAACATGATACCAATATTATCCCAGTTACGTCGGAAAAATTAAAGACAGTTGCCAGCCACACAGGGTTGTTGCATACACGTATTTATACTTTCTTGTGCACATGTTTACTATAGACACAAAATAAGTTGTGCTGAGAATAAACATTTCTGTACTTATTTCGTTATATATCATATCAAATATAAACTGATATTGACTCGACAAACTCCTGCTATACCTGTACATCAAACGAAAGCTTGAATAACAGACTCTGATATACGCACAAAAATATCTTTCTAACTGATTGCGAATATCTTAGGGTCCGCGATGCGAACATACTGGTACCGCATGGAACATTAATGCCTGTGTGACCAAAAGGGAGGCCCATTTTTAGAAAATAACAAGACAACGTTATCTAAACTGTGCAAAGATAAAGCAAATATTGTGATACTAAAAGAAATGTTAGTATTATTAATTTATACTGGCGAATTTATCCCCACTATGGTATCACTGTCATGGAGGCTCTTTATCATTATATTGATGTGGTCATATGTAAAGTGTCTATCAAATAAAAATTCGCCCCAGTTTTATATAATTGTATTTTAGGATTGTATTTGAACTGCGACGTCACAAGATGGACGCAGCATTAAAACACTACAGTAGGTCCCAAGGACATGCAAATTTTATGCTGTTAGGGGAATTATTTCAAATATAGAATGTTAAAAACAGTAACAGCAACATAACACACATTAATTAAGTGACAAGACTAATGACATGCAGCATTTTAGATTCCCTACTTATAAAGCTGCAGTAGAGATACATTATCATCAGGACCATAGTATAAGAAGTCAATACGGGGTCTGGAAGTGAGGTTCTATATTTGCATGTAGGGGATCGTGTTTTAGTAAATTGAGAATAACCCCTGCTAGGCCCTCATATAATTATTGATGGTCAATATACACTTCTTGATCTTTATAATTTTAATCACAAGGTTGATAAAGGTGATAGTCGTCATAGCAAGTGCGTTGAACCACTGTGGTCAAGAGTTTGAATCCTGCATTGGGATGCTTTATCGCACGTGGAAAGATTTCGTCAATACTCTGCCGAAAGTCGTGGGTTTTCTCTGGGTTCTTCGGTTTCCTCCAACAGGAAAGTTGACAGAGTGGGTTAGGTTAAATATTTAGGGAACCAATGATAATAAAAGACTGTAAATATCAATAGTTAAAGAGTGAGTGTTTTGAAGTGGTATAAATATTTCAGAAATTCGCCGAGTCTTCTCAGAATTTCTTATTCATCCACTATCCAAATACATCGACTCGGAACCTGGTTTGTTTCTTTGAATCTCGTCACTTGGTCTTCCACGCTTCGAGTCATTCAAGGCTGACATAATTTGAAACGAAAGTCAAGAAAACGTCGAGTTTTGTGAAAAATACAGAAATAATTATTTTTTAAGGTAAATCTTCTTTCAATTGAAAGACAAAATGAATATTAATTTATATCAAGGATTGACAAGATTTATATGGATGCAGTTCACCAAGGGAATTTCGTGCTTCAAAAAATGGCCGACCGAGCATGCAATGCGTCACGGTTGACACTCACTCTTTAAGGTTGATAGTTAGGTACCGATGTAATAGTATAAATTGTCGACGTTGTGAAGTGCATTTGATCATATTATGCTAATTTGTATAAATAGTAAACATTATTATTGTACTGTATATAACCCATTGAACTATATATATATATATATATATATATATATATATATATATATATATATATATATATATATATATATATATATATATATATATATATATATATATATATATATATATATATATATATATATATATATATATATATATATATATATATATATCTATATATATCTATAACACTGGAAGGTCAACTACCAGCAAAAAAGTGAAGCTAAAGTAAAGCCATACGTGTCCTTATTCAAGTACTAACAAGAGGTAGCAATAAGTCGCTTTATTAATAAAATACTTGTGAAATCAAACAGATTTTTGAAATACTGTAAACTAGAAGCTAACGTCCACGATGTGCGCCATTTTTGCATAACTTTTTGGTCTATGGCTTGACTTAAGTCGACCTTCCAGCGTTACGCAGAGTTCCGTGGCTTGGACTGGAATAATGTGCCATATGGCATCTTTCTGGGGCATCCAAATACCCTCTAGTCAGACAGACCGATAAATATCAAATTTAAATCATTGAATCAAGGCTTGTTATGAAAGATGATGATATAGTATATAGATAAATCTTGGTTAATGTAATAAAGAATAAAGACAGGTAAAACTCACCAAAAGCATGTTAACATAGTCGGTTCTGAGTTCAGATACCTGTTGTCTTTTATGACAATTCTGTGTTTTATATAACATTTTATAACTTTTATAATTCCATAAAACCTTCCCCAAAAATGCAGGACATTTTTTTTCAGAGTTTCTAGATTTCAAAATACTCAAATCATTCCCTCGTACACCACTAAGGTCTCCAGAGCCTATGGTGCTCATGCACAACTGGCCCACGATCCCTCATGGTTGGAATGACAAGGCCCCTAAATTTGGCCCAGTCCAAACCTTTTTCACTTCGTAGTCAAGTAGATTTGCAAATATGGTACTGTAGGTGTTTGTTTATCAGGGTGTAATTGACTACTGTGTTTGAGAAATAAAAAAATCTCTTAGAATTTCGAACAGTTTTTATTCTACATTTTTGGATACATTATATATATATATATATATATATATATATATATATATATATATATATATATATATTATATATATGAGCTCAAAATATTGATCAAGTTGTGTTATACTAATATTAACAAAATTATAAATAGTTTAATTTCGTATACAGTACAACTAATTGTTTTCGAGAGAATGGAGTTTCTGTGAATACTGTGATGTTGTGTCCTTGCTTTGTCCAATGAAAATGTAACTCTGTGGACCATTCCGATAGGAACTGCTCAATTTTTAGGAACTGATCAATTTTATCTTGTTGATCAGCGTAAACTGCAGATTGGAATTGGTTTCTTATTTCTCTCGGTTGTATTCCCCATCGTATAGGCTGGATTAAGTTTCGTCGCCCATTATTAAAACGTCGATAAGACGATAGTTAAATATTCTTTTGCCTCTAACTCGAAACATGTTTCATAAGTCGACAAAACCCTTGTTTGTTGAGATAAAATGTATTACCCATTTGGCGGCAGTATTACCCTTCCGCCTCAAACATCTTTCATAAGTCCACTGCACAAAGTTCCTATGTTGAGAAGAAATCGGTATACCCATTCGGCGGCTGCAAATCGCCAATTTGTTTGTAATATTTGTTTGTATTATGTATATTTACGATCACGCGTGCGCAGTAGGATAATATTATGAAAATCCGGGGAGAAATTCATTTCCTTCGAGATATATGAAATATAAAGATCGAAATGGTCTAGGATTTACAACGTAAGATAGATGTAAAATAGTATGGTGGTTTCTAAAAGTGTAGTTTACACTTCTAGAAACCACCATACTTTCTTACACAGAAGCCTTACACTAACTTTTCCACTGCCATACACTAACTTTCCTACTGATACCAGTATCAAAGCCTTCTAAGTATCAAAATACTAGAACATTATTATGTTGCTGCACCCCCGGATTTTACAAAATTTACACTATCGCTGACTCACTCACCGATCCCATGAATTTTCGCCTCATCACAATATACTGCAAAGTTTAACTTTGCACTAAAAACGACAGCATACAAAATAATAAAAGAAACGCAATTACACAAAGAACTTACCATCATCGTCTTTCATGATGCGATAAGTCAGTTTCGGCGGGAAAATATACAAAAGCGAGCCATCAGAAGATGAGTCAGCGGTTTTACTCAAAATATAAATACAGAACAGAGCCCAGATCTGGCCGAAGTTTTTCAGAACATCAGTACTCAGAACTGATCAAGCTATGTGTTTTAGTCAGCCATCTCGGAATTACAAATTGGACGGAAACAGAGCAGGAAATTAGTAATTTTAATAATATACAGATCTGAAATGAGCAATGAAACAGAACAAGGTAAGTGAAGTTAAAATACATCTAAATGAATTTTTCGGCGTTGATTCTGTTATATAATTATCATGATTGTTTACGTTGGTAAGAAATGGTGCAATGGCGGCAAAATACGTTATGGCTATGTTTATGGGCCCGTCAAAATAAATTTATTTATTTCGATTCGCCATTGCTAAATTGACATATACAATATAGGTCTGGCAAGGATACCACTACAGCTTACGCCAATTACTGTGGCCCCGTGTAAAATTAAGAAAAAAAATCGAGGTTATATTTACATAAGTATAAGCACAATTAACTAAGGTGAAAATAAATGTCTGTAGCAAAAATCAACAACAACAACAAATGACGGATTTCTCGAGGCGACGTGCCAAGTTACATTTTTGGCAAATGGATTTCCACGTACGGTTATAGATGGAATAAAGAGCGTCATAGTAGTATTCAAGTAGGGTTTTCGTTAATGAACTAAATTTGAGTGTTTTTAATCTTAAAAAGTCCGGTAACGCGTTCCAAGTTCTAGTTACTCTGACAATGAAGGATCGTTGATAAGTTACTGTTCTACATTGACGATGAACAAAACTTATTACACTTGGGTTGCTGGCTGCTCTAGTTTGCCGGCGTACAGGTAATTTTACTGCTGGTAGCGTTTTTTGTCTACTATAAACAAAACCATTAAAAGCCTTAAAAAATAACAACAGGTCAAGGTATTCGTGCCAGTACGATACTGGAAAGAGTCCTGTTAGCTTGAGTCGATCTGTGTACGAAGACAAGTTTCAGATCGAAAGGGTAGGTTGAGAATGACTTTATATTCGCGCGTCTGGACACTTATTAATCTGGTGTCTACACTTGATAATGCACCAGTCAATTGAAACTACGGCCCCCCGACCCCCGGGGAATAGCGGGGCATTTAACATTCCCTAGTGTTAATCCCCGGCTATTTCCCCCGCCACCGGTGGAACCCCCGGTGTTAAAAGCCCCGGTACCAAGGGGATCATTGAACCAAACTTTAATACAATATATCAACATACAATATAAACAAATAAAATAATACGTAAATTTAACACGAAACGGGTATAGAAGTAATGCGAGCAACAAAGTCACAGCAACTTACAACAAAATTTGATTTCAACACATGTTAATTCGCAATATTGATAAATGTTATCTCAGGTCTTGCAAATTGAAATCAGATTTGAGTTGCAAGTTGCTGCAATTTTGCTCCTCGTATTTCTTTACCTTAATAAACATGTGAAAGTTCAGTAAAAATTCGACTGTATAAACCGGAGTTTTAAATCCGCCATGTTGCCAATACGAGCGATTTTTATGATTTTTTTCATTTGGACCCAGTCCTTCCTTACTATGGCTGAGCGTTAAATCCCCGCTACATTTCCCCGCTAAATTATTAACCTTGTTAAATGCCCGGGGAGAATGCCCGGGGAAATGTGTTGTTAAATAGGCGTATTCCACGGCTATTTCGCCGTTAAAGCCCCGCTACGCCCCGGGGGTCGGGGGGCCGTAGTTTCAATTGACTGGTGCATAATTTGTTTTAGTTGGAACTGGTATTTTAGTTTACATCCAAATGTCGTTATTATAAACTTTCCATTTATTTTTGTTATTAATCTAGTGTCTAAACTTGATAATTTGTTTTAGTTAGAACTGGTAATTTAGTTTACATCCAAATGTCGTTATTATAAACATTTTCATTTATTTTTGTACGAATCTAGTCAAAGTTAGTTTAGTTTAGTTTACTTTTATTAAATTTACCCCTCTTAAGGCCCATCTACACGATACAATTCATCGTATACGATTGTCATTCTGGCGTACGTTGTTGTATACGATTGTCGTACTGGGTACTGGTGTACGCAATTGTTTGCACACGACATAATTCTTGTTTATGATTCAATGGTGAATGTTGACACGCGTGTACATTTTGATCACATACACCAAGATGACAATCGTATTCGACAAATCGTATCGTGTAGATTGGCCTTTAGGTGAACGCAATACCCCAACAAGCTAGAATATACCCAATTGACAGGGGTTCCAAGGGCCTACAATTTAAGGTGGTTATCCGAGAAGGCCCGAAAGTCTTAACATTTGCTGTTATTATTGCAAAGGCAGCACTTTCTCCTCGATTATTTTAAGACCCTGAGTGGAGGTCGGACCCAAACGGACCAATCACAGCGTGCGTAGAGTAAAATTATGTTATAATTATACATAGAGCTCACTGTTAATATCTAAGTCATTTTATTTTAGTATTCTCTGTTGGTCTAATTTTGTTGAAATGTTTCTAGTCAGCTAAACTTTTCTTAATTTTTATAATATCTGTGAAAGAAAAATTGAGCGATATCCTTCTTTGCATAACTTATTGCAAAAATGTATTCATAAACCGAGCACAACATCTGTTAAACTAGCACTGAGTCAACGTTTTCTATTTAAGAAATAGAAAACATTTTCCGTGTTTCCATAGAGTTATAGAAACACGAGTGGAAGTTTGGGAGAACGAGAAATACAAATGGGAACACGAACGTGTGTTTCCACGCTATTTCGAGTTCTCCCAAACATTCACGTGTGTTTCTATAACTCTATGGGAATACGGAAAGATGTTTTCTATTTCTTTTCTAAAATAACACTGAGGAAATAAGTAGAGACTTTTTTATTAAAATGATGAAAATGTACATTCTCCTACTCAAATGAACATCTTAACTGTGAAGAAAAGCATCCAATCTTCTCGTTTTTCTTCTTGTTCGCTGTCACACAACATATTTATCGACATTTTAGCTGTTTGTGAGCAAAGGTTCGTCTTACAGTCCATTTTATAAAAATCGCGGGAAAAACCCATGTTTTACATCGAGTTATAGAAACATGGTTTTCAGCCAATCAACGCGTGCGTTTTTAATTGGGTTTTTTTATATTTAAATTATAGAGATAACATTTACCGTCATAAGGCGTTTGAGATATGGCGTCATGTTCTAGCAGCGCTTCTCGGATGGTCGTGCTTCCTGGTACTATTTCTTCTCTTGCTTATTCAAATTCGCTTAACTAATAAGAATGGTGTCTATCCCACGTCAACGGAGCGTTTCTACACTGCTTATTTGCAGTCGAAACCGAATATATCTGGTTTTAACCCGGCTAGAAGATCTTTAACTAGGGAGTCGTCAAAAATCGTCCTGGACAATGGCGTAAAACTACTAAAGATGATCAGACTCCTTAACCTTGGCATTTTGGCCGAAATCATTATTCTATCTGGAGATATTGCTTCTAATCCTGGACCATTTGACCTGAGAGTTCCAAATGGTGGCAAAGGTATTTCATTGTTTCAGCGGAATGTCCAGCGCCTTAAGCTTGGTTTCTATATGGTATACGTTGTCTTTACGGTCGCGGAAGTGAAGCAGTGAAGCGTACTGTTTCTTTTGTCATAACAAAAGAAACACGCTTCACTGCTTCACTTCTGCGACCGTAAAGACAGCGCATCGACCATATGGAAACCAGGCTTAACATATATCAAACTCGAACAAATTTCAATATCTTTAGCAAAGCATAATGATATGTCTAACAAGTTGGATGTGCTTATTTTGACTGAAACCTTTGGTTCCAACAAGGTACCTGATTCTTTTTATCAAATACCTAGATACGAACTTCAACGCCTAGATAGAAAAGGGAAATCTGGAGGTCGCATCATGGTTTTCTTTAATGAGAAGCTAAAATATAAACGCCGTAGCGACCTCGAAAGCCCCGATGTTGAAGTGCTCTAGACCGACGTCTCTCCTCATAAATCAAATCGTTCGCTTCTCGAGCGGGGTCTACAGGCCGCCGTCAACTAAGGTACAAGAAGATGATAAACTTATGAAAAATATTGAAAATGCATATCTACTGAACAAGGAGCTGGTCCTGATGGGTGATTTTAATGTCGATGCATTAAATTCGAATACTTTCAAGAATAACAGGTTGCTAAACACATCAACTAATTTTCATTTCACTTAAATTGTTGAACAAATAACCAGACCTTCGTCAGGTACGTGCTTAGATCACATTTGGTCAAGTCATCCGGAAAGATTGAATAGCATAATGGTAAAAGAGATTGGCCTTTCTGACGACCACCTTCCGATTTTTATTGTTCGACGATACAAGAAGATAACCCGTAACGAAGCCAAACATCAATCATTTGCACATAGAGATATAAAAAAGCTTGACAAAAATCGTTTTGTTAATGAGTTACATGATGCCCCTTGGGATATTGCTTTCATTTTTATAAGACCCTGACGATATTGTAGTAAGCTGGTATTTTGGACTCAGCCAAAATGGTTTTCAGATAACTTCTTCAGTGAAATTCAACACAGAGATAGTATTTTGAAGAAAGCAATTAAAACACAGTCGTCTGATGATTGGAATATATTTAAGCGTGTGAAAAGCAAGGTTACCAAGCTAATCAGACAAGCCAAATAATGTTATTTTAAAACCAACTTAACTGAGAACAGATCCAATCCTAAGAAACAAATTAAAACGGGAAATGATATAATAACTGACAAGAGTATCATGGCAGAATTCTTCAATTCCTTTTTTATCAACCAACCTGCCAAGCTACGTAGTTCTCTTGGTTCTTTCATGCCCGACATTACGAGTATGTCATTGCAAGTCAAGACACCTCACCATCCTTTTCTCATACCACCCATCATATACATAACTAGAAATACGTGTACGCAACAACCCCTCGCCCTCCTTTGTACTAATTGCTGCGAATACACCCTGTCTTGGCTGAATTGGCAGCTGGTGTGCGATTTTTGTTAATGAATGCACTACGTAAGTTCAGCGGTGTCATAATAACTCGGTTATAGTTGGTTATAGGTAGTTCATGTATGGTAAAGTTGTTACTTCATGTAAGGCTGTCCCAAACAACTATAATCCTGTTTTCCAAAACCATTTTGTGATCCTAACATGAAGTAGTAACCCATAATTCTGATGAGCGCGCTGTTTTTCCAACGTTCAGATTAGCTGGCGATGGTCAAAATAGAACCTATCCCCAACACAATACTAATACTTATCTTGTAATAACGGTGGTATGGTTCGCTATCAACTTCGTACCCAGGGTATTTTGCCTCCACGCGCGGTAGGTCGTGGGTTCGCTATATCTCTTCAACATGAAGTACTTGTGTTAAACCGCTGTAGTATCGCGGATTCCTCCGTCTCCGCTCGTGGTAAATCTTTCCCTCGATAGTCGATTTGAGTCATTGGCATGTAACGTTCTCTTTTGCTGATATCACTAAAGTCCTGCTTAATTTTACATTTGGAAAAATGGAAGCACTGTCCTTTGCTGTTTGGCTTCATTTTTGGCTCGGTCAGATTATAATCCTGCAGATGGCGTGTTTTAATATGGCTTATTTACTCCTATACCCTATGGCGACAGCTAAATTTTATTTAGGGTTTATTACGGATATGAGTTTTAAATTGATGTAAATATACATGGAGGTTATTTTGAATGTTATTCACCCGAAGAGAACTCTCAAATGTCGTGGTATCATTGGTGATTTTTTCTTCGAAACTCTTCAGTCTTCACGTGCATGGCAATCCAGATGTGTTTGTTTCATATACTGTAGTGAGAATTGAAAAGGCAACCAACTCTTCATTATTTAACGATCGAAAAGTTGAGCAAATGCATGTCAGGATATAAAGGTGAGGAATGAACGTCTTCAGATTAACTTATAACCAAAGTCTTTTTATTAATGAATTATTAAATAAATAACATTATAAACATTAGAAGTGTGAAGTTGATCGTCCAGGTTGTTGTTGTCTTGAGAAAGACGATTGTTGGTGACTGAAATTTCTACGACCTCAACAGCAGTCCTCTTCAGAGTCCATCATCCTGTGACTGACGTTGAAACATCAGTCACCAACAATACTCTTTCACAAACTGTAACAACCTGGGCAATTAACTCCATACTTCTAATATCAATTCTGGGTTAAAACCATTTACATATAATAATGAATTACAGAATAGTTGACGATTTCATCATTGTTTAGCCCATTATAATGTTGAGGAACCTTGTTGAAGATACTGTACCTGTCAACTATTATATATCATAAGTAAACTCTTTGTTTAAAATGTTTATATGTGAGAAACTGAATAGAAATATTAATTTGAGCAGAGATATGTGATGTCTACCAATACTACAGTCACAATTTGTTTTGAAAAATAGTTTTCAACCAAATTAGTTTTCGGTTATGGGCACTTGCAATACATTATTTCCTTGCCCTTTTGGGTGAGGCACACCATTTTTTTGTTGAAATTCCAGTGTAACAGTTGCTTTATTGAAAAAAGAAGCTTATGTAGGGGGCACAGATGAAAAGGCCAACCAAACTGTAATTATAAAATTAATTGTAAAGTGATGAAGGCTCAGGCCTGCATCACTTTACAATTGTGAAAAACATTTTTGGGGCCAGAACGTCTGGCCCCTGAACATTTTCGGGCTTTATGGCCGGTTTGCCCACAGCGCCAACATACTATCTCTGTAAAAAATAGAAATGGTATCACAAATAATATATTTAACAAATAGATTCCATTTTACCGTTGTCTGTTTAGTTATAGATGCACAGATGACGTCAGAACGTGGTAATTAGAACACAAAAGTGTCCCACAAGACGATAGTTGAGAAATCTATAACTGAACAGACAATGGCAAAATGGAATCTATTTGTTTTACACAATAATACTTGAAAACAAACCATTCAAAAGGCTTATTAGCTCTTTGGCGATGTATGGTGCATGAAAAAGATAAAAGCAATTGGCTGACGTGATCTGTGCATCTGTCCGACTCTTCTAATAGATCATGGCCAACAACCAATGAGAATGCGCATAATAAACAGGTTATTGTATAAATATCATTATACAGTGCAGCTACAGGTACACATATTTAATTATACTGTATGTAGAAAAGATTTATTCCTAATTATTTTGTTTTCTAAATTTTTTAGAAATTCAAATGGACTGAACTTACTACGCATGTTTCTCTTTGCCCCTGTGGAAAAGTAAAAAAATGGTTCGACATTTAAAATAATGTAATACTTATATAGCAAGGGTTGTGCTAGAAATCTCCAAACACATGGTCTTAATTATGCAACAAAGGACCAATTCTCAAAATCCACAGGCTCTTATCTATTTTTTAATATTTTGTATAATAATCTATTGCTGGCTAATGCCCAATTTTATCCCTAGTAAGGCTACACCAATTTAATTGTTTGGGGCACGGATCCAACCGACCCTGTTTTTGTGAAACCAAAATAAAATTTGTACCCATTACTTTGATCCAAAATTGGGTTTTTTGTGCTTTTTTCAAACTCGTACCCAGGGTTTTCACTAGCGACTCGGTACAAGCTTGTACTTTTTTTTATTTCCATTTTTTCTCGACCAACCCTAAACATTTGGGAAAAAATCCATGCCTCAAAGTATTAAATTGGTGTGGCGTAAGTGTGGTCAAATTTTATGTCCTTCCATCGCGACTGCATATTGCCTGCCCCACATCTTCTGCCACCACTGATTTGTTTCCCTTTGTAAATATTTTGCTTTAGTATAGAATATAAAATGTTGCATTGTTACAAAACTTACTGTTTCTGCACTGGTATGCCTTGTGGCCACCCTTGCCACAAGTATAACAACGTACTAACGGTACTATACAAAACACAACATAACCTAATGAGTAAGTATATTTGCAAAATGTATACTATTTATTCACACTGTATGGCAAATCACCCAAAAAGGTATTATTATTTTATTACATACTTTTGTTTCTTCTTGCTCTTTAATGCAATGTATATAAAGAAAACTTTAATTATTAAATATTCATAACATTAATTTTTCAATCAATTCCAAGCTTAGTGTTTCATAAATATGTTGCATTATTCAAATTATTGACAAATATAATTAATAAGACAAATATAATTTTTTCAAATTAAGTTATACACACTTCATTTTTTCTACTAAATATACTTATAATCCAAATATAATTATTAAAAGCAATTTTAAGGTACGTTTACACACTATGATTAATCGGGCCGATTTCTGGTTTAGCTGGATGTTAAGTGGAGAAACAGTCAGCGGAGTGTCCCGTGGGCTCATTTGCCTTGGCGTCTTCCTGTCTCTCATTACTTAACATGCATTTAAACCAGAAATCGGGCCGATTAATCGTAGTGTGTAAACGTACCTTTAGGTTGCAGTACGTACCTTTTCTTTTGGAATATTTGTATCTCCCTTCATCTGTGTCACTCTCAGCTGTTTGGGTATAATAATATGAATAATATTAATAAAATGAAGCAGTTATATAGTGTTGATATCAGAGATAAAAAGCTGTAAAGTTCTTAATTTCTGTTCTGGGAACTCAATATATTTATGAACAAATATTTACTTACAACCAATATCCTGGCTCTCCCTCCTCCTGCACCTGTCCGCTGCACTTGTGCATACCGATGACTCTATTATTTTCAAAATAGGAAAATGTAACTCACTTTTGATTATCAGACCATATTATTAACATGACATGTTATAAAAATATTAACATGACATCTTATGAAAACTTGCTGGCTTCAAAGTGTTTGTTTACCTTCATGTTCTTCCACTCTTGGGGTTTCTATATTAAACATTAAAAGATATCTGTGTATCTGTAACGAATTTTTTACTCTGTAATTATAACTATAGTATATTAAAAATAATTTACTGTAAACAGCATTGTTATATAAATCTTCTAACCTTCTGTTTCTATAGCGTTTTCCATTCTACAGTAGTTAAAACAAAGGGGAGAAATGACATATTCATAGTGTGAAGCACTCTTGACCGAACGTTTTAAAATTGATATTCATTGGCGCTAAAGCAAACGTTGAATATACAAATTTTTTATAAATAAAATTACCTTGCCTGCTGTTTCCAAATTTTTTCGCTGGTCTTTAAAAAATTTGAGAAAAGGGCGCGAAATGAAAGTCCTTTAAATGCGAGTTTCTCGCGTGACACAATGTGGACCACACTTCCCCCCTCTGTCCCTGTATTCTCCTAGGTATCTTTCGCGTTCCAAAGCCGAAGCACCGTTTTGTTATGGTTCAAGTGATAGATCAGTTCAGTGATGGTATTAATGTGTGTATACCTTGATATTAAACAGAATACTGTGTTGTGGCCGCAGGTCTACGAGCCAATGGCCGTGGTAAACAAATGCAATGTTCAAATAACGTCAAATCCTTATTCCTAATAATGGCAATATTTTAAATAGTAAGTTGAACCTAAATATCTACCTATTCATGGCTATTTAATGTCTATCGTCACGTTTCTACATTATAAACTTAGATGGGATCTTATAACGTGTATTTTGAATATATTTATATAGGCGATCAACGAGAATTCAATAATATACCCAAAACCAGGCACGTACTGCAAAGAGTTATTTGTTAATCTAAATACATGCAAGTGACAAACTATAAATCGAAATGAAATGAACAAACTAATGAACATTTGACCTTTACATACAATTGTGTAATTATTAAAGCCTTCGTACATGATACTTATCGATACAGAGTCGAACCTCGATAAATGGCGATTCTGATTGTAACGTTGTAAACTGCGATTACTCCTATTTCTACACGTCTGTTAAATATTAAGTGCAAACACGAACAGGTTTTCATAATTTATATTTTCTGTTTTACCTGAGAAGAAAGATTTTTGGATCTCGATAACGAACTTAATAAATGTAACTTGAACTGAAGACTCGAGAAATTGCTATTCCTCTTAATATGACATTAGATTTTCGTTTATCGAGATTCGACCTCAGTTTGCAAAATTGTAATTCAAAATTTGATTAAATATCCAATTTACGGAGTATGTGTTGGGATAAAAATTAATTAAAATAATATAAAATTATTGTATTAAGGTTCATTTGTTCAATTAAATGTTTTATATATCTGTAATTTTTTATCAATTGTAGTTCTCTTATTTTTTTCAATAATTATCATTCCAGTAGTCTGCAATGATGGTTGTTACATTGTGAATCACTTTCTGGTTGATCAGCACTGTCTTTTCTCTGATGTTATCCTAGTATACATGTATATTACTGCCTTATAATAGTAATTCTAACATTCATTTCCAATTGCAATATTACAATTAATATGCAATGTACAGAAATTGTGGTCCATAATAGTACATCTGTTGAAACGTCAAGCATCACATTTTCTATGAGAATATGCGTATACCTGTAATAAGATAATAAAGCCTTAACATTAAAGACAATCATCACACATTGGGTAAACTAAATTTTTTTTAGTGATTTGAACTACAAAATAACAATGGCTTGGGATAAAATAACATGGTGTTGACCTACTGCACTATAACCCTGCATTATAACACCCATAAAACTTTAATCCAAATGCCTAGATATTGCAGTGCAGTATGATTTCATTTTTGTCATATTTCATTTGCCCATTCATCTGTGTACAAATGATAAATGTGTAACAAGGGTTTATTAACTTGCTCCATGTAAGTGTATTAAAGAAATTTGTTAATAACATTTATAAAAATACAACACATAATTTACCTAGAAATCTTGGAAATTTGTTTCTAGGTTACACTAATACATAGATTTTTGGTATTCTACTTTGTTAACACTTACATTGTTTCATATTTCTTTAATAAATGCTGAGCAGTTGTTCACAATTCCCTCCCTATAATTAAAAGTATATTAAAATAAGAAGCATTCCTTCTGGCTAGCATCCATATCATATCCATACTTAACTATAAATTTCTGTATACATTTCCTGCAGTACCAGCTATGATCTATACGTACTATTTTCGAAAATTGGGCTTTGATGATATTTTTTAAATTGGGCTTTGATGGTAAGTACATGTATTACATTCCTTGATCAAGACAAGGTCTTGTAAACTTGGCCTTGTATTGCCAAGGGCAAATTACCAATGAGCTCGCTCTTTTTGACTTTGATAAATAGTTCCAGTTTACTTTTATCATACCTTTCTAGAAATCACAATTCATTTTTTTCCTTCATCTGCATAATAATATGGTACACATCTGAAATAATTTCTATTTAATTTACTACAAAAAATAAATGAATATTAAAACAAACTACAATTGAAAATGCATCCATATAAAATAAATATATACCTTTTATATAATAATTTGGTATTCCAAATTTCATTTTTGCTTTTGGAGAATTATGAAATGATTTAGAATCTCAACTGGCCTTTTAATGCTCATCATTAACATGCAAGGTGCAGACATTTCACACATCTTTTTTATTCCTCGAAAGTAGACTGAAAATTTCTACCCCACCCTCGAAAACACTAAAAGTGTCCAGTACCAGGCAAATAATCCCTCAGAAAAACATTTACAGGTATAAAAATGTTTCCTGGGATAATCCCCTCCCAAGCACATTTAATTACTAAAATGTGTCTTGCATTTGGGATTAAATCTGTGCATATTATGCACATGTCTGCACCAGCCAGGCAGCAAAAGTCACACAAACCTGTACTCACAACTTGTGATTGGCAAATTTCGTCAATCCATGTTGAAGCAGAAGACGCCAATCTTCCTCCGTAACTTTCCCATCTCTCATCCTCAGTAGCAAACTTCTGAATGCTATCGCTTCAGGATTGCTGCCAGCCTGTCGCATAATATCATCAAGAATAACAACAGTGTTAAACAAACAATAGAGACTATGCCCATGATCACTAATAATCGACCCATTCCCAGAAACATATAATGCTCGATCACAGACTGGTGGCAACTGACCAAAGTCACCAAGGAGAATCACTGAAATCCCACCAAATGGCTTTTTTTGATTCCCCGTACCAGCACGTAATCTATTGTCTAGCCAAGAGAACATCTTGTGACCAATCATTGACATTTCATCAACAATAAGGTAAGCCTTACCTTCTAATTTTAACTGTAGACGCTGTAACGACTCACCCTGAAGCTCTCTATGGTCATGAATTGGAAGTTGTGCTGCAGAATGCAACGTCTGGCCATTTATACTAAATGCTGCTATGCCTGTAGTTGCTGTTACTAAGCATTTCTCTCCAAGCACTTGCTTCAAAGCATTTATTATGTATGTCTTACCTGTCCCAGCAGTTCCACAGACAATCATACAAACTGGTTCACATGTCTCAACACTTTGAGCATGGGATGTTACAATATCATAAGCCAGTCGCTGCTTCGCATTCAAAGTTCCTGGATCAATGGCAGGATGACCATTCTGTGGTTGCGCAGTAAGGAGTTGTCTACCTCGTTCCTCTGCATCTTTCCTCTGCTTGGAAATCCACGCTGGGCATTCCCTTAATAGCTCCATTGGCACTGACCTTGCTCCCTCAAACCAGTCAGTTCCATTCTCCAACAGCAGGTCACCAGATTGCTCATAATGCTGATTCAACCTGCAAAGCAACATCCAATCATCAGTTTCTTCACATTGCTCATTGTTTGTTCCATCATCACTTTCATTGGTGTCATCATTATCACTATCTTCTGCAACTTCTTCATCCTGTTCTGATTCTCGCTCAAACATATTTAACATTTCTTCACAATGACAATGGATGGTGGTTTCTCCCAGGTTCCATCGTGAGGGATCATGTACGTTAACAATGATTAGGAGGTCGCCAGGCGGGTAGGTCGTCATTGTTGTCTTCTGCGTCGATTATGGGCATGGGTGGTGGGTCTCCACCGGATGGACCTGCGACGTGCGGATCGTAGAGAGCGAGACGTTGGATGTGAACATTCTGTGTCTCTTTGGTAGAAGGATTTTCGATGGTGTAAAGTTCATCAGGGAGATATTGGACGACTTTAAAGGGACCAGCCAATTGATTAAGTAGTTTGGTGGCTAACCCAACCTTACGGATTGGTTTATACAGTTTCACCATATCACCATTTTCCAAGAGTTGTGATTTGTGTTGTTGGTCGTAATAATTAGCTTGCGTTCGTCGTAATTCGCGTTGTGCTGCTCTTAATTCTTCATATGTTGTCTCACATGGGGACTTATTTACCCTTAATATTCACCGTTACTGCTGTTAGGTTAGATTGGTTGACAATAAGTGTTGCCTCTTCGTTCTCCGGGTCAGCCATAGTTGGTGGCTCAGTAAGTTCCTGCAAGAAAAAGGAACCACCTGGATGTTGCTGTTGATTGGGATTATTCCATTCCTCTCTCTGTGACTTTGGTGTTTGTCGCCATGGCTGTGCTTGGGGGTCGTTGTTGGGCGATTGTCGAGCCGGTGGTGTTTGTTGATTTCTTAGGCCATAATTATTATGATTGGTGAATGAGGGCCACTGATTCTGTTGTCTGGACATTTCTGGTGGTCTTGGTAGTCCATACCCAAGTTGCTGTCCAATAGGTGTGATTGTTGCATTCTTTGGCCATAATAACCATTGTTAGGAGGCTGTGAAGGCCATCGATTCTGTTGTCTGGAGACGTCTTGAGAGGGCATTCCCTGGCGATATGACCATATTAACCATTGCAGCGATAGCAAATAATTCCACTGCGTCTCTCCTTAATTGAGCGGTATTGGCTCATATATCCATTCTGTTTGGCTCGACTGCTCGCTACAGGGCCTTGTGAAGCACCATATCTTGGTCGGTTAATGGTGTAGTTTTCTTTATTCGATTGAGTAAATCTTGTAGTGGATCTCTGGGATGGCAGGTAGTAGTGTGGTGACATACTTTCTCTATCATCTCGTAAACTTTCACTCTCTATCATATAAGTGTATTCTCCAGGAGTGTTGTTCTCATTTATGAATTTTTGGAGCAAGTGCTGACTTTATACAGTCTCTCAGCTTCTTCGTAAGCTTCTGCCGCTGCTACAGCTTCTTTCCAAGTTGATACAGGTTTAACCGAACTTCTGACGTGTCGTTGGATTTCGGGTTTTAGTCCTTGTTCGAAAGTGGTTAGTTCGTCAACCACATTGACAGGGCATTCATGTCGTTCGAGAGAGACAACAATAGTTTGCATCCGTTTTACGTATTCTCTCACGCTTTCCTGTGAACCTTACTTCAAACACCTCAACTGGGACATATAATTACGAACTGGGTCGTGTTTTGGGAATTCTTTATTTAAGTAATCAACAATCTTTTCGTGGGCTTCGTCGTGTTTGTCGTACTCTAAAAGGATTTTCATTTCGTTTGTCGCTAAAAATCGTTCAAGAACCACTCTAGCATAGCCTGTTGTGTACACTGTTATAAGATTATTTTTCGTTTCGGCCGTAGCATTTGAAACAACAAGGGCAGCTGTAAATCTTTGTATCCATTCGACAATACCCTGGTCGTGCTCGCCAGAAAACGAGGCGACTGTAGGTAAATATAGCTTAGGTTGAAAGCCACCCATCTGTTTCTCATTTGTAACTTGTTTTTTAACCGCGTTGATCTCTGTAAAGATCTGCTCGTTAGTTTCAACAATATTCGAAGTAGGTAACCCCCCCCACATATAGCGAGCAAAGGGATGCCGACAGGAAGTGACTTAATACGATTAAGTGTGAATAATAATGAGCGTACGTACAGAATAATAACGAGACGTTGCGTTCGTGAGTTGTTCTGCACGCAATACGTAAAGTGAACGAAAAAATGTCTGTTGACATCCCGTACAAGATTACTCGCAATACCAAAACAAAGGACATTGAAACGAAACGCACGAAGAAGGATTATCGATTAATCGTGTATAATAAACATGTTATTGTTGATGAATACAAAACACTACCTTATGCCGGTTATGGGTACTGATTTTTATGTATATATTCGTATGTTTGCAAAATAATTTGATCCCATCGAACGTTTCGCCATTATTCTTTTAGTAATTGGCAATGAGCGTACGCTTATACCGAACGGTGGGACGGGAAGAAAACCAACGTGATTGCAAACCTAGACAAATAGCGCCAATTTATATAAATATAAATTATAAATTTATATAAACTTAGATAAATTCGGATTAATGGGAAGCAACGTCTAAAAATACCATCACGCCAATATCGCAATCTAATGACAAACCCCCGAAATCTCTGTCTCGCTCGTCTTCGTCGCAAAAGCCAAAACCGATGAACGCTATCCATACATTAAAGATTATCGAAGGCCATTGGCGAACTTGCTTATAAATTGTACGAAAAAGCCAGCGTTCTACTCAGGCAGTGCGGTATCGAAGTTTCAAAGCCGTACGGGATTAAGATTGCAATAATAATGAGCGTACAATATGTGGATCACTGAGCCATTCGTTTATATTCTTTTGTAAATTTGGTGGTTCTTAAAAGAACCGTTTTGTATTTGTCTTTAATGTTGCAACTATGCTCGAAATGCTTCGACTTCTGCTTATAGAATTAGTGTTAAGAACGCCTCACATCCCTCGTAGACTCCTAACTCTAACCTCTTCAAACGCATTCATTTGCCTGTAAGCGAAATAAAGCTTTATCAAAATTGCTTTTCTAGATACAATCGAAATAGAACTTTAACGCGGTTACTAAGATTTATTTGGCTGAATCAGACCATTCGAGAAGCCAAAGCTATACTTTAGTAATTAGCGTTAAGAACGCTTCACATCCCTTGTAGACTCCTAAGTTGTCTCTCATTATGTATTAGGTTCGTGTTTCATAATTGTTCAAGGTAATAGACAGTATTGACACGGTATATTAAGATGCGAAATAAATTGATCCCATCGAATGTTTCGCCATTATTCTTTTAGTAGTTGTGGTGGGAGCCGTTTTTTTTGTTGTTTTTTTTTCGATTCAAGAGCTATTTCTCAAGTCCTCGAAAAACTTCTCCACCACACTTTGGTCCTCTTGTTTTATGGCAGGATTCATCTCCTGCATCCGCCTGCGATGTTCAACCTCAAACGCCAGGAGGAGATCTGCAACACGCTCAAGTACGAAAGAATAAAACTCGTCGTACTTGGCGAGCTCCTCTTTTGCCTTTTGACGATTTTCTTTTGCTCTAATGGCCTCTCGCTTTAGCTTATCCATCACGGTTCAGACTATTAGCTACGCGCGGTTGTCTGATATATGTCAGGCTCATGTTTCATATTTTGATTCACGCAATACCAAAACAAAGGACATTGAAACGAAACGCACGAAGAAGGATTATCGATTAATCGTGTATAATAAACGTGTTATTGTTGATGAATACAAAACACTACCTTATGCCGGTTATGGGTACTGATTTTTATGTATATATTCGTATGTTTGCAAAATAATTTGATCCCATCGAACGTTTCGCCATTATTATTTTAGTAATTGGCAATGAGCGTATGTACGGGATTAATAATGAGCGTACGTACAGAGCGTTTTACTATGCAAATGCTTTGTTTTCTTCTGATTATTGCTTTATATCAAAGGCCAAAAAGGCCAAAAGTCAGGCCAGTAAGGCCAAAAAGGCCTAAAGTCAGGCCAAAAAGGCCTATCGGGCATAATTGACTTGGTCGTGTGGTTTATTACGAATTCGACGCAACTTGAGTATCCCATTTCGCTGCCGTTCATGTCTAGAAAGCCACTGACTGTCGAAAGAGACGAAATTGAACGAGTGATCCAGTCGAACGATTCACCTTATATTGACACGATTACAGTAAATATTATTTATGTCGACATACCGAACGGTGGGACGGGAAGAAAACCAACGTGATTGCAAACCTAGACAAATAGCGCCAATTTATATTAACTAGATAAATTAGGATTAATGAGACCTGAAATAAAGGAATACTAACCTTACTTTTAAACTAAAGATTTCAATTATGTAATACACGAAGTTAGAGCCCCATTTTGACTATTTGCGATATTCGCCTATTTGCGTATAGCATTTGAGGAAATTTCTAGCGGGGAATTCAAAATAGGGCTTTTTGGCAATGTTTAAAGACAGATATCTCGGACACGAATGGACAAAATCGAAAACCGTAAAAGAACTTATCAGCTATTTTTGCGTCCTCTATACCGAGAGAACTAAAATTTATGGAGGGTTTATATGACCGAGCTTTAAATTTGGCTGACTCAGTTCATTTTCAAAGTTAGTGTGTACCTAAAAACCTGTATAGAGGGACATCAAAGATTGTTCAACGGTATAAGTGTCCAAATAGATGGATTAAATCTTTAACGCGTTTATGATGAAATGAAACCTAGCGACTTTAACGTATAACCTAAGGGATTCTCTGGACGAAGAGAAGCCGTACGCAGAACGAATTTTGAATCGTATTGACTTGTCAAACGAAGCGAAGGTTGAGTGCTCACTTGGACAATAGCCCGTGGGTCGTTAAGAGGCATTAGTGGTACAACTCACAAATATTTGCATGTCTTGGGAATATTTAATTGCTTTGAGGGTACACACTAGGATATTTATGGGTAAACCGGCCCGTGTAGACTCCTAACCCTATTCCACGTTCATAACCCTAAATTTAATTATATTTGGAATATCACCAATTCCAATTCCGACTCCTTGACTCTCATCGGGAGTTGTGCGATTGCTTAAGTCTTCGACTACACCTATATGTCTGAACCGAATGTGTTTTCGACTGAACCTGGTGTGTTTTCGCCACATCTATACAAAGAGATGAACCTTAATAATTTGTTGCCGTATTATGGCTTATCTCGCTTTAATGTGCACAATTCCTATGATGAAGAAACACTTCGGGAAACAGTGCGAAGAACTGTTCAAGATCTCACACATATTGACTTGGAAAAAATATAAATTTAAACGGCATTGCGTTACAGCGTTGCTATGCTAATGCTTATTGAGATTAGCAAACCATTTGTCGGACTTTCACCAACTACCCTCGGAAGAAAGGCAATCTATAATTGTCAGGCGAGTGATGAAAATACACTTTAATTTCATTTTATTCCCTAATACACATTACGACTGTTAATCGCCCCATATGCTCCCCAAACACACACCAAATGGCCCGGAGGGCCTTTTTCGCGGCCCTGTGGCCCGTTTGAGAAATATACCTACTATCCCCGCTCACCTCCATGAATACCTCTCCCTCACAATTCACCCATCCACCCCTCAAAAGTTAAAAGTTAAAGTGAACATAAAGTTAAAGTAAAGTTAAAAGTTAAAGTAAACATAAAGGTAAAGTAAAGTTAAAAGTTAAAGTTAAAAGTTAAAGTAAAGTTAAAGTAAAGTTAACAGTTAAAGTAAAGTTAAAAGTTAAAGTAAACATAAAGTTAAAGTAAAGTTTAAAAGTTAAAGTTAAAAGTTAAAGTTAAAAGTCAACGCAAAGTTAAAGTTAAAAGTTAAAGCAAAGTTAAAGTTAAAGTAAACATAAAGTTAAAGTAAAGTTAAAAGTTAAAAGTTAAAGTAAACATAAAGTTAAAGTAATGTTAAAAGTTAAAGTTAAAAGTTAAAGTAAAGTTAAAAGTTAAAGTTAAAATCAACGCAAAGTTAAAAGTTAAGGTTAAAAGTTAAAGTAAAGTTAAAAGTTAAAGTTAAAAGTTAAAGTAAAGTTAAAAGTTAAAGTAAAGTTAAAAGTTAAAGTTAAAAGTCAACGCAAAGTTAAAGTTAAAGCAAAGTTAAAGTAAAGTTAAAAGTTAAAGTAAACATAAAGTTAAAGTAAAGTTAAAAGTTAAAGTTAAAAGTCAACGCAAAGTTAAAGTTAAAGCAAAGTTAAAGTAAAGTTAAAAGTTAAAGTAAACATAAAGTTAAAGTAAAGTTAAAAGTTAAAGTTAAAAGTTAAAGTAAAATTAAAGTAAAGTTAAAAACGCAAAGTTGAAAGTTAAAGCAAAGTTAAAGTAAGTTAAAAGTTAAAAGTTAAAGTAAAGTTAAAAGTTAAAAGTCAACGCAAAGTTAAAAGTTAAAGCAAAATTAAAGTAAAGTTAAAAGTTAAAGTAAAGTTAAAAGATAAAGTTAAAAGTTAAAGCAAAGTTAAAAGTTAAAGTTAAAAGTTAAAGTAAAGTTAAAGTAAACATAAAGTTAAAGTAAAGTTAAAAGTTAAAGTTAAAAGTTAAGTTAAAGTTTAAAGTTAAAGTAAAGTTAAAAGTTAAAGCAAAGTTAAAGTAAGTTAAAAGTTAAAAATTAAAGTAAAGTTAAAAGTTAAAGTAAACATAAAGTTAAAGTAAAGTTAAAAGTTAAAGTTAAAAGTCAACGCAAAGTTAAAAGTTAAAGCAAAGTTAAAGTAAAGTTAAAAGTTAAAAGTTAAAGTAAACATAAAGTTAAAGTAAAGTTAAAAGTTAAAGCAAAGTTAAAAGTTAAAGTTAAAAGTTAAAGTAAAGTTAAAAGTTAAATTTAAAAGTTAAAGTAAAGTTACAGCGAAGTTAAAAGTTTAGTTTAGTTTATTAGATTTTTCACTCTTAGGTGAACGGAATACCCCAACAGGCTAGAAGCCCAATTATAGGGGTGGCATATTGCAAACTGATTGCTGTATTTCACTTCACAGACATAAAAAGTGTTCCGCAAGTGAATACAGGAGTCCCGAAGGTCCCTTTCAACACCGCTTGGCTTTGGTAAGAGGTGTGCGCGAAGGCGCTGAAGGGACTTCGGGACTCCGAGACACTATTGCGAGACACTTTTTATGTCTGTGAAGTGAAATACAGCAATCAGTTTGCAATATGCCACCCCTATAATTGGGCTTCTAGCCTGTTGGGGTATTCCGTTCACCTAAGAGTGAAAAATATAATAAACTAAACTAAACTAAACTTTTAACTTTGCTGTAACTTTACTTTAACCTTTAACTTTAACTTTTAACTTTACTTTAACTTTTAACTTTAACTTTTAACTTTACTTTGACTTTTAACTTTACTTTAACTTTATGTTTACTTTAACTTTTAACTTTTAACTTTACTTTAACTTTGCTTTAACTTTTAACTTTGCGTTGACTTTTAACTTTAACTTTTAACTTTACTTTAACTTTATGTTTACTTTAACTTTTAACTTTGCTTTAACTTTTAACTTTACTTTAACTTTTAAATTTAACTGAACTTTTATCTTTAACTTTTAACTTTACTTTAACTTTATGTTTACTTTAACTTTACCTTAACTTTTAACTTTAACTTTTAACTTTGCTTTAACTTTTAACTTTAACTTTTAACTTTACTTTAACTTTTAACTTTACTTTAATTTTGCTTTAACTTTTAACTTTGCGTTGACTTTTAACTTTTAACTTTACTTTAACTTTTAACTTTTAACTTACTTTAACTTTGCTTTAACTTTTAACTTTGCGTTGACTTTTAACTTTAATTTTACTTTAACTTTTAACTTTAACTTTTAAATTTACTTTAACTTTATGTTTACTTTAACTTTTAACTTTAGTTTAACTTTGCTTTAACTTTAACTTTGCGTTGACTTTTAACTTTAACTTTTAACTTTACTTCAACTTTTAACTTTACTTTAACTTTTAACTTTAACTTTTAACTTTACTTTAACTTTTAACCTTAACTTTTAACTTTGCGTTGACTTTTAACTTTAACTTTTAACTTTACTTTAACTTTTAACTTTAACTTTTAACTTTACTTTAACTTTATGTTTACTTTAACTTTTAACTTTTAACTTTACTTTAACTTTATGTTTACTTTAACTTTAACTTTGCTTTAACTTTTAACTTTAACTTTGCGTTGACTTTTAACTTTAACTTTTAAATTTAACTTTTAAACTTTACTTTAACTTTATGTTTACTTTAACTTTTAACTTTACTTTAACTGTTAACTTTACTTTAACTTTACTTTAACTTTTAACTTTAACTTTTAACTTTACTTTACCTTTATGTTTACTTTAACTTTACCTTAACTTTTAACTTTAAATTTTAACTTTGCTTTAACTTTTAACTTTAACTTTTAACTTTACTTTAACTTTTAACTTTACTTTAATTTGCTTTAACTTTTAACTTTGCGTTGACTTTTAACTTTTAACTTTACTTTAACTTTTAACTTTTAACTTACTTTAACTTTGCTTTAACTTTTAACTTTGCGTTGACTTTTAACTTTAATTTTACCTTAACTTTTAACTTTAACTTTTAACTTTACTTTAACTTTATGTTTACTTTAACTTTTAACTTTACTTTAACTTTGCTTTAACTTTAACTTTGCGTTGACTTTTAACTTTAACTTTTAACTTTACTTTAACTTTATGTTTACTTTAACTTTTAACTTTACTTTAACTTTGCTTTAACTTTAACTTTGCGTTGACTTTTAACTTTAACTTTTAACTTTACTTCAACTTTTAACTTTACTTTAACTTTTAACTTTAACTTTTAACTTTACTTTAACTTTTAACCTTAACTTTTAACTTTGCGTTGACTTTTAAATTTAACTTTTAACTTTACTTTAACTTTTAACTTTAACTTTTAACTTTACTTTAACTTTATGTTTACTTTAACTTTTAACTTTTAACTTTACTTTAACTTTATCTTTACTTTAACTTTTAACTTTACTTTAACTTTTAACTTTACTTTAACTTTACTTTAACTTTTAACTTTAACTTTTAACTTTACTTTACCTTTATGTTTACTTTAACTTTTAACTTTACTTTAACTTTATGTTCACTTTAACTTTTAACTTTTGAGGGGTGGATGGGTGAATTGTGAGGGAGAGGTATTCATGGAGGTGAGCGGGGATAGTAGGTATATTTCTCAAACGGGCCACAGGGCCGCGAAAAATTTCGTTTTTTTCATTTGGTGTGTGTTTGGGGAGCATATGGGGCGATTAACAGTCGTAATGTGTATTAGGGAATAAAATGAAATTAAAGTGTATTTTCATCACTCGCCTGACAATTATAGATTGCCTTTCTTCCGAGGGTAGTTGGTGAAAGTCCGACAAATGGTTTGCTAATCTCAATAAGCATTAGCATAGCAACGCTGTAACGCAATGCCGTTTAAATTTATATTTTTTCCAAGTCAATATGTGTGAGATCTTGAACAGTTCTTCGCACTGTTTCCCGAAGTGTTTCTTCATCATAGGAATTGTGGACATTAAAGCGAGATAAGCCATAATACGGCAACAAATTATTAAGGTTCATCTCTTTGTATAGATGTGGCGAAAACACACCAGGTTCAGTCGAAAACACATTCGGTTCAGACATATAGGTGTAGTCGAAGACTTAAGCAATCGCACAACTCCCGATCAGAGTCAAGGAGTCGGAATTGGAATTGGTGATATTCCAAATATAATTAAATTTAGGGTTATGAACATGGAATAGGGTTAGGAGTCTACACGGGCCGGTTTACCCATAAATATCCTAGTGTGTACCCTCAAAGCAATTAAATATTCCCAAGACATGCAAATATTTGTGAGTTGTACCACTAATGCCTCTTAACGACCCACGGGCTATTGTCCAAGTGAGCACTCAACCTTCGCTTCGTTTGACAAGTCAATACGATTCAAAATTCGTTCTTCGTACGGCTTCTCTTCGTCCATAGAATCCCTTAGGTTATACGTTAAAGTCGCTAGGTTTCATTTCATCATAAACGCGTTAAAGATTTAATCCATCTATTTGGACACTTATACCGTTGAACAATCTTTGATGTCCCTCTATACAGGTTTTTAGGTACACACTAACTTTGAAAATGAACTGAGTCGGCCAAATTTAAAGCTCGGTCATATAAACCCTCCATAAATTTTAGTTCTCTCTGTATAGAGGACGCAAAAATAGCTGATAAGTTCTTTTACGGTTTTCGATTTTGTCCATTCGTGTCCGAGATATCTGTCTTTAAACATTGCCAAAAAGCCCTATTTTGAATTCCCCGCTAGAAATTTCCTCAAATGCTATACGCAAACAGGCGAATATCGCAAATAGTCAAAATGGGGCTCTTACTTCGTGTATTACATAATTGAAATCTTTAGTTTAAAAGTAGGGTTAGTATTCCTTTATTTCAGGTCTCATTAATCCGAATTTATCTAGTTAATATAAATTGGCGCTATTTGTCTAGGTTTGCAATCACGTTGGTTTTCTTCCCGTCCCACCGTTCAGTATGTCGACATAAATAATATTTACTGTAATCGTGTCAATATAAGGTGAATCGTTCGACTGGATCACTCGTTCGATTTCGTCTCTTTCGACAGTCAGTGGCTTTCTAGACATGAACAGCAGCGAAATGGGATACTCAAGTTGCGTCGAATTCGTAATAAACCACACGACCAAGTCAATTATGCCCGATAGGCCTTTTTGGCCTGACTTTAGGCCTTTTTGGCCTTACTGGCCTGACTTTTGGCCTTTTTGGCCTTTGATATAAAGCAATAATCAGAAGAAAACAAAGCATTTGCATAGTAAAACGCATTGTACGTACGCTCATTATTAATCCCGTACGTACGCTCATTGCCAATTACTAAAATAATAATGGCGAAACGTTCGATGGGATCAAATTATTTTGCAAACATACGAATATATACATAAAAATCAGTACCCATAACAGGCATAAGGTAGTGTTTTATATTCATCAACAATAACACGTTTATTATACACGATTAATCGATAATCATTCTTCGTGCGTTTCGTTTCAATGTCCTTTGTTTTGGTATTGCGTGAATAAATATGAAACATGAGCCTGACATATATCAGACAACCGCGTGTAGCTAATAGTCTGAACCGTGATGGATAAGCTAAAGCGAGAGGCCATTAGAGCAAAAGAAAATCGTCAAAAGGCAAAAGAGGAGCTCGCCAAGTACGAGGAGATTTATTCTTTCGTACTTGAGCGTGATGCAGATCTCCTCCTGGCGTTTGAGGTTGAACATCGCAGGCGGATGCAGGAGATGAATCCTGCCATAAAACAAGAGGACCAAAGTGTGGTGGAGAAGTTTTTCGAGGACTTGAGAAATAGCTCTTGAATCGAAAAAAAACAACAAAAAAAAAACGGCTCCCACCACAACTACTAAAAGAATAATGGCGAAACATTCGATGGGATCAATTTATTTTGCATCTTAATATACCGTGTCAATACTGTCTATTACCTTGAACAATTATGAAACACGAACCTAATACATAATGAGAGACAACTTAGGAGTCTACAAGGGATGTGAGGCGTTCTTAACGCTAATTACTAAAGTATAGCTTTGGCTTCTCGAATGGTCTGATTCAGCCAAATAAATCTTAGTAACCGCGTTAAAGTTCTATTTCGGTTGTATCTAGAAAAGCAATTTTGATAAAGTTTTATTTCGCTAACAGGCAAATGAATGCGTTTGAAGAGGTTAGAGTTAGGAGTCTACGAGTGATGTGAGGCGTTCTTAACACTAATTCTATAAGCAGAAGTCGAAGCATTTCGAGCATAGTTGCAACATTAAAGACAAATACAAAACGGTTCTTTTAAGAACCACCAAATTTACAAAAGAATATAAACGAATGGCTCAGTGATCCACATACTGTGCGCTCATTATTATTCCAATCTTAATCCTGTACGGCTTTGAAACTTCGATACCGCACTGCCTGAGTGGAACCCTGGCTTTTTCGTCCTATTTATAAGCAAGTTCGCCAATGGCCTTCGATAATCTTTAATGTATGGATAGCGTTCATCGGTTTTGGCTTTTGCGACGAAGACGAACGAGACAGAGATTTCGGGGGTTTGTCATTAGATTGCGATATTGGCGTGATGGTATTTTTAGACGTTGCTTCCCATTAATCCGAATTTATCTAGTTAATATAAATTGGCGCTATTTGTCTAGGTTTGCAATCACGTTGGTTTTCTTCCCGTCCCACCGTTCGGTATAAGCGTACGCTCATTGCCAATTACTAAAACAATAATGGCGAAACGTTCGATGGGATCAAATTATTTTGTAAACATACGAATATATACATAAAAATCTGTACCCATAACCGACATAAGGTAGTGTTTTGTATTCATCAACAATAACATGTTTATTATACACGATTAATCGATAATCCTTCTTCGTGCGTTTCGTTTCAATGTCCTTTGTTTTGGTATTGCGAGTAATCTTGTACGGGATGTCAACAGACATTTTTTCGTTCACTTTACATATTGCGTGCAGACCAACTCATGAACGCAACGTCTCGTTATTATTCTCTACGTACGCTCATTATTATTCACACTTAATCCTATTAAGTCATTTCCTGTCGGCATCCCTTTGCTCGCTATATGGGGGGGGGGGGGGGGGGGGGGGGGTTACCTACTATTCGACTCAAGTTTCGATTCATGCTCGACAGTCTTCGTTAATCGCTGCTTTATTTGTTCGATCTGTTTCGCGACCTCTTCATTCTGAGTCTTGTTTTGTACCACTAGTTGTTCTTTTAATTGAATTATTTCTGCCTCTAATGTATTTTCCTTCGCTTTTTCTTGTTCGAATTGTTCTTTCAGTAGAGCTACAGTACTGCTCAGAAATAACCTAACACTGCGTTCGCGTTCGGAACACAATTGTGACTTCGGTTGAAAAGTTAATCGGAAAACTTCGTTAATTTCCAGCTTTAGTAAACTGCTAAACGATTTAACTTGATCATTTGATTACTGGACTGGTTATGGAATATGTTCATTAGACGAGATTAAGACAGAAAATATATCGTTCAGAACGCGTTCCAAACTCGTTCGGAACGCGTTCGGAACGCGTTTTTCGTTAGGTTAATTCTGAGCAGTACTGTACTTCACAATAACTCCTCAAACTCTGTAATTTTAGCGGCTCTTGTCACTGGCATTTATTCTTCTTCGTTAGTGGACATTCCCAGGCATGCCCCCAATTGTAACGGTTTCGTTAGAATATATATAGTCCACACGATATAAGCTTTAATGTCAACTCTACACGTTATAATAATACTTCGGTTCTTTAATACAGTCAGCCATAACACACAACAGAACACTGTCGCTCCTTGCATCATCCCTGTTAAGTTCTTGTTTGCCAATAATACCGTATTTTAATGAACTTCTCACACTATCAACAATAACATAAACTCCCTCTATTTCCTCGTGGTCCTGTCCACAAGGCCTTGCGGTCATACACCACATTCCTCCCTTTCTATTATTTAGGTTACAAGCAATATGCTGTAACAACAAAACATGAACGTGTCCGAATCAAATATATATATTCCATTATACAAATGTTTTCAGTCTTCTTAATTATATATATATTTATAGTCTTTCTGGTTCTTGTCGTATCCGAACTGGATAACGCCTTGTAGGTATTGGTTCTGATTCAGAATTGTCCTGGTCTTGCATGGACAATGTTGATTGCAATGTCGGATCATCATTCCTTTGACATGGTTGTATGTGTGTTGTCTTATCTTCTGTAATAGATTCGTAGGACATCACTGGTATTTCCAATACTGAATCTGCAGTAGCTGTTTTGACACTTGAACTAAGCAGCTGCTCTATGTGACTCTTCCATATCACATTCGGTGCAATTTCGACTCGATATGATACAGGTCCTGTCCGAGCGTGTACGATTCCTGGTATCCACTTCTCCTTCCCTCTGTAATTTCTCACGCTTACTGGTTGGCCAACATACAGTTGCCGTACTTCCCCAGATGAACCATTGGACTTTGCTTTAGCCTGCTTCTCCTGGTTGCAAATAACATGTTTTCTGAGGTCTGGTTTTATGAGATCCAGCCTTGTGCGGAGAATTCGTCCCATGAATAGTTTTGCAGGGGTTTCACCAGTTGTGCTATGTGAAGTATTTCTGTACTTCATCAATAATTTGGAAAGCTTGGCCTGAGTCGATCCTGGACCTTTCTTCATTGATGTCAGGGATTGCTTCATCGTCTGGACAAACCTTTCTGCTAAGCCATTGGTTGCTGGATGGTAGGGAGCTGATGTGATATGTTTCACTCCATTCTTCTTCAGAAATAGTTGGAATTCTTCAGCAATAAATTGTGGCCCATTGTCACTGACCAGCTGCTCAGGCAAACCATTTCTTGCAAATATTACGCGGAGTGCTTCAATAGTTTTGAGTGCTGTTGTTGAGTGCATTGCAATCACTTCTGGCCACTTAGACGAAGCATCTACGACCACTAAAAACATCATACCAAGAAATGGCCCAGCGTAGTCAATGTGAATACGTTGCCATGGGGTTGACGGCCACTCCCACGGATGAAGTGGAGAACACTTTGGAGCGTGTTGAACACGTTGACATCCATTGCATCCTCTGGTCAGTTCTTCAATATCGTGATCGATTCCAGGCCACCAAATGTAGCTTCGCGCTAGTGCTTTCATCTTGACTACACCGATATAACTTTCATGTAGTACTTCCAGAACTTGACTTCGCAACTTGGTCGGCACCACAACTCTGCTCCCCCACATGATACATCCCTGATGGACAGTTAGTTCATCTTTTCTAGAATAAAATGGTGCCATAGTGGGTGTCTGTTCCTTATTCCAACCTTTCATTGTGGATTCATAAACTTTAACTAGTGTGGGGTCTCTTTGAGTTTCTATTCTTACTTTCTGGTGTGTGACGGGTAGAACATTGAACTGTGACACTTGAAATGCATGAACGGCATCTTCGGTTTGCTCTGGCAGCTTTGTAGTTGGTTCCAGAGGTAGTCGGGATAACCCATCAGCATTACAGTGCTTTGTCGAACTGCGATATTCAATATCGTAGTTGAACCCTGTGAGGAACAAAGCATATCTTTGAAGGCGAGCTGCTGTTGTTGCTGGAATGGCTTTTGCAGGATTAAAGATGGCTGTTAAAGGTTTATGGTCAGTACGGAGTGTAAATCTTCTTGCAAATACGTAAGTATGAAATTTCTTCACACCCCATATAAGAGCCAACGCCTCTTTATCTATCTGTGAATAGTGTTTCTCTGTCTTTGTAAGAGTCCTTGAGGCATATGCGATGGGGCGTTCTGTGTTATCTTCCATGACTTGAGTTAAGACAGCCCCCAAGCCATATGGCGAAGCATCACATTCAAGCTTTATGGGTCGTTGTGGATCATAATGTGCAAGAACTTCTTCTGAAGCAATTAGTTTCTTGGCTTGAACAAAGGCTTCTTCGCACTCGGGGGTCCACTTCCACTCAATGCCTTTTTCTAACAACTTGTTTAAAGGTTGAAGCAAGGTGGAGAGATTTGGCCGGAAATGTTGGTAATAATTGATAAGACCAATAAAGGAACGGACTTGAGAGACATTCTCAGGGCGTGGAGCATTTACAACGGCCTCGACCTTCTTCTGAGACTTGTGTAAGCCATCTTGACTGATCTCGTGACCAGAGAATTCGATCTTATCTTGGAAGAACTCACATTTACTGCTGTTAACCCTCAGACCATGCTTGTGTAAACGGCTGAGAACCATCTCCAGATTGTTGAGGTGATCTTGCTCTGTTTTACCAGAAATGATCATGTCATCAAGAATGCATTGCACTTGTGGAATTCCTTCCAATACTTGATCCATTGCCTGTTGCCAGATCGCAGGGGCTGCTGCCACACCAAAGACAAGTCGGTTGTACTGGAATAACCCTTTGTGTGTGTGTTGATGGTAAGAAGCTTCCTTGACTCTTCTTCCATTTCCATCTGTAAATAAGCCTGGCGTAAATCAAGTTTGCTAAACTTTTGTCCACCTCCAAGGGAAGCAAAAATATCATCAATTCTTGGAAGAGGGTATTGCTGGACTTGTAGAACTGGATTAATGGTCGTTTTAAAACCCCGCAGAGTCGGATATTTCCATTCTTCTTTAACACTGGAACAACTGGTGATGCCCATTCACTCCATTCCACTTTGGTTATGATGTTCTCATTTTGTAATTTCGTTAACTCAGCTTCCACCTTGGGGCGAAGAGCATATGGCACTTGTCTTGCTTTACAAAACTTGGACTGACTGTCTTCTTGCAATGTGAGTTTGGCCTTTGTATTCTTTAACATACCAATACCTTCTTTAAAAACTTCAGCATACTTATCCAAGATCTCTTGGAGTCTGGTGGGTGAACCCTGGGAACTTGAGATACTGGTTGACAGGGCTTTAATAGCTTTCCAGTCGAGTGCAATGCTCTGTAACCAGTCACGGCCAAGGAGGGCAGGCCATTGTGTTTTAACTACATATAAGTTAAGTTGGTGTGACTCTCCTTTATATTTCACTTCGACATTGAGCATTCCTTCTGGCTCAATTTTCTCCCCTGTGTATGTCTTGAAGGTGGTACTTGTTCGATGCAGCTTTTCAGACTTGAACATAGTGTTGTATTGACTATATGGAATAACGGATACTGCTGAGCCAGTGTCCAGTTCCATTCGAAGAGGTTTCCTATTTACTTCAGGGGTAACCCAAATGATAGTACTACTGTTATTCTTGTCGACTTTGTGTAGCTCTAGGGATGCCAAAGTATCATCACTGTCACTTTCATCTTGGATATTATTTAGGTCTCTCTCTTTTTTCGTAGATAAGCCTGACTTGACTGTGGGAAATGTGTTGATTGGCTTGGAGCGACATACTCGTTTGACATGGCCCTTTTTACCACAGTTTCTACAGTATTGATCTTTAAAATAGCATTCTGGCGCATCATGGCCATCTTTTCCACAGCGATAACACTTACGTTGCTTGCGGTCTTCGCTACTGACTTTGTTTACTTCGATTTCTGGTTTCGGTTTCCCTCTCAATTCCATACAATCTTTTGTGGCAGTTTCCATCGCAACCGCTAACTTCACAGCTTTGTCAAATGTTAAATTTGTTTCTACAAGTAAGCGTTTTTGAATAGCTTCGTTATGTAGGCCACAAACGATGCGGTCTCGTAATGAGTCGCCCAAATTTGTACCAAATTCGCAATGCTCAGATAGTTTCTTAAGTTCAGCAACGTACGAGTGTATACCTTCATTTTCGCGTTGATCTCGCTTGTGGAATCGAAATCTTTCCGCAATTATCAGGGGTTTTGGGGACAAATGACCTTGGAGGATTGCTATGATTTTATCAAATGTTTTCGCTGATGGCTTCGTTGGAGATGTCAATGTACGTAATAAACTATACGTCTTACCTCCGATTACAGTCAGCAGAACTGGTACTTTCTTATTCGTTTCGACATCGTTCGCTAGGAAATATTGTTCTACTCTTTCCACATATGCCATCCAGTCCTCACAGGTTTCGTCAAATGCCTCCAGTTTACCGATAGAGCTCGTCATTTCGTATCACTTCAGACTCAGTCGTCGTTTCTGTGTTATGGAAATGGAAATATTATCGCATACGTTAATCACTCGTTTTCAACAGTTCCAAATGTTAATCAGTGAACTTCTCACACTATCAACAATAACATAAACTCCCTCTATTTCCTCGTGGTCCTGCCCACAAGGCCTTGCGGTCATACACCCCATCCCCTCTCACGTGTTTCACGCGCCACGCTGTTTCTCGCTACAATATATATATATATATATATATATATATATATATATATATATATATATATATATATATATATATATATATATATATATATATATATATATATATATATATATATATATATATATATATAGGAAGGATAGAGCTAAATGTGGAGGTAGCCTGATTGCGTACTTCGCCTCTAGTATTCCATCGCGTAGGGTAACTTTATCTAAGGTCTATAGGACACTTGAGACTATTGCCGTTGAGGCTAAAATCGGAAGGAGAGACATCATCAAAACATTCTGGAAAGAGTAAAAACTGTAGTGATAAATATATTCAATTGGTAGAAGAGGAAATTAATGACATTGTTATGCGGGCATCTCTTAAAAAACAATCCGTGAGTTGCCCTGGTTGGTGATCTAAATATGGATAGGCTTAAACCCGATCAACGCGAGGGTAAAATCCTTATAGATTTAGAGGAAATTAACAACCTGCAGTGTATTATCTCAGAACCCACAACAATTACACCGAATTCTCAGACACTTTTGGACGTAATATTGACAAGTACACCAGAATTATTCAAAAAATGTGGAACTTATGCTCCAGAAATAAGTGACCACTTCTTAGTATATGGAATAAAAAATGTCTGAAAAGTACATAAGTATATAGATCTAAGATCATATAATTTAGGGATGTGAAGAACACTGATTTTAAACAATTAAATCAGGATATTTTGGATGCTCCGCGGCATACTGCTGATATTCTCAGTGACATTGGTGATAAATATGATTACTGGAAAGGCCTTTTTGAAGATATAGTTAAAGAACATGCTCCAATTAAGAGGAAAAAGGTACGAGAGAAAGATTTGCCGTACATGACAATGCATTGGAAAAAAGCGATTAGAAACAATAGAAAGTTTGCTGTCATCTTTGCCAAGAATCGAACTCAGGAGAATTATGATCTGAATTAAGAAGAAGTATCGAAATATTGCTACTAATGAGCGGAGAAAAGCTATCAAGGCTTATTGGTTTAAAAAAAACTGATGAGCTGAAAAGTAACCCAAGTGCGTTTTATAATACGTTTAAGCCATTCATTAGTGATAAAGTTAAATATTCCCCTGAAATATGTTTAAGAATTAATGAGCATACAATAACAAAAAATCAAATAGAAGTTGCGGAATTGCTAACCAACTACTTTACTAATGCAGCTTTGAATATTGGAGGTGATCATGTTAACGATCTTACAGAAAGTGACCACTGTTATCATAGCAGTGTGCATGCATACTATATCCAGGATATTTTTGATGGGAATAAGTTTGAATTTGCGCAATTTAGTAAAATGGATGTACAAAATGCTTTGGAAAATCTCAATCCTAGAAAATCGTTTGGACGTGAACCGGGATCACCGCCTAAATTATTGAAGATGGTTGCTACTGGTATTGCGCCGTCATTAATGAAGCTCTTTTATGACTGTATAGAGTCGAGTAAAATGACCAAGTGTATGGAAATTGGGAGAATGGACAGTATAAAAAGGCGATATACAGGAAGAGAAAAACTATCGACCCATAACGACTCTTCCAACAGTTGATACAATATTTGAGCAAATTATGATCCTACCCCCTGTACAATCGAATGACGGCATACAGAAAGAGACATAGCTGTGAGACGACTTTGCTGCGCCTGGTAGAGGATTGGAAGCAAGGAACTTATAGAAGGAACTTATATGCGTACTTTCCACCGATATGAGTAAGGCATTTGACTCTTTGAGTCATTCACTTACTTTGAAAAAGCTTGAAGCATATGGTTTTGCTCCAGCAACTCTCGATCTTATGCGATCTTTCTTCAACAAACGTAAGAATAGGGTTAAATTAGGCAGCACAACCAGTGAATGGAAATAAATGGTACGAGGCTGTCCTCAGGGGTCATGTTTTGGACCTCTGATATTGAACTTATTTCAAAATTATATGTCTTTCCACGTTCGCAACGCAAGCCTCACTTTGTACGCTGATGATCACCAACTATACATATCGGGAAAAGACTATAACATGGTTAAGAAGACCTTACAGGAGGAGGGACGACGTGCTGCGTTATGGTATAAAGATAAATTTCTCCTAGCGAATTCCGAAAAGTTCCAGTTATTAACTATCAATCCAAGGGGCCTAAACACGAATACTGAATGTCGTTCTATACAGATCGACAATCAAATAATCAATAATACGGATCATATTACTCTACTGAGGGTATACATTGACGAAAGCATTAATTTCAATGGTAATATTAGTGAGCTTTGCAAGAAGGCTAGTAAAAAAGTTGGGGTGCTTTCACGCTTACGTAATCTTATTCCTCTTTCGACCAAGTTAACTATATATAAGTCATCTACCCTCCCGTATTTAACATACTGTCACGTGATCTGGCATTTCTGCAAGGCTTCGGACAACAGAAAGGTTGAACGTATCCAAGAACGAGCGTTGAGAGCGGTATATAGAACTAAGCGAGATGCTTATGAAACACTCCTTGAGCGTGCTGGTTTGCCATCATTATATACTAGACGGATATTGCTATTTACATGTATAAAATAAAAAATCAACTTGCACCTAACAGTGTATCAGAAATATTTACCCACAAACAATCTAGCTATTCATTAAGAAATGGTGACATGGCGAGAAATTATGGACACGCAGGCGCAGTTGGCACATTTTGCTTAAAAAATATGGCCATATGTCAACAAGGTTTACATAGGCAAAATGAATATTATTCGGGCAATCTCTTTACTCGTGTTACCATTTTAAAATGTACCATCGGAAGTTGTTCAAGGCCAACATGGTCTGTAATATTCAAGCACTACTTGCTTTACAGTATAAATATGAGGTATTACAGTATAAATATTGTTGTTTCACATGGTTTGTCCGCAGCGCTGCAAATAGGCGATGTGTCGAAATTCCCTCCATACTGAAGATTAAATTCGGCTTTGAGCCAGACGAATAACGTCTATCGCAGATGTTCCAGCGGTTTTATGTTACCAAATAATCGTACATTTCGATTATCTTTATCGGAATACTTCATCCTAATTATCCATTGCGGTATTCAATCATAAGTTGGACAATATTAGGGACCTTAAGATCTACGACGGCAACCTAGGACGGCGACGTTGTTCAAACAAAAGAATCTTTATGCAAAACAAAAATAATAAAAAATAATGAATTTATTTTGGTAATTTGGAAGGATTGGTTTTTGGAAACGTGTTTTTTTGTATCACGAGGAACCGAATGTAACGCCAATATGCCATTAAGAGTACACACAATATAAACTAATCGACTGTTGACGAATTTTAGCGATTCTTAGTTAGAAAATGTCGATTTAAGGTAGCAATAGTGGAAAAATTTACAAATATGAAAAAAAAAAATTTTTCCATTTTTGAATCTGAGAAATCGTTTTCTGTAAGTGAAAAAAAAATTGAGTTGAAAAAATTGAGTTTTAAAATCTGATTGGACGAGGTCTAATTGGATGATAAGAAGGCGGGACAATTGATCAAAGCCTTTCAGGTGCTTTTTCTCAATTCAATTCTGCACCAAAGTTTGCGTTTTTCTCCCGATAAAACTTCGCCGCGTTTTAACAGTTTTCGCTGAAATTTTTGTCGGTTGTTGAAAACATACCCTTTAACGAAAAGGTGTGGGCGATTTTTGATACGTTGCGTGTTTTCGTTTTTATCGCGTTTTGAATTTAAAAGAGATGAAATATGTTGTGACTCCCATGAAAATCATTATTAAAAATTGAACGAAACAGAATTTCAAAAATCGCCGACATGTTTTTGCTGCTCATTTATCGGAGGTTACAACGGTATAAACTGGAAAACCATAAATTAAATTCCAAAGGACTTTAACCAGACGAACCCAACACACTTATTTTTTCTTTCAGTAAATAAAACAATTGAACAATTCACCTCCAATAAAATTAGGTTTTAACACTGTTTTCTATGATCAATTTGCATTAAATGGATGTATAACAAGTTGTGATCGCATTAATAGAGGCGCGATGCAAGGTGTTTCACGACGCGATGCCGGATAACCCAATTGCTACCTTAATTGCGTAACAATAGTCTCAAGTATTATTAACATAGGCTCCTCCCACTCATATCCACAATTTCTCGCCATGTTTCGATATACCTAGATTCAATACACTCAATTATGGTAAACTCTCACTACGTTTTTTTGGACCAATGTTATGGTCAAGGTTAAGTAGTGATATTAGGAATTCTACAAGTCTTAAGGTATTTAAAAATGTTATTCGTAAGTTGGATATTAGCAGCCTTTTAGAAAATAGTAACTGCTGTGAGCTTTGCAGTACATGAATCTTCCATGTATGTCTGACTAATCGTTTTAAGTTCATTGTAAATATTATTTTTATTGTAAATTATCTTATTATGCAATTGCCTATATTATCTTACTTTTGTAATTTATTGGCAGTTAGATAGGATATATTAACTTTTTTGTAATTTATTTGTAGTTATATAGGATATATAGTGTCCCCAATTAGCCTTCTTAGGCTAAATAATTTTTTGACATTTGAATAAAGTTATTGTATTGTATTGTATCACATCTGAAATGGTTTAAAATCTACTAAATTCCATGCCTTCTCACAAAGCAACCGGTGCCGATGGACTGAGCATTAAGATCCTAAAGATTGCTGCTTCAGCAGTGTCAGAATCTATTAGTAGATTAATCAATCATTGTATTGATAAATGTAGTTTCCCGTCTGCATGGTAGATAGCGAAAGTAAAACCTATTTACAAAGGTCAAAATAGTAAAGATGATGTAAATAGCTACCGCCCAATATTAATACTTCCGATTTTGTCAAAGATCTTTGAAAAACATGTGCATGATGCTCTGTACAACTACTTAAAAGCAAACAACTTGTTTATAGGTTACAATCTGGTTTTCGTAAGCATCACTCGACAGAAACAGCTCTTATTCGTTTAGTTGACCAGTTGTTGCTGAACCTTGATCGAAATCATATTAGTGGACTTATTTTTGTGGATTATAGTAAAGCATTTGATCTGGTAGACCATAAAATTATTCTTGCTAAGTTAAAGAACTACGGAATGGAACCAAGTGAACTTGAACTGATGGATTCCTACTTGTCCAATAGAAACAGTTTGTGGATATTGATGGTTGTAAATCCTCAGCTCGATCTACTATATATGGTGTTCCCCAGGGTTCCGTTCTTGGCCCATTGCTGTTTTTGATTTTTATCAACGATCTTCCTTCGAAAATTTAACATTGCATTGTGGACATATATGCAGATGATTCAACCTTAAGTACACTTGTAATTGAAAATAATTTACAACACGATACTAACCAATTAGTGAAGTGGTCAGAAGAAAATAACATGATTTTAAATGTATCAAAAACAAAGGCGATGTTAGTGACAAGTAAACGATTGTGCCTTAAACTTGAAAATAACAATTTAAAGTTAACAGCGAATGGGAATGTAATTGAACAAGTTTCCACAAACAAACTACTTGGCGTCATAATTGATGATAGATTATCTTTTGATTCTCATGTTGACTACCTGTGTAAAAAACTTGCCCAGCGAATTGGTGTCCTTAAAAAGATAAGAACATATCTTCCCTTTACTGAAAGGAAACAATTCTACAATGCAATAATTAAACCAGTCATGCTATATGGTTGTACAGTATGGACTTCTTGCTCGAAAAGTAACATTGACAGACTAGTGTTCATGCTACAGAAACGTGCTGCGAGGGTAATTCTCAATCCATATACACGAGAGAGGAGTGTTAAATTATTTCGAAATCTTGAATGGATTCCTTTCTATGATGAGATTGAAATTATAAAATGCTCAATAATTCACAACAGAATATATGGAAACAGTCCCTTGTATATCAGTGATATGCTACCGCGCAACTCTGACGTACACACAAGATCTTCGAGGCACGGACATATTAATATTGTTTGCCCGCGTTACAAAAGGTAGAATGATGGAGGACGATCTTTCGCAGTTTCTTGTACCAAATCATGGAACAAATTACCCTCCGAACTCCGCAAGAAAGCATCTATAATTACTTTTAAGAATTCCTTGAGGAAACGTTTTTTAGATAATTATATTGGTGTTGATCATTTTACATATTACATGCTTTTAACTATTTTAATATTTGAGGGCCATTAGTTTGTCAGTTTTCTAACTGTTATACAGTATGTTACACTCTCGAAATAAAGTTGTTATTATCATTATTATTATAGGGGGCTCAGCATAACTTTCCCGAATTAATGATGACGTCATTATTAATCTATTTAATGCATATCCAATGAACAACACGAATTGCCAATAAGTATGGTCTAAGCATTATTATACATGCACGTTTTTCGTTAAAACATGGTCATGCATTAGAAACATGTACATTAGGGGGGGTCTGCGGTATGAATTTTTCATTCTCAGAAGTGTATTTCCGCCAACGTGAGGGCACTTTTCACGTTTTTTTCAGCCGCGGCAGTGTGCGGGTTTACCAGAAACACACATTTTCCAAATTTAGACCGCGTGGATATCTATCTCTCCTGCGCATGGGGAATGCGTTGCACGACTGCAGAAGAGAAGGAAGGAAAAGCAATTAGCCACAAAACCAAATGTATTAGGTATATTCAAGTTGAATATACGAGATAACGTTTAGACAATACCCGGACCCAGGTCTGGCTATGCCACTGACCAATATTCAACAAAGAACAACAATGAAATCCCAGATTAATTCCCTCAATAAGAATCTGTTATAATGTCATTAAGTTGCATTCAAATATTAGAATAATTTAAGACAAGACTATTTTTATTTTACTAGTTAGAAGAGCGAAAACGCGCGCGAACCGTCCTTATGCGCGGCATCGGAAAATTTGGCCCTGGTAACTAGATATAGACAGAAGCTGATTGGTAGACCTCTGCATTTGAATTAATATTTAAATTGCAACCGTCACATGATTGCGAATGCAAAAATTGAAACGGTATTGAAACGGTTTTTTGGTGCGTTAAATTTGGCGTAATTTAAATTTAAATTGACGCCAGCGCGACAAACCGCTTTCCGGAAGAAGCCGCCATTTTAATTCGCCGACGGCGAAAGTTATATGCCATAAAAACCGGGATATACTTCATGGTAACAATACATATAGTCTCCCACCGTATTTTACGGTTATTGTTAGGGTTATGGTTAGGATTAGAGTTACGGTTGGGGTTAGGGTTAGGGTTAGGATTAGGGTTAGGATTTGGGTTACGGTTGCGGTTAGGGGTATAAAAAACAGATGGAAATCAGGTTTAGGATTTTGGTGATATTTACCAGCATTTCGTTGAATTCTAAGAGAGTATAGCGTCGTACGGCTACCGTGCGAATACCTTCAGTTCAGTGCTTCTCTTTATCGTTTAACTTTTTGACTTGACTCGCTAATTTTAATGTAATTTAAATAATTGTACACTGTATTGTGTATTTGCTCCAAGCTCAGAAATCTAATAGACACCTTTTGAAATACTTAACAGAGGGATTTGGAAAAATTTGAAGGTGTGTAATGTTTTGAATGTTTAGAATTTTCAATTTTCAAAACATATATGTATAATATTTTGACAGTTGGAATTAAATCCATGCAGTTTAAAATATATACCATTTGTTCTTTATAATACTGCAGAATAGTAAGTGGTAGTACAAATTTTGGAATTGCATGTACAGTATGTTTATTATTTTATTAAAATTATAAATACTATGCTTGATAGTTAGCCTATATATACAGTAGTTTAGGGTGAAAAAAACATGCATACTACTGCTGTGTATATATGACCTAGGCCTGGCCTACAATTTTGTAGCAATAAACAAGCATTACTGTATACTTGTCAGTGTTAATATATACACTGCTGTAGTGAATAAGGGAGCGCTCGGGGGGAAACAGACGATACAGTACATGGATGATTGTCAAGCAAGCTCATATCCTCAGAAAAAATATTCTGTGTCCCGGACAGGGATAACTTCCTGATTTCCAGTGAGATGCTCTAACCACTGAGCTACCAACACTCAGATGGCGAGTGATGGTTACATTGATGTACTGATTCTATTGATATATGTCTGCCTAAATTCAGCTCGCATTTGCATACATCAGTGTATATATTAACACACCCAATCATTACTGATATATATAGTAACTGCTGTGCATAGGCAGTACATATATCATTAGAACAGCACATCATTGTAACCTCTCTCCATCTGAATCTTGATGGCTCAATGGTTAGAGGCCGTCACAGGCAATAAGGTTATAATTTGTTTATGTTTCTGACGATATGATCTTGACATCCATGTTTTGTATACTGGCATGTATTCCATATATAATCTGTGTTTACAGAACTCCATCCATTATGGAACATGTTAGACCTACAGTTACTTAGCTGGCCTAGTGGGTCACAATTTATTATGTCGCGATCTGTCAATGTAAAATACAGCTTATTATTATTATGTTCACATTGCCTATGTTGACACTACTAAGTACTGTGTTAGCTAGATCATTGTCGACAAGCAGACTAGGCATGGCATCCTGAATATAGGTTATAATATATATGTGCATGGTGATATAATTTAGATACTATAGTACACAATGCCATATATATGCTTTGTTACATGGCAAATATGGTACAGTGTATCCGCAATCTGCATTAGGCATTATTATTATTAGTACTAGAAATACGTATACGCAACAACCCTCGCCCGCTTACTGTTTGAAACTTGTATAGCGTACGTAGTTGATTACAGCATTTTAATTCTTACTTTTAGTTGTACTTGAATTAGATAATAGCCCATTCATTTGCCAAACTGAATATACTCTCAGTGGATAATATCTCTGAGAGCTTTGTGTTGTCTGAATTTAATTGTTTCATAGGACATCAAAATAAATAACATAAATACATTCATGGTTATAGTAAGTATAAACAGACACTATTGGCTGTTGAAGGAAGAAAGTGCATCTTTTTCATAGGGGTGCATAATATACAGTAGAACCTGAGTTTGATGACCACCCCTAAAATTGCCAAGCAAAAGTGGTCGTAAACGACAGGTGCAATGGCAAACGTACGCAATGCGTACGTACTTCACATTTGATCTCGAAAATATTTTATTTACAGCAATTTTATCTAACAAACAGACTAAAGAGTAAGGAGCAACGATACTGTATATATATTCTAATTTTGTATGCACAGTCAAAGTTATTGGCGCTCTTGCATTATAAACAAAGATGACGGATAAAAAAATATTATTTACGAACCTCACACGGCTAGGTATTCGAACATTTCCAAGCGTTAGATCGTTTGATGGTCTACAACATACGTAAATTATGTTAAGCATTATGTTGTATAAGCAAAGTTATTTGGAATCTCACACAACAAAGTTTAACAAAACTATCAAAATGCAGTTGCTTATGAAAGTAAGCAAACCAATACTAAAAAAGCAACAAGTGCCTCTTCTTGTTACCTGTATTCGCACATGGTCAAAATTCTTGCTTGTTGATTGTAACATATTTCGCATTTGGGACGATGAAAAGCGGTTGCTGATGAGACCTGTTTCCTGTATTCGTGCGCTGTCAAAATTCTTGTATGTTTACATGCAAAAGCAAACGCTTATCTTGTAAAAAAGTCGCTCATGACAGGTTAAATGCTAAAAAGTGGTCGCGTTTGGCAGGTGGTCGTTAATTGCTGGTATATACATTTTAACTACAAATTGTCCGCAGCAAGTGGTCGTGAACGGCAGGTGGTCGTAAAACATAGGGTCATAAAAACTCAGGTTCTACTGTATAGTGCAACTGTATAGGGTCTATTCCAATTAAGGCAATGAATAACAGCTGTATACGCAGGCTAATTCAAATTGGGTTATAGGTTTCTATAGGCTAATAGGTTTCTCTGTAGGTTGCCTATAGAAAATGTTCCAATTGCTTATAGAGGTCTATAGGTTTCCTATAGGATGGCAGGCCTATAGACTTTTTTTGTTAGGGTATTGATTTCTCTCAAGAGGACCGGTCTCAATGCAGATTAAGGAAAATGATCTTTCCTAACTCAGAACTTGAAACTGATTTGTTAATTAGAAACCCTAGGATTGTAAGTACCTCTTGTAATTAGAAATTCGGTGAAGGTGATTTTCGGTGATTTTCACATCATATCTAAAGAACTAATATTATCTCAATGAATCTATTCATACATACATGTTTTAGCAATTAAGGCAATTGATAATCTGCAGGATATACAACTTTTCAGTTAAAATTAATTGTTGTAACATTGTAATTATGTTTTTATATTTGTAATACTTTAATTTGTTAATAGGCCCAGTGTAATAGTATTGAAGGCTTGATTAACAGCCTCTGACAGTGACAATCATACCTACACTAAAATATATTGGGACTGATTGCTATAGAAAAAGCGAAAGCGACGCTCGGATTGGGTTCACAAACTATGATAAATATATTAGATATTCCGACGACGATATCTTATGAACTACTGGCTCTAACTCTCTAGCAAATACATCAAATGAAAGCCTGACTAAAACTCGGACATATTTACAAAATTATCTTCGTAACTGACCACTAACAGCATCAAAAAAGAGAAAACGGGTTTACCTTTTGTCGCCAATTAAAATTTACGAGCTTGTTATCTTCCGCCAATGGTACTGTATCTTTTGAACACTACATTTTCAATGAACTTTTTGAACACAAATCTTCATTCGCCGTATAAATTCCTTTTGTTACCAAGGCAACGAAAATTGGACGGCGGTTGACGGTTGATGCATAACCAATTCTGCAGACAGCATCCCACGAGAAGGGACTAAACGCCGGTCGATATTAGCACCCTCGCCCTCAGGCCTTCGGCCTTCACTTCGCGCCGGGCGAGGGGATTATTGTTAATGCATTATTATTAGTAGTACTAGAAATACGTGTACACAACAACCCCTCGCCCGCTTACTGTTTGAGGCTTTAATATTGCCAAACTGAACAGATTTTCAAACTGCTTATTTTTTGGGTGCAATTTGTGGGTCACGGCGGTCAGATTGGGAATATTTTCTCCCACTAGCGCGGGCGCGTATTGTCAGCGCTGTGTGCCATTAGAGGTGATTAGCTCAGCTGATAGCTCTCTACCTGTTGAGCTATCAAACCGCATAGTGATTGGAGGCGTGTTTTATTCCATGTAAGTCCATGAGATATTCTTGTGACAACTTAACACTCATATATCAACAGGTTGAGTGGTGAGCTGGATTCCCAAAGGTTTCCCTTTTGAGTTCAATTATTTTTATTGATTTAGCAGTGTAAGAAATCATGAAAATGTCCTTATGTTTCTCTGAGGATGATTCTGAAACAAGGAAGACATCTACTTGTGAAAGGGATAATCTGATTCATGCTTTCACTAAGTGTGGTGGTCTTTTAGTATTTTACTCTGGCCAACACCAGATGGATGAATACATGAATACGATGTAGAAATTCCGCAAACGTTTAAAACAGTCTGTGTAAAATGTCACTCATGTCGTCCCCTATCTAGTTTGCTTGTTAAAATGTGCTGTTATTTTATTTCTTAGTTTAGAAGTTAACCATGTTATCTGTTCAGTGATTTAATTTTATATCATAGGGACCCCGTAATGGAGCAACAAGCTCTGTGGGACATCCCTGCCACCTTTTTGGCAAAGCTTGTAAAATAAAAAAATAAAATAAAATGAAACCGGGCTGGCAGGGTTATTGGGGTTGACACAATTGATTGTAGGATCTTAGGACTGGTTAGTCCAGCAAAATGTACCTCCTCTTGATTAGGACCAATTTTTCCTGGCAGACCAGCCGCACTACTCAAACGTATTGTGTTCCATTTAGCAAAATATTGCTGGACAGACCGGTCTGACCGTGTAATTGGAAAGCCCTATTAGCTTTATACTGTGAAACATGTATAAACTAAATTTGGGATCAATTTTTGTTTTGTGTATTGATTTTTGTGAATTGCATGAGCTCAGTTAACTGGGCCAGTCCGGTCCATGTACTCGTCCCCTTATTTTTGGTAATAAAAACTGGATTGTTTTTTAAGCACAAGAGAGACCAACTGAGACTGGCTTATTGATGAATGGGCTAAATACTATTCCTTTGACCTATTTATAAAAAGACATGAGCCTTGATTATGTTATTTTGGCTAAAACTAGATAATTTTATTCAGCAAAAGGGAAGTGTCGGCAAGAATATTTGTTTATGTGTTTTGGTTTGTTCCTTTAATGTTTACTACTAGAAATACGTTATACGCAACACCCCTCGCCCGCTTATACTGTTTGAAACTTTTATAGCGTAGTTGCTAATTTACTACTGTAATACAGTACTGTAGTTCTTTTACTTGAATTAGGTATTAGCCCATTTATTTGCAAAACTGAATAAATTTGCAGTGGACAATATCTCTGAGAGCTTTGTGTTGTTTGAATTTAATTCTTCCATAGGACATCAAACTAAATAGCGTAAACTTTTTAAATTTTTGGGTGCAGTACCTGGCACCTGCACTGAACAGAATAGTGGGGAAGTTTACTACTGTTTCTAGACTTTCTACCATAAATCACTAAGAAAGAAATTACAGCACTTGTCTCACACGAGAGCAAAACTCGGGCCCCAGGACTGACATGTGTACCCCTTCCATAAATTTCCATGAGATGTATGAATGATCCCTTAATTGCAAGTATATATTTTTAGACATCTCATACCTTTATAATGTTATTGTATGGTAGTAACAGTACAGCATAATATACAATTATTGGATGAGGTTGAGCATCATGATATCAAGAATTATCCAGACCGAGGTCAACGTTACCTGCCAAAGCAGATAACTTTGACCGAGGTCTGGATAACTCTTAAATATCATGCGTAAGCCGAATCCAATAATTGTTTTATTGTACATTGTTCAAGATAGTCTTACTATAAAAAATATACAAACAAATCTACTACAGGCGTTTTTTAATTTGTAATTTGTGCACGTTTGGTCCTAGTGACGTCATCAGTGTTAAATATTTTTTGTTTTGGACACCTCCGTGCAATAATTCACAGTATTCAACAGAAATGAGGTCGCACCTGCCAGAGATTAATAATTCACTGGAATTGACCAATAGGAAACGAGAATGAATTTTGAATGTATAATAAATGCTTTTAGCCAGTGGAATTGGGGAAAGTGTTGAGATGAACGGGTACTTTGTGTTACTGGTAGGGCCGCAATACGCATAATGGTTGCAACATTTCATTGGTCTGCAGAATACACCAATCACAAGTGATTGACGTGGCGATGTGGCCGGGCCTCTTGCAAGACCCGGGCATTTTGGCATTTTTAATTTTTGAGTGCAGCAACAGAATAGTGGGGGGTCTACTGCTGTTTCTACCATCAATCACTAAGAAATAAATTACTTTTATCACAATATTGATGACTCACGAAATAATAAATGCAGTATTTTGTATATAGACACCAAAGGCTGTTGAAGGAAGAAAGTGCATCTCTATCATTTAAAAAAATCAAATTCGTTCAAATGTCTTAGGGGTCCATTCAAATTAGATTTACTAAGACGTACCTATTAGGGATAATACACCAATTGTTGGTGTGGATAGATTGTATACAGTAAGTTGATAATTCTACCCACATTGGACTACTGTGATGTGGAGCTGGCAGCAATATGGATAACTAAATATTGATGGTCATAATCAGATGTCTCTAGGCATAATGCATGTCAGGGAAACTGATTGGTTAATAGAAATCCCAAGTTTTGTACCTCTTGTATTAGAAGCAAGTTACATTGTGTAATGCTAGTTAGGAAATTCCATGGCATTTTAACATCATATCTACCAGTAAAGAGCTATTTTCCATGTTTCAATTAATCTGTTCATACACGTTATAGCACCATTATCTATTGCCTTAATTGACAATATGTGAAGGATATACAACTTTTGAGTTAAAATTAGTTTTTGTAACTTTGTACTGTACATTTGTAACAACTGTAATTTGTTAGAAAACAAGACCCCATATATTGATACCAGTGTTAGCATTGAAGGGGCTATCCTGTATAAATATTATTGTATTATTATTATTATTATTATTATTATTATTATTATTATTAATACTACTAATAATAATGCATTAACAATAATACTACTAATAATAATACCTAATGCAGATTGCAGATACCATATTTGCCATGTAACAAAGCATATAATATATGGCATTGTGTACTATAGTATTTAAATTATATCACCGTGCACATATATATTATAACCTATATTCAGAATGCCATGCCTAATCTGCTTGTCGACAATGATCTAGCTAACACACATAGTAGCTGTCAACATACCCAATGTGAACTTATAATAATAAGCTGTATTTTACATTGACAGAATAAGTTGTGACCCACTAGGCCAGCTAAGTGTACTGTAGGTCTAACATGTTCCATAATGGATGGAGTACTGTAAACACAGATTATATATGGAATACATACCAGTATACAAAACATGGACGTCAAGATGATATCGTCAGAAACATAATATTCCTGGTTGAAAAAATTATAACCTTCTTATTACCAGTGACGGCCTCTAACCATTGAGCCATCGAGATTCAGATGGAGAGAGGTTACAATGATGCACTGGTTCTAATGATATATGTACTGCCTATGCACAGCAGTTACTATATATTTCAGTAATGACTAATGATTGGGTGTGTTAATATATACACTGCTGTTATATCAATAGAATCAGTACATCAATGTAACGTTCACTCACCATCTGAGTCTTGGTAGCTCAATGGTCAGATCATCTCACTGGAAATCAGAAAGTTATCCCTGTCCGGGACACAGAATAATTTTTCTGAGGATATGAGCTTGCTTGACAATCATCCATGTACTGTATCGTCTGTTTCCCCCCGAGCTCTCCCTTATTCACTACAGCAGTGTATATATTAAGTATTAACACTGACAAGTATACATAGTAATGCTTGTTTATTGCTACAAAATTGTAGGCCAGGCCCAGGTCATATAAACACAGCAATAGTATGCATGTTTTTTCACCCTAAACTACTGTATATATAGGCTAATTATCAAGCAGATAGTATTTATAATTTTAATCAAATAATAAACATACTGCACATGCAATTCCAAAATTTGTACTACCACTTACTATTCTGCAGTATTATAAAGAACAAATGGTATATATTTTAAACTGCATGGATTTAATTCCAACTGTCAAAATATTATACATATATGTTTTGAAAATTCAAAACATTACACACCTTCAAATTTTCCCAAATCTCTCTGTTAAGCATTTCAAAATGTGTCTATTAGATTTCGGAGCTTGGAGCAAATACACAATACAGTGTACAATTATTTAAATTACATTAAAATTAGTGAGTCAAGTCAAAAAGTTTAATAAACTATAAAGTGAAGCACTGAACTGAAGGTAATGGCTATTCGTACGGTAGCCGTACGACGCTATAGTCTCTTAGAATTCAACGAAATGCAGGTAAATATCACCAAAATCCTAAACCTAACCCTAATCCCAACCAAATTGCTAACCCTAACCAAAAAAACTATGCAGAAAAGGCAAATTAATCGCTCAACACAGACCGGTGAGTCAGTGACAATCACAATGTACATAATTATAATAGTCCTTTTACCTTTTACTTGTGTCTGTCTTTGATTATCTTGTCCTTCAACACTACGGTTTCGGCTTGAAATCAGCTGATAATCCAGGGCCAAATTTTCCGATGCCGCATGAGGACGGTTGATGCATATATATATATATATATATATATACCTATAAATCCTATCCGAGATCAGGATTAGCTTGGATCTCACGTGATAAGGGACTAAACGCCGGTCGATATTAGCACCCTCGCCCTCAGGCCTTCGGCCTTCGGCCGGCGCTTCGCGCCGGGCGAGGGGATAACAGGGCCTATAAAAATCTAATTAAAATAAACACCTACACGTACATCTGTGAACCCCCGATAGTAGATGAGCATGGCATGCTCATAAGGTAAAGTAAACACAATACAAAATATGTTTAAATAATACCAATATTGTATTACATACATACATACATACATACACGCAACATACATACATTATGAAACTCACTCCCCATGTACCCGTACATCAAGCATTATGCTACACCACATGGCATTTAACTCATAGACTATTCATCTTTACAATAACTGTGTTATTACTTTCCTGGTTTCTAATATCCTAACCCACCCGGCTGTCAACATTTCCAGTAGCACAATGAAGAACAATACTTGTTGTGTCTGACCAAGCATTACTTTGAAGTGAACATACTGCTTCTTTAATTGTGCCAAATAGTGTTCTGCTCTCCTATCTTCCAGTAGTTTACCTATCATAGAAATATAATAAAATTAGGGCTATCAATGAAATATTGATTAACACATACAAGTATTTATTTTACAATTCCATAACTTTAAAAAATATTCCAAGCAAGGTATATCATACACATATTTTAACTTCATAAGAAACACTTGGCGTGGGTTTCAAATTCATTAGATATCGATATAAATTACCATTACTACAACACTTCCAGCCCGTCTTTATTCCTCGTTCGTAAAACAACCTCTATAAACCGGTTAACTTACTTGCATCAATCTCCTGTCGAGTAATTTCTTTCTCTCGATCTTTCTAAATACAGCAAACTTCTCAGATTTCTCCTCATATTCAGCTTTCAGTTCAGTTGCTCAGCAGTTTTGTCGGACTTCCTCTTTAAAGCATGTCTTTTACAAGCGGTACCCTTTACAAGCGAATATTCCCAAAAGGTATGACATTTCCTCGCTTAGTCACACTTTCCACTGTGCTTATTTTCCTTGCTGCACGTCCGATTAAATTCACACAATTTCCGCTTTCTAAGATGCAAAATTTCAAAGAGAATACTGACATTAATCGCTTGGCAAAGAAGGCAATTCAAGATGGCGGACAGATCAATAGTATGAATCAAAACATGGGTTTATACGGCGAATACTTACAATTTATGTTCGTTTTCCACTCCACTGGTTGAAGCCATGATCCTAAACTTTATTTTGAATTTAGCAAAATTTTGTTTACCAAAATCATGACGTTTTAAAAAACAAATTTATCCCCAGAAGAGGTACTCTGAGGCATGTTTCGTCTTCAAACGCGAAGACAATAAAAATTAAGGTACAAGTCCTAAATTTAGAATACATTTTCTGCTACAGTGTACTCAAAAATGCCAAGAACAAAGAATTAGAGCGCACACAGAGCTTGTTTAAACTCAACTTTGCTTAAAAAGTGGGGGTAAACAAAATCTTCGTTAGGCGCAAAATATGGCCCGTGGGATACTACCCCACTCTTTTTTGTAGAGAGGAAGGGTATATCTACATATTTATGGAGGACTAGTCTGAAAGTGTGTGTATAATTTATATAAATCATTGCGCACTCTTGCGTGACGTGCTTGAATGGCGGCCATTACAGAAACCAGCCACTGAAATAAGACACCTCGTTAATCCCATCTGGGAGAAAATCAGGCAAATCTGACCACCGTGGGTAGTGTACTTAACAGAACCCAAGTGGGAAAGTTTGACAACACTAAATTGTCTCACAGGCAGGGTTAGACACCAATTGTGTAACTATTGATTGTTGAAATTAATAATTAATTGTAATAATTATTAATTTAAATAATAATTTTATTAATTATATACAGTATTACATAATTAAAGTTAATTATGTCAGTTATGGTTTTAATAATAAATTTCAACATGCATGTTTGCAGTAACAGTGGCATACTCATAATTTTACTCAAAGTACAATTGTATTCACAAGACTGCATAACCTTGTACATACACGTACCCTACTGTAATAATGTAATCTGCATGTTCCTTATTGTCTAATTGTTAGTATAAGCAGATACCAAAAGATTCATCATAAATTTATCCTAGACCAAATTGATAAGCCTGATAAACCTTTTATTCTTTTAGAAGACTTCTGTTTCTTAACTTTTATTAATATTATATAATTATGCACATACATGTACCAGTATTTCAATGGTATTCAAGTACCGGTAACACAATTTCAAAAAATGAAATGACAAAAGCCAATAATATACAACAAAGAACGATATTGCTTAATCTAATTATTTCACCAATATATATATTAATTCAGGATGAAATTCCTTTCAGCTGCTTCTTGTTAGTGAGGTGATACCACTTGTTTAATCCCTAACAATTGTTCCCCTGACACAGTGAGTGTTAACCCACCCAATTATACATTATACATTATACAGTATTTATCCTTCAAAAGCTGTGTAAATATATACATTGCAAGCCTAGGACTGGCACTGTCCAGACCTACTATCCAGGACAAAGGTAAATTTAAACAGACACACTAAGCCATTGGCCAGAAGGGCATATGCCATAATATCAGATGAGCGTAAATGCTGATTGTTATAGCCAGTATGATGTATGTTTACACTATTAAAGTCAATAAAATGTAAGCCAGGTTGGTCCTATAAACTTGCAATATAAACGCAGCTAAAGTCTGTAATTTTTTACATCCTTACTACAAGACACCAGTATACTCTATATCAGCTAATTTTTTAGTTTTGCAATGAGTGTTGTCTGACTATATATTGATAAGCTCGATCAACCTTTTATTCTGTTAGAAGACTTCTCTTGCTTTTATAGGTATATTCAAGTACTGGTAACACATTTCAAAAATATGAAATGACAAAAGTCCATAATATGCAACAAAGAACATTGCTTAATCTAATTATTTCACCAATATATCATTAATTCAAGATGAAATTCCCTTCAGCGAGATGATACCAGTTGTTTAATCCCTAATGTGTTCCCCTGATACAGAGTGTTAACCTACCCAATTATACAGTATCTATATATACAATATATATCCTACAAAAGCTGTGTAAATATATACATTGCAAGCCTAGGACTGGCATTATCTAGGCCTAATACAGGACAACGGTGTTTACACAAACACACTAAGCCATTGGCCAGACCAGCATGCCATCAGATGAGCGTATAAACACTGATTGTTATAACCAGTGTGGTGCATGCATGTTTATAGACTATTAAAGTCAGTAAAATGTAGGTCCTGGTTAGTCCTACAGACTTGCAGCATAAACACAGCTATAATCTGCACTTTTTTTACATCCTTACCACCAGTACTGGTACTCACTATATAGGCTAATTATCAAGTATTGCAATTATTCCATTGAGGATGAGGTTGCAAAAAGTGACCGAGTGAAACAATGGCATATGGTGCTGGCTAATTTAAATAAAAGTAGAAAATCTGCCATTAAAAATTTGTATTAACATTTGTTATTCTGCAATATTATGATAAAGCACATAATTTAATGGTATATCGTGTGTAAGGACTATTCAATTTCGAGCGCAAGCCCTTCAAAGAGTGATTTGACAGGCTCACGTTTGTTTTGTTTTTAGTCGCCATGACGCAATGCCAAAAGTGAAATGTTCCGACCATAATATATTTTCAAGTACTAACTCTAAGAAATCATTCTACATATCTAATGAAAGCTTGATTAACAGCCTCTGACATACCTACAAAAATATTTTTGTAACTGATAGCTAACAGCTTGAAAAAAGCGACGACGCTTGGATTGGATTTGACAAAATCCGAGTAAATATTTTAGATATTCAGACGACCATATCTTTTGAACTATTAACTCTAGAAAATCATGCTACACATCAAATAAAAGCCTGAATAACATACTCAGACATGTTTGCGAAACGATCTTTGTAACTGATTAACAGGTTTAAAAAACCGAAAACGGGTTTACCTCTAGTTTTGACGCCACGTATAAAACTTGATTTACGAACTTGACATCTTCCTACGACGATATATTGCATTTTCACTGCCTTTTCACGATCTTTTTGAACACAAATCTTCATTCACCGTATAACCCGACAAAACACGTACTTTACTTTTACGGTTCAATAGTAAATATTTAGCCTGCGTGGGAGGGGATTTCGGGGGGGGGGGGGGGGGGATTGGGGGGGATTGCGGGGGGGGGATTGCGGGGGGAGGAGGAAGGAGGGCCTGCCGCAAACCCCCACTGATTTGCCTAAACGCCCCCCTTACGCCCCCTGTCATAATCGACCAATCAGAATGAACCGAATAGAATAATAATATCGGAGGGAAAGCCCAGCACATAAACATTCAATACAATATGGTTCGAACAGCGAAAGAAAGTCCAGATAATTACTGCAGAATTTGTAAATGTGATTTCAAAACCTGTATAGGAAATTTCGAGAAGATTTTACACGCTTCAACACTAAACCTATTCAAACCCTCTCAGAGAAAAGAATCATTTGGAGTCATTCTCTCCGATTTGTGTGAAACGTTTGGCGTACCGTTGGCGAAGACAAGTAATCATTCCACCAAAGTTTGCAGGTCATGTTCAAGGAAAATTATAAAAGCGAATGAACTTATAACAGAATTGAAATCATCTCTAAACATATTACACCAGAAGTTCCGTCTAAATCCCGAAATTCAAAAGGAAAAGACGCCTGAGAAGCGTAAGTTGTTAACACCAGATCGTGGCGTTATAAGTCCGGCAAACCGAAAATATCTTCGTGTCAACTCTCCTATGCACAAGAGGAGTATAAGTTCTGCAAAGAGAAAATGCACGTTTAACGAAGATTCCTGCAGTCCGGGTCCCATAGACGTTATCGAGGTTATCGAGGTTGACGACCCGACCGATTCCACGAAGGTTCCCAGCGGAATAAACTCAGATGAAGTATTTGATAAGCTAAACATAGACGATTTGAAAACGTGTGAAGGTGGACGCTCGCAACTTCAATTGAAAGTGGTCTTAGTCCATCCAAACGCCGATGTTGTTGTCCGCAACCCTACTAATGAAAAGACCGTTCAAATAATCAGAAATATTGTCAATGGAGGATGGACTGCCGTCGCCAATGCAGTGTTCGATCACCAAGAAGAACAGCTTCAGGAAGAATTACGGCGTGCTCTTAAAAGAAGAATCAACAAAGAGTTCAAATCTTACAGTAAAACTGACTCGGTACTAAAGGGAACACAGCCAGAAGAACTCGCGGCATTTTCCAACAAACTTGTTGTCACAGAAATAAGAGTTCAATGTCCATTCTGGTATGCAAGTGTAACAGGGGCTGCAGGAGTTAAAGACAACACTTCCAAGATTAATCAACTTGCTTTGGCCTCTGCCGTCGTTGCTCGAACCAGAAATCCGACAATGTCTGCTGTAGCTTATCGGATATCAAATTTTTTGATTCACAGTGGAGCTAAATTTCAAGACATTACGAGACTCAGCAAGTTGGGTGTTTGTATGTCTCCCAATTTTACAATTGGTATTCAGCGCAAAATGGGGGAAAACTTCGATGCCAAGGTCTTGAAGTGGAAGATAACAATTCAGGACAACAAAAACTGTCTTAGCTTTCTCAAGGAAATTTTAAACGTCCAGAAACCATCCATTGAAGAGGACTCAATGGATTTGGAATTTCAGTTTGACATAAGCGAAGAGACTGTAAAGCATTACAAATACTACACTACAGATGTATATAAGAAGGTTATATGTGGTTTAGAGAATAATTGCTATTATGATGGAGTTAACAGTTGCCTCGAAGAAGCCTTACTAGATGAAATACGTCTTGAAGGGGAAAAGCTTCCTCTTTACAAGTAAGTTATATTAAAACCTTAATCTTATTCAAATTGAATACTCAAATCTATATATTTTAATGATTAATTTTAACTTATATTGGTATACTGCATTATATTTGCCATTACTGTATATTTTATTATTATTATATATATTTATTATTGTAAATTACTTAATTGACACTGAAAAGTTCCACACGAGGATGTCAATAAAGTATGTAAAACAATTTTATTTATTTATTGTGTATATTCCTATAATTGTGGCAGACAACATTGATTTGGAAATAGTTTCCCGCATACATTGGACACATCAATTCGCTTTGATGGACAGTGTCAGCCCACCTTCCACTGTTAATGAGAAGCAAAATCTCAATAAAAATTTCCAGTTCAGTGAATTACTGCCAAATGCTCAAGTCCAGGAAAATTTAATGAACAGAATGGCAGTTATTGTTAGCAGAGTAGTTGTAAAGTATCTCAAAGCTTTCAATCCACTTAGGAAGACTGTAGTATACCACATTCCACATCGGTACTCAAAAGAAATGGCAAAAAAATCGAACTCTGTGAGTGTTTACATCATAATTGGGAAGTCAATTTATCCTCGGTGTTCAGTGAGCCCACTCTAGCAGTTATATTCATATAGGCTATGTTAGCATTAAGTGAGAATGGTGATAAATAGTGTGATAAACCCTAATATACCAACCATTATACTTATACTAAACTTAATACTAATTCCCTAATACAAATATTACCATAATACTCATGCCAGCAAATGATGCTATGTAGTATAATTATTATAAACCAGAGGGTCACTGAACGCCCATGATAAATTATCTTCCTTATTAGTATTAATTGTGCATATAACTTTAACCAATTATAGATGTATATATATATATATATATATATATATATATATATATATATATATATATATATATATATATATATATATATATATATATATATATATAATATATATATATATATATATATATATATATATATATATATATATATATATATATATAATATATATATATATATATATATATATATATATATATATTAATAATAGAAAATACATGTGACTTTAAACCTGCAGTACTAAATTTATGGTTGTTTATTTTGAATACCACTTACTAGGCCTTTCCCTTCCCTATTTTATAATTAAAACCTTTATTACTTTATTTTAATAATCCATTGATTGAATTTTTTATCTAACATCTGCATATAAATATAGTGTTGTCTGAGTGTGGAGTTCTTCAATCCCAATATTGCTGGAGAGATGGCCCAGTTAATGCAGAAAAACCAAGCAAAATATGTCCCATTATCACCATATGGAGGCATTGTTGTTGCCACCATTCCATTCCATGGAGATCAGCTTTTGGAGGAAAGGTCAAGAAATGTAAAATGGACATTTCAAGATGGAGAATCAAGTGTGGAGAGGCTAGAAGGACTTGATCCTGAATTTGCTGATTGGCATGCCAAATTCACCTTGTACAAGGTATATGTATATATTACAATCATACTTTTTAGACAATAATTACTATTAATTCATTGTGAAAAAGTACAATTTTATAATAAATGATAATACTATTAATAATAATATTAATATTATATTAATTTTGTGTGTGTGTTTGTGTACTGTAATGCTGTTTCCCAGGCACCCTCCCACCATGGAAGTTCCACAGGATTTTCCAGTAATATTATATTATTTTACAAAATAACATTTTGAAAATGCATGTGGAAAACATACATGTAAAGATTACACCATTACACGTCATCCAATACACCATTGATTATACCACCCTGATAGTTAATTACAGATTTACAGTTTGGAGTCATTAAAAAAAACCCTGCTATTTTCTTTAGTTCCTGCACATGTTATTTTATAAAAGAAATAGAAAACCTTTTTCCATGTTCCCATATGAAAATTTGTGTTGGCTCCCTGTAGGCTTGTGTTCCCACTATGATTTTTCGTTCTCCAAAACTTCCATGCTAAATATACTTATGTTTTCATAATTATTATGCAATATATACAGTAGTTTATAAATAATTGCATTATATACCAGTACTCTCTCTTTCTTGTTTCATTTACATTCAGGCAGAAAACAAGTTGTTTGTCAACCATAATTCTGTTGGGGAAATTGGTACATCAATGGCAAGTATGTATCGGACTGGCTAAGAAAAATGCAGCCAAAGGGGTACATACCATTATAATGAGTATATTGATTTCCATGCCAGAGAAGTTGAAGGTCATATATGTGCTGCATTTATGGCGAAAATGGAAATGAACAAAATGGATGGTGGTAAGTATAAAATGAATAATTCTATACAATGACTATATTATGCAGAATATACAGCTGGAGTAGTGTTGCTCAAGAAGATTGAACCAATAATACATGTATAATGAAGAATGCATGTATGGTTTATATACTCATACATTAATCATCATTTATCAATTACCTATAGATACGCCAAATGTTGACCTTCTCAATGACTCAGTACCAAAAAATCTTCAAGGAAAGTGGTTACTTGAAATATGCAAGTACTTTGTGGAGGAATATGTGTTCCAGTCTGAAGAAGTTCTGGACATTGTTAACAAAACAGCTGACCTTGAACAGAAGAGTAAACCACCCTTCAGGTGTAGAGCCGATGACTGTGATAAATCCTATGTTGTTCACTCGTCACTTGCCCCCCCCCCCCAAAAAAAAAAATCCTGGCGGCGCCACTGTACATAGCCTATATTTATGCTGTGATAACATGCATCTCAATAGAAAGCAGAAAGTAATGCAACTATTTTCTCAACAGACATGAAATCACAAAGCATGACGTTAGAGTTTCCCACTATGAAGAAGATGAGCGGGATAGCTTTAGCTATTACTTTTGTAGATGTGCAGGCTGTAACTTTGTTTACAGCACAAAGACTATAAGAAATAGGTTAGTAAAATGTTTTTAAAATGTATTGCCATATATGTATTGCTTCAATAAATGGATATACACATGACATTAAAGTGAAAATTTACAGTAATAAACAATGATGTACAGTATTTAATTATTGCACCTTAAATTTTACAGGCATGAATTAAAGATTCATCAAAGACATGACCACATAGATGAAGTGACTGAAGATCAAGCAGACTCCGAAAACAAGCACTCTTATGAACAAGATCACATTTTTAATTACCATCAAGCCAAACTAGCTTTTGGTTTAGTTCTTTTCGAATTTAACGACTGTGTAAAAGAAGGTGATGGTGAACGCCTGTTCGAACAATATAAATTGGCTCTGTTATTATACAAAAGCAGGGGACACACTACATATTCTTATGCTGTCCTCCTTTATTTAACGAAGATCAGTTCACTTTTAACAGAATCTGAAGCATTTAGACTAAAGAGGAATAGATTTTATAATCATCATGGAGGCCAAAGGAAAAATATTTCCTTAGATCTCAGGAAAGAGCAACAGAATTGCCTTCTCAAAACCATGTGGCGTGTATTAGGACCTAATCTCAGTGAAAACAGTGCAGCCCGAATTTCAGATTCCCTAGAACTTCAAGAAATGTTAATAACATCCATAGATCAAGACTGCGAACTCCTTCCAAGAAAAGGGTATAGATCAAATCCTAAAAAAGAAGAAGCAGTCGTGCAAATCACATTTGACCTAATGGATAAGAATGCATTCAAGTTTACTGCAGGTCGATGTGGATACCCAATATTTCCTGACTTTGAGGCCAATATCATTAACATAGATTATCGGGATCTACACAAATGGATTAAAGAACATTTACAGCTTTGGGGATCCATTTATACCAATGTAACAGATAGTTCCCCTCATGTTACAAACACATAAACCAAATTAGACTGCAATCTATTCAAACAAAGTGAAAATTAAACATTTTGAGCAGTATAAACTGTATTATTCAAATGAATATAAACAATTAATTGTTGTGAAAATTATCAATATTTAACATGTGCGTAAACACCAAATCAAGACTAGTCAGTTGTACAAAGGCATTTCATATTTGTCTACCTTTGGGATGCTAAAAATGCCAAATTTTGATTTAACTAGTATATATGTACCAATGTTATTCTTAATCAGCTTCACTATCTGAAAAGTGCATATCATTAAAAAAGCTATCTAGTGTTTCTGCAAAAGGCAGAAAATCTGGAGAATGTTCCATGTTTGCATTTGAACAAGTTGTTTGCTCCAAATATTCATCGGGAATGTCCATAAAAATTTCGTTTATAACTTCAAGAATTCTATATCCATGAGTAGCATTAAAAATTGGAAAACTTGAAACAATGTCTTCCACTGTAAATATTTTATGACTGTTCTCATGAATATCATCTATCAACTGAGATGAAAATCCGTGAGAAGCAACGGTATCAAAAACGGCTGCCTTACCAATCGTAATGTCTGCCAAAACTTTATTTAGGGCATCTCGCAGAGCTTTCTGGTCTTCTTCTGCTACAGGTCTGACAAGTCCACTTCTTTTCAAGGGCTCGGAATTATCCTTGTCAAAAGCAAATGAAACTGGGCATCCTTCTATAGCACAGAGGCATGACTTGCTATATATAACTGCAGCAATCGTGTTTGACATCTGCAGGCTGTACAAAGGAGTCAAAGGGATGGTATGCAGCAACACGATAGCAACCATCTGTTTTAACAAATTGTTTTACATCCTTACTACAATGGCTTAATTGCTTACCATGGTAAACAATGATGACATGGGCTTGTTCTCCATCACGGCCAGCCCTTCCTGCTTCCTGAAGCTGGTCTAAAAGATTCCTAGCTGGCCCCCAATTTATAACATATTTGATATCTGCAAAGTTCGCTCCCATACTGAGAGCTGATGAGGTTATAACTACTCTTTTATTTCCTTGGCCTTTGAGCTGATGGAACACTCTCTCTTTATGTTCCTTGAATGAATTGGGTGATACATTCCAATAATGCTTGAATCTGTTTTTTGAGATTCAGGAGGGTAATATGCAGATGACCCAAGCTTGAACATTAAATGATTGAAGACTGCAGCAATGTCATTTAGAGTGTTACAAAATATAAGGGTCTTCGGATAGTAAATACTAGTCTCCTCTATCATTTTGATAAGCCATGATAATTGTCCAAACATTTCAATTTGTCTAACTCCCTTAACAGTGAATCTTATGTTTTTTCTCTCTGGGCTGACAATATGATGTACTGCATCGTTCATAGTTAGGTCTCTCTCTATCACTTCCAGGGTCCCTTTATCAGCTGTACCAGTTAGGGCCAAGAAAGGAGTTCCTTAAAACATAATAAAAATAACAACGATTATATCGCACAAAACGTAGTAAAATAAATAACTTACCTTCCTTACAGAAGGACCTCAACATCGCCAATTCTGAAAATGCTTTTCGAAAAACTTTCATCTTCTCGCCAGCATTTCCAGATTTCCTTTAATTAATCAAATGAAACATCAGTTTTACTATAAAATAGAGCCTATTCTGATGGACAAAACTTATATATATATATACCTTTTACCAGTCTATGTTTCAAGTGTGTGGGACTCGTCTATAACCACTGCAGCCATGTTACTGTGAAATTCGCCATCTTTGATGCAGGACAAGAATTTCTGCTCTAGTGCATATTCTGGAGAAGAATAGATTATATGGAACTTCCCTTTCTTTATGTCCTCAGCGCTAGCTTCTGGAAGAGAAGATGCTGTAATACCTAGATCCTGTACTTCGGCAAGCTGATCTTCGATTAGACTACGAAGCGGGCATATTACCAGGACAGTAGCATTACAATTTTCAAATCCTTGAACACGAAGCTTCTCGGTCGCCACAAGAACTAATAGTTGGAAGATCAGGCTTTTCCCGAAGCCCGTAGGAAGAACTCCAACGACATCTTGACCAAAATAAAGACTTTTGATTGCTTTATTCTGTTTTTCTTTCAATCTAAATTTGAATCCATTCTGCTCCAGCTTTAACATAACAGAATACAAACAGCTTTCTAACTCACACATATCATCTTGAAACGACGCCATATTGCGGCTTTTCCCGCAGTTCGATCACGTGGTGGTTGACAAATCATATTCTACGACCAAATTTTACCCGTAGAATAGGCAAATCAGTGGGGGTTTGCGGCAGGCCCTCCTTCCTCCTCCCCCGCAATCCCCCCCCCCCCACCCCGCAATCCCCCCCGCAATCCCCTCCCCAATCCCCAGCCCCCAATCCCGGAGGGCCGCTACGCAGGCTATAGAATGTATGAATAATAATATTACATAATACATATTATATACCAAAAATTCCAATTGGTCCTGGGTCAATAAAAGATGTTTGACATGTAAACATTAATTTAGTTGGTACAGTATAATGACTTCCAGTAGATAGATTTTGTTGATCATACAGTAATATGGATCATGCATGATCATCATGGTAAAATTGAACGTGGCCGTAGCCACACCCCCCCCCCCCAATAATTTTCTCTGGCGATTTCTTGCCAGTTTAGATATGTTTAAAGGGACACTCCGGCCAAAATACAAATGTAGTTCATATGAAAGATCTTACTGACTTTAGTTGATTTCCAAAGTTTCAGCATTCCTATCAATTTAGTTAAGAAGATATGGCTAGTTGAAGTTGGAGAGTTTGTCCAATTTCGACGCCATTTTGTTTCTCAAATATGACGTCACTGCAGTGATGCTATCTTTTATTATGCCTAAGAAGTCTCCTCTACTTTCCTGCATGAGGAACTAAATAGTTTATTTCGACTAATTTTCGTCCAAACAGTATTCACAACAGCTATCACTATGTGATTGCCATCAAAACAACTCCACTGCCGATAAAGAATCACTCAATGACGTCATATTCGCAAAGCTAATATGGCGTCAAACTCCTCAAATTTTCAACTTCAACTAGCCATATCTTCTTTATATAGGAATGCTGAAACTTTGGAAATAAACTAAAGTCAGTAAGATCTTTCATATGAACTGCATTTGTATTTTGGCCGGAGTGTCCCTTTAAACTTGTTGGAAATTACTCTCAGAAGTCAGAAAATATTATTTCAGAGCCTAATTTCAGAAATGTTCCGAACCGCCCAGCAGTGCACTTCGCATTACCCCCCCCCCCCCACCCCCCCCCCCCCACCCCCCCCCCCCCCCCCCCCACCCCCCCCCCCCCCCCCCCCCCCCCCCCCCCCCCCCCCCCCCCCCCCCCCCCCCCCCCCCCCCCCCCCCCCCCCCCCCCCCCCCCCCCCCATTGGACTTACTCTTGCTATGGCCCTGCATGCTGCCATCATTTTGTTATGGTGGATTGTAATGATATACATAATTGCTTCAGTAAAATTTATACTAATCATAGCTGTTTTGTTTTTTAGAGTGGATGCTGGTACCAAGATTCAGGACGAACCAAAGTTTATAGTATTTTATAGTGCTCTTCTTTCTCTGTTTTCTATAATGTGTTTCAAATGTAAAGCTGAAAAACCTAAAGTCAAAATGGACCAAAATGGCACCACGATAACCATAGAACAGAAATGCTCTTCGTGTCATGGAAAACCATTCAAATGGCAAAGCCAACCATTTTTACTTGGACGATATCCTGCAGGGAATATTTTGTTAAGCTTCGCTGTGCTTCAGAGGAGGTGTTCAGCCTATCCCACGATGCTTTGCGAACAGACTATATTATCAATTGAGCGCGCTGCCAGCTTGGCATTCTGGTCATGGAAGTGATAGAGAGCGAGTCTACTGTAATAAAGAAAGATCAGTTGATTGTATTGTATTGTATCGAAGATGTGGAAAGAAATTATGTTTTTAGCACGGCAACTTCATTTTGCTTATATGCTCGCGTTGCTCACATGAGTTTCATCGAGAAATTGGAAGAAAGGAGAACGGTATTACTGTATGATATAGATGACGAGGAGGTTCAGCGACTTCAACAGATGCCATATCCACTTTGCGTAAAGGTTCAATCTTGCTGTGATTTAAGTGTATGTAAAATATACTCTATACTTGACTGTTCATGTGTTCATATGTTCTTGACTGAGCTTGTGTTAAAATAGTATTATAAGACTATGTGTGAACGATTCATTGTTTATGGACGCGCTTTATTTAAATTAAATTATGTATATAAAAGATAGATTATCACCGCGCACATATATTGAGATGTTTCTGTATATATTTGTTGTTTATCATTTGTCATTAAAGTACTTCATCGATTTTCTGCGTTTGTTTGTTTGTTTCATTTGTATAGCGTATTGATCGCACTCTATTTAAAATATATGAATATTATAACATTTCAGCAACGAGATATACATAACATTTGTCCTTGTAAACACATTAAACTCTGTTTACTTACCGCGAATATTTATCATCTTTAAATATTTCAGTTTTTACACGACGGCGAAAAACGTGATGTAGTTGTTATAGCCAAGTTCACCAAATTTCCGTCGGTTATAATTGAGCCAATCCAGCCTACTGATTCGTATGTAGATGACATCTTTGGTCGTCTCTTGGGGCATTTTGATGTAGAAATGCACAGAAAGGCCAATAGAAATTGTAACTGCACTGAATTTTCACAAGGGGCAAACATTCTACAGCGTTCATTTATAGTTCCTGAGGAGCAGCAACAAGGGGCTTGTGGGAATCAAAACCATCCTGTTTCCACTGTCACAGAGACACATCCAGAGAATGTATCTGAGACTGAAGATAATACTGTTCCTGAAGAAATATTTTTCACAGATTTTTGCTGGTCGAGGTTCATACTTGGAAGAAAGGTACCAATCTTCTCTGAAACAATGTAGATTGAAAAGAGGACGCAATGAAAATGTTGAAATTAGATTAGAGTTTGAACCCGAGAACCCTAAAGATAAAAATGCAATCAGATTTGATGCACTGCTTGACGATACTTGGAACCCTCTTGGGTATGTTGGGCGAGAAAAGATTCCAAAAGTTAGTAGTGCCATAAGAAACAATGAAATTAGGTCTATTAGATTGACCAATGTCAGAAGTGCATATGTGCCTCATGTAGACAGGCTGATGATGACTGGATTCTTTGCTATTGTTAAGTCAAAGAAATGGTCAGCAGATGTTGCCAGAAGTTGAACATGTTAGTAATAATTTAATGTATTTGTTTCCATAAATTTATTTTGAACTAAATGACTGCTGGAAGTCCAACTGGATTCCGGTGTAGTCGTTGCCTAATTGATTGCTTGTTCCGAACTGGCAAAAATGACCTTCCAGCTGTAAAAATGGATGCATCCTCCATTCGATTAAGTGTAAGGCGGTGTAGCCTCAAAGGATGCTTTTCAGGAGCAACATTTGGCTCTACTTCTGGAGATTGGTCAAATGACTCGTATGTGTCAGTCGATCCTCTGAATCTTTCATTCAAACTCCAATAGTAAAAAGGCAATTCATCATCTAACTTTAAAGAAAATTCCCTATTTTGAAATTGAAATAGAGAGAATTTATTAAGATAAGAACACATACATGTATAGTGTATATATCATTACAAATAGCTGTTTTTGCTGTATATATATATATATATATATAGAAGAGTAAGAATATATATATATATAGAAGCCGTAATATCACCTGGTACAACCCTCCTTTCAACTCAAACGTCAAAACCGATATCGGATATAAATTCCTTAAAGCAATCGATGAATCCTTCCCCATAAACCACCCGCTAAACAAAATATTCAACCGGAACACAATGAAACTAAGTTATAGTTGTATGCCGAATGTCCAGAGCATCATCTCGTCGCACAATAAAACCATTCTACGCAAAGAAGCCAACAAGAACACCGTCACAGAAAGAAATTGCAATTGCTGCGCGAAAGATGCCTGCCCACTGCAAGGAGAATGTCAAACAAAGGCAGTAATCTACCAGGCCGCAGTGACGAACAAAGCCACGAAAGAAGTACAAACCTACGTTGGTCTTACTGAGAACACTTTCAAAACCCGCTACCTTAACCACACCAGCTCTTTCCGTAACAGAACCAAGAGAAACGCAACCGAACTAAGCAAGCACATTTGGAAATTAAAAGACTCTAACACCTCGTATACTATTAACTGGAAAATCATTAAGAAATCACAACCATATTCTAATAAAACCAAACGCTGTAACTTATGCCTGTCCGAAAAATTTATCATCATATGCCACCCCGAACTAAGCTCTCTCAACAAACGGAACGAACTCGTATCCCGGCACATGCCGACACCGGAAGAAATTCCTGCTACGATAACAATCTCACCACTACATGTAACATGATCAAATTAATTATGCATCTATTGTATATATTCCGTTGCGCTGTCAAAATATTATATCATTTACCTGATGAGTGTGGCAAGCTTAACACTTGCCATACGAAACAGTTCTGTAGTAAATAAAATTTCGATGAAGTAACTTGTGTTTCTCATCTTGTGTTATACCGCTCTGCGTACGCATTGAGCACTCTATCCGTACGATTTTGTGTGCGCTGGTTTCTATCCTCACGATAGTTTCTATCACTACATTTATCTATATATATATATATATATACCTATAATGTACTACCTATAATGGTATTGAGCGCTCTCAATCCATTTGCCAACTGTGTGACTTTGTTACATATACTTCTTGGTATATATTATATATATATATATATATATATATATATATATATATATATATATATATATATATATATAGCAAAGTGAAAAGGTGGTAAACTGCCAAGAATTTAGTGACGAGATACTGACGTTTCGAGCGGGAGCCCTTCATCAGAGTTAAGACGAGATGAAATGAAATAAATAGGGGTTATATATATGCCAAAAGGGTGTCACAAGTAGAAAGTAGCCAATCAAATGCACGGGAAGATAAACAAACTAATAATTAATGAGATGGGAAACGTTAGATCATTTGCTATTTTTAACAGTCGATCAGCAAGCAGACTGAGGGGGCGGGAGAAATGACAGGTCCAATATTCAAGGGGATTAGGCGATAATATTAGCATAAGGAAACAAAAACTTGAAAAGGAATGAAAGTGCATACGCGAATAATAAAAAATTAATAATAATAAAGGTTCCAAGCAAACTAAAATAACCAAAAACTTGTAGGAAATTAAATAAAAGAAAAAAACGTTCGTTAAGACCAAGAGGATGTGTGGTGCCAAGTTTAAAAATGAGACGCTTCTCTTGCCGCTTGCGGTTATCGTTGCCACCGGAGATGGGAAGGATGGCACAGACTTTCATGTCTGAAACCAAATGGTTGGAGCTGTTGAAATGGCGGGCTACAGGTTTGTCACCATCATTGATCCTCACGGAACGAAGATGTTCAGCAAACCTGTCTGAAAGACGTCGCCCAGTTTCACCGATGTAGATTTTAGGGCATTTATCGCATGAAATGCAATACATTATGTTGGTGGACGTGTATGAAAAAGCATGACGGATTGTGTGGTCGAATTTTGGGGGCAGTAATAAACTGTAGTGGGATTGAGAAAAGCGCATGTGTTACAGCGGGAACGGCCGCAAGAAAATGTTCCCGCTGGTGCCGAGGTATTTTGTTTAAGGGCATATGTACTAAGGAGTCACGAATGTTTTTATTACGGCGAAAAGATACCAAAGGGTTGTCGGTGAAAATGGCTGACGTCTCAGGATCATTTTGTAAAATGTGAAAATTCCGATTAATAATATTTTTAACTTTAAAATTGAAAGGATGAAATGTTAGAACTAAAGGAATTTTATTGTTTGAAACTCGTTCCAAAGATGGTTCAAGGGGCGTCCTAAACGGGGGATGAGAAAAGCTTTCTGAACGGCGAGGTCTAAAAGGTTGGTAGGGTAACCACGTTGGACAAAAAAAGATCTCATTTCCATTGATTTGACTTGAAAATCTTCGGTCGTCGCTACATAAGCGGCGAAGACGCAAGAATTGAGAGTAAGGGATGGATTGCTTAGTGTGGTTGGGATGAGAGGATGAAAATAGAAGATAACTATGGGAGTCAGTAGGCTTGTACGAGACCGACGTTTTCAGCGAATCACCATTAATCGAAATTAAAATATTCAAGGAACGACACAGAGGTCTCGCTGATTTCCCACGTGAACTTCAGAGCAGGATGAAAATCATCAACAAAGTTGATGAACTGCTCTAAAAGGACACGTGAACACGGACGCTGTTCCTAAACAGTCATCGATAAATCTTCCGAAAAAATCAGGCAAGGGACCCGTGTATTGTTCAAAGATCTGTTTTTCAACATAGCCAACAAATAAATTAGCATAGCTTGGACCCATTTTGGTGCCCATCGCAACACCACTTATTTGTTGATAATGTTCACCATCAAACGAAAAATTGTTAAGGGTAAGCACTAGTTCTGACTAAGCGGAGTAACGTGGTTGTGGAGGGTTCTAAATTAGTGCGCTGATCAAAGAAAAACTTCAGAGCTTTCAAGGCCATCACAATGGGGAATGACGGTGTATAAGGACTTGACGTCCATCGTGAAAATAAATTTATCGGAACTACTGAAACGTAACTGGTCGAAAATTTGCAAGGCATGTTTAGTATCTTTGATATAAGAAGGCAACTTCTTAACCAAAGGATACATAACGTTGTCTAGAAAACTGGAAACGAGCTCGGTGGGGCAACTACAAGCGGAAACAATCGGCCTGCCAGGATTGTTAGGTTTATGGATTTTAGGTAGGAAATATATGACAGGCGTTCTGGGGGTTGTTAATATAAGGTTAGATGCAGAGGCAGGCAATTCACCGGCTTGGATGAAATTCTTGATGGTAGTTTTGACGGATTTTTGGTGAGATTGAGTGGGATCGGAATTCAACTTAGTATAAAAGATGGTGTCGCCTGAGTTGACGAAGAGCCTCTTGTCGATACAAGTCCGCTCTCCAGACAACTACAGCGCCACCTTTGTCCGCAGGTTTTATGACAACGTCATTTCGGCATCGTAATGAATTCAAAGCTAGAAGCTCTTCTTTGTTAAGGTTATGAACTTGTTTTCTGCGCGGAGGTTGCAATTTATCAATGTTCATGGCGGCATTGTCTTACGAAAAGATCAAGGGAAGAAAAATCACCTTCGGATGGAGACCAAGACGACTTCTTGGGGTTGAGTTCTTCGAAAATATCCTTATTGCTATTGAAAGTGGGGCTTATCATGAAAAAAGGCTTTGAGGCGCATGCGGCGGAAGAAAGATTCGGTATCCTCTTTAACTGAAAATAGATCGATGGGGCCCGGAGTTGGGAACAAACTTGAGGACCTTTCGCAAGAAAAGATCTCTCGGGGTCAGATAATGGCAAATCAGAGGGAATAGTGAAAACTAGACGAGTGACTTCGTTAGAGGAACTAGTGCTTTGGGAGGGATTCGGGGAAGGACCCAGTAATTTGGCCAATTTGGACGCCTTAACGTCTTTAAGAAAAACATAGAGTCTGGAATTTAGCATGCGAATTTGTTGAACGATAGCGGTAAACAAAATAGTGTGGGCAGACCTTGGGAGAGAGAGGATCTTACATCCCGAGATGTAGTCATCAGTATGTTGTAAATTATTGGACATAGATTTAATAGTGATACGCATCAAACGACGGGAATGACTCGAACAAGCCGCTGATATGTGATGGGAATAACGACGATCGATAGCGGGAAGATTAAAAGACAATAAATCAAAAGAGCATCTAAAACCGTAGGGAATGACCCCCCGATATAAACAACGACTAATAAAAGTAATGTGACTGGAAAAACGGGTTTTAGATAAAATAAGGTCAAACAAACGTAGAGCATGATTACTGATCGACGGTAAAGACGGTTCGAGTCATTCCCGTCGTTTGATGCGTATCACTATTAAATCTATGTCCAATAATTTACAACATACTGATGACTACATCTCGGGATGTAAGTCCTCTCTCTCCCAGGTCTGCCCACCTATTTTGTTTACCGCTATCGTTCAACAAATTCGCATGCTAAATTCCAGACTCTATGTTTTTCTTAAAGACGTTAAGGCGTCCAAATTGGCCAAATTACTGGGTCCTTCCCCGAATCCCTCCCAAAGCACTAGTTCCTCTAACGAAGTCACTCGTCTAGTTTTCACTATTCCCTCTGATTTGCCATTATCTGACCCCGAGAGATCTTTTCTTGCGAAAGGTCTCAAGTTTGTTCCCAACTCCGGGCCCATCGATCTATTTTCAGTTAAAGAGGATACCGAATCTTTCTTCCGCCGCATGCGCCTCAAAGCTCTTTTTTCATGATAAGCCCACTTTCAATAGCAATAAGGATATTTTCGAAGAACTCAACCCCAAGAAGGTCGTCTTGGTCTCCATCGAAGGTGATTTTTCTTCCTTGATCTTTTCGTAAGACAATGCCGCCATGACATTGATAAATTGCAACCTCCGCGCAGAAAACAAGTTCATAACCTTAACAAAGAAGAGCTTCTAGCTTTGAATTCATTACGATGCCGAAATGACGTTGTCATAAAACCTGCGGACAAAGGTGGCGCTGTAGTTGTCTGGAGAGCGGACTTGTATCGACAAGAGGCTCTTCGTCAACTCAGCGACACCATCTTTTATACTAAGTTGAATTCCGATCCCACTCAATCTCACCAAAAATCCGTCAAAACTACCATCAAGAATTTCATCCAAGCCGGTGAATTGCCTGCCTCTGCATCTAACCTTATATTAACAACCCCCAGAACGCCTGTCATATTATTTCCTACCTAAAATCCATAAACCTAACAATACTGGCAGGCCGATTGTTTCCGCTTGTAGTTGCCCCACCGAGCTCGTTTCCAGTTTTCTAGACAACCGTTATGTATCCTTTGGTTAAGAAGTTGCCTTCTTATATCAAAGATACTAAACATGCCTTGCAAATTTTCGACCCAGTTACGTTTCAGTAGTTCCGATAAATTTATTTTCACGATGGACGTCAAGTCCTTATACACCGTCATTCCCCATTGTGATGGCCTTGAAGCTCTGAAGTTTTTCTTTGATCAGCGCACTAATTTAGAACCCTCCACAACCACGTTACTCCGCTTAGCAGAACTAGTGCTTACCCTTAACAATTTTTTCGTTTGATGGTGAACATTATCAACAAATAAGTGGTGTTGCGATGGGCACCAAAATGGGTCCAAGCTATGCTAATTTATTTGTTGGTTATGTTGAAAAACAGATCTATTGAACAATACACGGGTCCCTTGCCTGATTTTTTTCGGAAGATTTATCGATGACTGTTTAGGAACAGCGTCGTGTTCACGTGTCCTTTTAGAGCAGTTCATCAACTTTGTTGATGATTTTCATCCTGCTCTGAAGTTCACGTGGGAAATCAGCGAGACCTCTGTGTCGTTCCTTGATATTTTAATTTCGATTAATGGTGATTCGCTGAAAACGTCGGTCTCGTACAAGCCTACTGACTCCCATAGTTATCTTCTATTTTCATCCTCTCATCCCAACCACACTAAGCAATCCATCCCTTACTCTCAATTCTTGCGTCCTTCGCCGCTTATGTAGCGACGACCAAGATTTTCAAGTCAAATCAATGGAAATGAGATCTTTTTTTGTCCAACGTGGTTACCCTACCAACCTTTTAGACCTCGCCGTTCAGAAAGCTTTTCTCATCCCCGTTTAGACGCCCTTGAACCATCTTTGGAACGAGTTTCAAACAATAAAATTCCTTTAGTTCTAACATTTCATCCTTTCAATTTTAAAAGTTAAAAAATATTATTAATCGGAATTTTCACATTTTACAAAAATGATCCTGAGACGTCAGCCATTTTCACCGACAACCCTTTGGTATCTTTTCGCCGTAATAAAAAACATTCGTGACTCCTTAGTACATAGTGCCCTTAAACAAAATACCTCGGCACCAGCGGGAACATTTTCTTGCGGCCGTTCCCGCTGTAACACATGCGCTTTTCTCAATCCCACTACAGTTATTACTGCCCCCAAATTCGACCACACAATCCGTCATGCTTTTTCATGCACGTCCACCAACATAATTTATTGCATTTCATGCGATAAATGCCCTAAAATCTACATCGGTTGAAACTGGGCGACGTCTTTCAGACAGGTTTGCTGAACATCTTCGTTCCGTGAGGATCAATGATGGTGACAAACCTGTAGCCCGCCATTTCAACAGCTCCAACCATTTGGTTTCAGACATGAAAGTCTGTGCCATCCTTCCCATCTCCGGTGGCAACGATAACCGCAAGCGGCAAGAGAAGCGTCTCATTTTTAAACTTGGCACCACACATCCTCTTGGTCTTAACGAACGTTTTTTCTTTTATTTAATTTCCTACAAGTTTTTGGTTATTTTAGTTTGCTTGAACCTTTATTATTATTAATTTTTTATTATTCGCGTATGCACTTTCATTCCTTTTCAAGTTTTTGTTTCTTATGCTAATATTATCGCCTAATCCCCTTGAATATTGGACCTGTCATTTCTCCCGCCCCCTCAGTCTGCTTGCTGATCGACTGTTAAAAATAGCAAATGATCTAACGTTTCCCATCTCATTAATTATTAGTTTGTTTATCTCCCGTGCATTTGATTGGCTACTTTCTACTTGTGACACCCTTTTGGCATATATATAACCCCTATTTATTTCATTTCATCTCGTCTTATTCTGATGAAGGGCTCCGCTCGAAACGTCAGTATCTCGTCACTAAATTCTTGGCAGTTTACCACCTTTTCACTTTGCTATATATTCAAAACACTGTCTACGCAGCACTCTACTTTTATATATATATATATATATATATATATATACATACATACATGTACACACATACATACAGTACATACACACATACATACACGCACACATACGCACATACACACACACGCACACATACACACATACATACATACATACATACATACATGTATTACCTGCATATTTCCCTCCACTGGTTTTTAAACTCTTTCAGTGTGAATGTTGTTCCTAGCTGCTGATGGTACAGTGAGAAAAAGCACTCAACATCGTCTGTTGTCCCAGCTCTTGGGTGTTCCTCCCAACCAATGTTATAGTTTTCTCGTCTTCGGAATTCTTGGCTTTCGATGTTGGTTGTAATTGCAATTGCAGTTTCCCGACTAAAACCACGCAATCCACTAAAAGATCTATGAATTAACAACGGTAGTGGTTATGATGATAGGATGATAATGATGGTGATTGTACAGTGCTAGTTCCATGGACGTGGAAATGACCATTATTCAAAATGACAATACATGGTCTATTTACCTGTTTATATCCATGGTAGACAGATCCATGCCACAATTATAACATGGAATAAGTGCTTCTAATAAATAGTTTAGCATAGCATAGTTTGCTTTGCATCCTTGCAACTGGCTCATTCCCCTTCCATCAGATGCTTCATGCCATTTTGCCACAATTTCCACATACTTAGCTTCTATGTTGTAACCTTTTCTACTGAGAAAGTTAGCAACATGGTATGACAAGAGTTTCTCTGCATCAGTGACTGACTGTTTGCGCTTTCCAACAAGTGCTGTGTGTGTGAGACCTGTTGAAGGGTCCCTCATAGCTTCATCAAAGGCATCCAGATTTAGTGCCATGTATGCCCCTTCTCGTGTGTGTTTAGCAACCCGTTTCAATATGTGACAGTGATCTTCCCTCTCATGATGCACTGTACCAGTTGTTGGTGATTCTTCAGGTACATAGAGGTATATAGAAAAATCAACGCCTTTGCTTTTCCATATTGAAACGGCATGCCGAAAGTAGAGTGTTGCCACTAGAGAGCGCATTATGTCTAACTGTGTTTCTGGTTGGTTGTGTCGGTAAGGCATTGGAGTGTGACCATGGGGGACTAAATTAGAGCGAACATGGGCTACAGCTTCATGAAATGGTATGCCTTTCTTTTGGAGGTCATGTATCTCTTCAAGAATGGTTTGAGGTATCCTCTGATCTTGTGCAATAGCAACAGGTTTACCATTGGCATCTGTTAGGAGTAAACAAGACAGTGTCAGGTATAAATTACTGTACATGATTTTTTACCTTTTTTCTTACAAAGAAGAGATAGTATTATCTGTCAGAGACTCATCAATTGGCTTTGTCAGATATATAATATATATAATATATATATATATATATATATATATATATATATATATATATATATATATATATATATATATATATATATATATATATATATATATATTATATATATACACTTCACTAGGTAGGATACACCAAGGGGGTTGTAGTATTACCAAATACCTGACAAAAAATGCTGAAAATACCCAACGTGCACAGAAGCATGATATGCCATAATTACCCACATTTCAAAGTAAGATTAACAAAAATCCAATTTATACCCCAAACCCCAGGCCATATCCCAACAACACTGTCTTTACCTAGCTAACTTTTACACTGGAAATAACTAAATAAGTCATTGTGTTTTTCAGCATTCTTTTGGCGGTATACTGTTCATCCTTACCCAATGTACATTGCAATATCATTTCCAGTTTTTGTTTGGACATCTTATTAGCCATTTGCTTTACGTCATGGATTAGTTGCCAGATATGGAGTGGCCTTGTCTCTCCATTAGTCCTCAGCGTACTAAATTCACCATCAGTGACAGTTCCTAAAATAATTAAGAAAAAGTTGCCATTAATTAATTACCCGTTTTTGTGTGGGAAATAACTGAGTGTTCTTGAAGAATTAAAGAAAAATTGCACGCGTTCTTCACACACATGGTATGTGTAAATATTTCACCAAACACAAGTGTGAATTTTCATTATAATTATTCTTCAAGAACAAGTGTTATTATTTCCTTTTAACACTTTAATTCCAATAATTTTTACACATTTCTGAATTAATGGTTTTAATAATTTGACAGAGGAGTCACCAAACAAGAAGTCACCCAATTGTTTTGCAAAATCCAAAAATAGTAAAATGATTGTTTCACAATTATATTATAACAATTATTCACAATTATGTAACAATTACATCCATAATACTGTACCTACAACTTCCATGTTGTTTTCAACCATAACTTTTTCACTTCTTGCAATAGCTGTCTGACAAATTGATCACCAAATGAGTGATAAGGAATATACTGCACCGGTACTGCATATGGTTTCCTGTTCCTCCGTTCTTCAGATACCATTACAACCAACACATGAGTGGCAGCAGGTTGACGTTTCTTCTTAAACAGGTTTTTCAAATAGTCAAGAAGGACACCTCGATTTTTTTCAAAATCTCTAATAAACTTCTCAAATTCTAAGAACTCAGGCCTCAAGAGATCTAACAGATCATTGATATACAAGATGAGATGCTGTGCTTGCTCAAGCAATTGCTCAACAACTTCCCAGTTCAATCCTTTTAAAGTCTCTTCTGGTGTGTTACCTTTGTCAAACTTGGTCTCATAAACCTTGACTGCACTTTTCAAACCTTGTACCAGAAATTATTTATCATCGGTAAACCCATCCATAACTTTTTTAGCAAACAACTGACTCTCAGTGTTTGAGTGGGTATTGTCAGCACATTGGTGTACCTCGTGGATTCGGGCTTCATACTTTTGCCGAAGTTTGCCCAATTTCCCATCACCAAGATCAACATCACCATTCCATTCACCATTCGTTGATTCTTGCAATGCTGCTTTTAAGTCAGTTCCATCAGCTTTAACCCAGAAACATCCAGATTTATGACACTCAGACAATACTTTCAGTGATGGTACCTGAATTTTTAACAGCAGTAGACATAATAAGTTACACATAATTTACCCATTCTCTCAGGCCTGCAGCCAAAACTAGCCAGGACTTTTTCCCTGGACTGAAGGTTATCATCTGGCATCAGCCACAAAACTATATATAGTTGGTCTGTCACTGACTCGGTGAAAGGGTTAAAACAGTAATGGTGCAATACATACTTGAATTAATTTTGGCTATGCCTTTTAATAAAATAATAATATAATAATTATGCTATACCTGAACTTCTGGTTTCACACTATATTCAGAGCATTTCATGTCTTCACATCGTGTTACTTTGCCAACACATGCAACATTGACGTGTGCCTGAAATAATAAAAAAACTCCAGTTTACAAAACATTACTGAGCTATGCAGTTTAGGAGCCATTATTATATATAAGTATCTTACACATCCTGGTTGGACAAGGCTTGTTGCTTTTAAGTCAGTTCCATCAGCTTTAACCCAGAAACGTCCAGATTTATGACACTCAGACAATACTTTCAGTGATGGTACCTGAATTTTTAACAGCAGTAGACATAATAAGTTACACATAATTTACCCATTCTCTCAGGCCTGCAGCCAAAATTAGCCAGGACTTTTTCCCTGGACTGAAGGTTATCATCTGGCATCAGCCACAAAACTATATATAGTTGGTCTGTCACTGACTCGGTGAAAGGGTTAAAACAGTAATGGTGCAATACATACTTGAATTAATTTTGGCTATGCCTTTTAATAAAATAATAATATAATAATTATGCTATACCTGAACTTGTGGTTTCACACTATATTCAGAGCATTTCATGTCTTCACATCGTGTTACTTTGCCAACACATGCAACAATGACGTGTGCCTGAAATAATAAAAAAACTCCAGTTTACAAAACATTACTGAGCTATGCAGTTTAGGAGCCATTATTATATATAAGTATCTTACACATCCTGGTTGGACAAGGCTTGTTGCTTTCAGAGATTTCCATAGACAGAACTAGGAACCTAACAGTATTACAATAAACATTCTACCATCTTACATGAATTGGAATTTTCATGTTGTCATGTGACACATTACTCCACATCGGGCCTCTAAATAGACGGTTAAAGCGCTTGCCAAATTCAGAAACCATTACAGAGTGCCATAAATCATAATCTTGTGGCATCGATATCTGTAATTACAAATGTAATAAAAATAGAATGCACATGTACATATTAATTATTACATGTGCAATATACAATTTTTATTATGGAAAGATTTATAAACCTTTTCACAGACATGACAGCAGTACATTATGTACATGTACAGGTAGATGTACATGTACATGTACCCTAACCATAAGATAGTCCTCAAATTTTATACATTTAATACTACAACACTCAATGCACATATAGCAAAATGTACATATCACAAATATCAAAACCTGCTCTGTGTTGGTACATGTAAAGAATTTAACTTGGTATTCAACCAATCCAAAAGGCATGCGACCAATTAGCATAAGGGTGTCTGTACCATCTGGCCTCATTACACCAACACATTGTGCAAACTTTATCAGTAGGTTTTCCTTTCCTGCATTCTGTAGGTTTTTCATGGCTTCCAGTGAAAGGGAGACATATTTTGAGGCATTTGACTTGATACCATGGGATTTGGCAATACTTGCAAATAAACTATCGGCACCTTTCAGAATTTCATCATGTCCTAGCTGTGCACAAATTCTGGAAAGCAGCTTGGTCAATGATTGAGCACCATCCTTCTCCACTAAAAGCTCACAAAGTTCAAGGATCTTTATTTTAATCAGATCAACATCATTCACACGAGTTGAACCGGTATAAGCCTCTTTCTGGGAATGAACATTTTCATCTAAGGTACTTCAACTTCATCTAAGGTACCTTTCTTTTTTAACACATTTACAATTCTTGAGCGAATGGAAGTAACTACACAAACAGAAAAGTTACTTTCTCATATAATAATGATCTATATATACTGTAAAACAACGAAATGTTCAGGGCAAGAATAAAGGTGGAATTGAACCAACCTCACACTAATGATATAAAAGATACCACTAGTATGCTCACCAGAATTACCCCATTAGCCCCTCAACATTCTACCAATATTTATCAACACACGCACATCAACAGCATGTATAATACAGTACATGTGTATTATATTTATATTCACTGACTGGTTTATATATTTCTACCCAGAGGATTCATACCAGTTCTGGTTGTTGTTCCACAGGATTTACTCAAGAAAGTACGTGCTTCTTCCCAGTAAGGATTGTTTACTCGAAGTGAAGGCCATTCGTTGTCAGTATTTTGAAGGTCTTTATGTAATGCCACAAATTGGACCAAAGCGGAGTCTTCCTCGTGTGACCATGGCGGTTGTCTCGTTCGTCCCTCACTGCAATCCGACGGCTAAAAGGCAAATTCTCTTATAGTACAAGACCAACACAATATATAGATGCGGTACAAATCATAACATGCATAACCAATTACAGTAGGACTCCTCGAAGCCTGGTGAAAAGAAAACATAAATTAAACGGTCTGCTTAAGATACGCTCATTTAATAATACCTCTTCAAAAGAAAATGACAATCGTCGTGGATGTTCGGGACGTTCATGCTTGGCTTCTGCACGTTCATGCTTGTCCTTCTTCGGAGTATCTCCGCTAGGTACGCGATGCCTCTTCTCACTGCTTCTGTCAGACGCCATTTCGAATACAAATAGTGATGTATTTTAACGACAAAATACGCACAAAAAGAAAGGAGACTTAAGGAGACTTATCCCGGTTTAAGAAACTAGCTACAATATACTTTCGATCGAAACACTCTGAATTTGTATTTGCCTTTCTGAAAGTTAATATATATGATTATGGAGTGCATCACTCACCTTGCATATAAGTTAACATACGTCAGGAATAATTTCGAATTCGCCCAATGAAATGAGTAGAAAATGTAGCATGTCATCTTTATCTCCAAGCTTGGTCACATAATTTCAAATTAATAACACATTAAAGATATAATTATCAATTATCACGCCAAATTCCGATTGTAAACACGGCATTTCACGAGCGAGAAGATACGACGCCATGTTGTCTTGCTCTACGAACTTCGTCGCAAAGCATCGTGGGATAGGCTGAACACCTCCTCTGGCTGTGCTTATGGCTGGGGCATCCATCAGGAAGGTCCTCCTTGTATTCCGACACTTTGGTGTGGCAGTCTATAGCTCAAGAACCTACTTCCATCACCAGAGTTATTTCATCTTCCCATCCATTCTGATTTACTGGGAATCTTATCAGGCTACATTAATCCAAGCTTTGAAGGATGTTCAAAATGCTGCCTGGAGTGGAGATGGCCGTTTTGATTCTATGGGTCACTCAGCAAAATATGGTGTTTACACCATGTTTGCTGTACAATAATGAAGATTGTGCATTTTGAATTATTACAAGTGAGTGTTTATTTATTAGTGTTTCTAGATTCACTGGTGAATTATTTTGTCTCATGGCAAGGGCTGACTGAACTCTATCTCATGATATATCTCATGATATATCTCATGATATAGTTTCAATTACAAAATTATTAATAATATGGTATGAATTTTGGTAAAAGAGTGATGTAGAGTCAGATTATCATGTTTTGCCATTGTAGCTATTGTTTACTAAAACCAGTGAAACACTTTTTCCCATATATGGTAATATGGATGGCATTATATAATGTTGTCCTTCCAGAATAATACATGTATGAAGTATGAACCATAATACGTGATTTTGAAAATGTTTCTAGTTCCAGTGGGGCCCATCTCAAGTTTGGTCCAACTGATTGAACACCTCTATACTAAGTAAACAAATTGAAACCTTGGCCTGGAGATGAAGGGGTTAACTATTCAATTAATTCCAAAAGTTGAAAGTTGATTTTCAAAATTGTTCTAATTTTTACTTATATTTAATTATTAGGCAAACCAGTCTGGTAGCAGCAACGCAATGGAGCTGGATGGTTGTAAGAGATGCTTTGACTTTTTAATGACTACTGCTGGGTTAGCACTTCCTGTATTTGTCTCTGATCGCCACCGAGGTATTTGCAAATACATACGAGAATCTCATCCTGCAATAAAACATTTTTTCGACCAGTGGCACGTTGTAAAAGGAATTGTTAAAAAATGCTCACAGCTAGTAAAGAAAAGGGATGTGAACGGATCAAAGAGTGGACCAATGGAGTGAGGAATCACATTTATTGGTGCTCCACAACAACCCTGGAAAACTTTCACGGTCTCATCTTAGCAAAGTGTAAATCATTGATACGGCATATTGCTGATAAACACGACAAGCACCCAGACCCACTCTTTCCAAAATGTGTCCACAAAGAACTAGATCGGAGAAAGTGGATAAAAGTTGGTAAGTTTATTAATCATGTAAAACAGTAGCAGCATTCTAGCAAAACCCAACAATCTGGCTATACACATCATTTTACATGTTTTTTGAAGGTACCAAAGGATATGACAAACTGCATGGGATTCTTATGAAAAAAGTGTTTTATCAGATATCCAAAAACTATCCCCAGATGCCCAGACCGGTGCCCTTGAAGGTTTCCACTCAACACTCAACCAGTGGCACCCAAAGATGAACTGCTTTTCATGGCTTGGGGCATACTGCAGGTAATCTATAAGAAACCTATAGGATGAAACCTATAGGAAACCAATGTAAAGACCATTGGAACATTCTCTATAGGTAACCTGTAGAGAATCCAATAAGCCTATAGATGCCTATAGGTTTCTATAGGCAATTGAAACATTGCCTACTGTATATAGGCACCTATACACTTTTTGTAAGGGCATTGTCAATGAAAGTTGTTACAACATCCAGATAATTATATCGTTTCAATTTAGGAAGAAAGCAGTGCATTGTATTATAACTTCTACGTTCTCTTCCACTAGTGTATAAATTAAAGTAAACAAACAAAAAGCATATAATATTCATTTTGCCTGTATTTTTAGACATACACTTGCCAGTTTGCACTTTAATGAAAATGTGCATAGAAAATCACAAAAAGCAAAAGATGGGAAAACATACATACATGTTACCTATCCTAAATTTAAACTTGGGGATGAAGTTGTACGGGAAGTTGCTGTGCCACCTACATATGGTGAGTTTTAATATATTTCTTGTAAGAATTAAAAAAGTGGTATTTATAGTGCAACTCCTACACGTATTCTTTATATTGTTAAAGGTTATGTTGGAAACATAAAAAGTATACTTTTCTCAAAGTCTCAAAAGGAATTTTCCAGTACTAAAGACAAGTATGCTGCAAAAGTCCCACAACCACTCAACACACAGTTTCCAGATAAAAAATCCAAAAATGAAGCTACACTACAACATATAAAAAGAAACGAAACAGTGACAGAACTTTGTCCATCAGGTATGATTACCAAATAGTATTTAGGCCTGCTGATACAACAGGTGTCCCAAGGCAAAATGACTGGACAGAAGTCTTTGTAGAGTCTGTGAGCATATCCCTTAATTTCCTACATTTTGAGCCAGCTATTGTTGTATTTTGACTGTGATGCCAAGGATTTGAAGGTTTTTTACCTCAAAAATCCCATGGTATTACTTCCTGGAAAAAATCCCATGCCCACCTCTCAGCAGGCTTCATAATACTTGAAACTATTACAATGTTACAAATAACTATGATTGGTCTAGTATTCCTGTTCAAAAACCTTTTTTATAATAGTGTTAATGTATGTAAATTATATTTTCTTTAAGGTGAAGATCAGGCTGCCCAAATGAAAGAGCAAATGGAAAGAGTATTACAACGACCGGCTAAAAAGGCCAGGCATTGTAGAAAATGTAAACTTCCACTGAAAGGGCATCCACGATCTCGGTGTCCTGTACCTGAAAACCTGCATTAACTCAGAGCCTTTTTTCTTGAGGCTTAGATAGATTCATGTATGAGTCAATTCTAACTGCAATCAATCCCCTCCCTGGGCAAACCCATGACATTTGACTGTTTCCAAAAATTACTGTCAAATGCTCTATGTAGTTTAAAACATTTGGGATGCCCAGGATGGGGATAATCACACTTGGAATTGACTCTTGTATTATACATACTGCCCACTAGGCTTAGTCATTTCATTCCCCCTAAGATATCTCCTTTTCCCCCTTGTAAATTTAGCTTTTGGCACATGTTAAATGAATGGCCTATTTTCATATACTGTTATACTGTACATAGTTCAAGTTTCAAAATATTTTAATACGAACAAAAAGTTATAAAATCATACAGTATATAAAAACTATTTGCACTTTAATCACCAGATCCTATTTCCTGTCCTGACACATATCCTTGCAGTTGTGTACTGCTGTAGCGCTTTCTGATGTTTTGATATAAACAAGAAGGAAGTGGTCTAGTGTTCTCAAACCCCATGTATCCAAAAAGCCATTTTGCAAGCCAACGATAAGCAACTGCTCTTAAAAACCTGCAATAAATTAGAAAAAAAGTATTACAAATCGGTACCTATAAATACAACAGCAAACTTGACCTATTCGAATTGATTTGAACTAAGCTTTCTCGTATTCTTACTCGTTTTCCGAGTGTCCAGGTTGCCTTTTGTAACGTTTTCCATTCTTGTCTTTTAACAATGGGGCTACTTCGATCAAAACAGCACGATTTGTCAGGTAAGTAAAATCCCTATGCTGAGTAATGCATCCAGCATTTAAACCAATAAACGTAAATTTACCAACTGCTTCGGCTACCTCTTTACAACATCGGTATTCCCTTGCTCCGACAAGAAGTGAATGGTCACAACTTCCGCACGTACACCTGCAACCAAAAAACAATATTACAGTATAGTGAAGTGTTTTAATACAACAGCAATTGTATTTTACAGTAATTTTTGAAACACGTACCACTTATCTACTGCAATTTCTTTCTCGTAACGCTGCCTTCGTCTTGTTCATCGCCATCGTCGCTTTCGTCGCTCTCACAATCACTTGCTAAAGGCTCGTTTTGGTAAGGCCGATATTCGCCAGCAAAGACACATTGATCACTGCCACTGGAATCATCACTTTCGTTGCAGCTGTTGCAATCAGATGAGGGGCTTGATTCCAGGTCAGACATGTTAAAAACTAATCGTGTATAAGCGGAAAAACTACGACCAAACAAGGACCAGTACCAGAAATTATAAGCAAGTAAACAAAACAGCAAAGAATAACTCTAACGTGTGACGTCACTGGTGAGCTCTTTCGGTTGCAGTCTACCGAAAATTTTTTATTCGAAATTTCAGTATTTATACGCAAATAAAAGCACTTTCTCGCATCGCGATTGAAAAACCAATATAACCACGATATTCAGGGAGTCAAAAAGTACAAGAATGGCTAATAAAATTGTTATCGAAATTTTCGTTTCATAGGCACTTTAAGTTCCTTTTTTATTCTTTTAATCATGAACGTCTTCTCCATCCCTCCTCCATCCTTCCTTCTCCCTCCTTCCTTCTCCTTCCTTCCTTCTCCCTCCTTCCTTCCTTCTCCCTCCTTCCTACTCCATCCTTCCTTCTCCACCCTTCCTACTCCATCCTTCCTTTTCCCTCCTTCCTTCTCCCTCCTTCCTTCCTACTCCGTTAGCGAATACTAATAAGGCCTCAAGATCAAAGGAAACAAAAAGTCTTAACAGTGCACTCTATAATATAGTGAATACTAATGAACGTCCACGAAAGTCAAGTCAAATTTTGCAGCTATATGAATTTCATGACAAAAATTAAACAATATGTTTACATTTCTTGGTTGTTGCAACCATTTTCTAAAACAGTTAGAGATTGAACACTTGTGATTTATCGTATTTAGCTTCCTTCACATTACAGTGGATAGAAACCTTTCGGCCATCGTGGCTTTCTATATGATGTTTAGGATACTAAATTCCATAAATCACTCGCGTTCATTCTCCAATCCTTACTGAGAATAACTCACATACCTAAAGCTGGAATCACCAAGACCAATAAAGACAAGGCCATGATAATACACCAATGGGAATCTCTGTACATTGTAAATTTCTAAAGGAAAAGTAAATTATGTATTCATCTCAAAGCAATAGAATGTTAACACAGTTCAGAATACCTTACATATCTAAAGCTACAATCACCAAAACTAAAATAAAGACAAGGCTATGTTAAATATACATGTGCACTGCTGTAGTGAATGTGGGAGAGCTTGGAGTAGACAGAATTAGGAGTAGACAGAGTAGATAGAATAATACACAATGTGAATGACTCGAACAGAGTTGAGTATTAATTTTAAAACGTGTTGTGCTGCCTTAGCAGTAAGAAATACTAACCAAATATGTAAAAAGTTTGGTGTCCTGCTGAAATAGCGTGTATGTTGTCTAACGTTTCGAGCGAAGGCCCTTCGTCAGAGAGTAAAACGTGAATGGCCTTCGCTCGAAACGTTAGATTACTTACACGTTATTTCGGCTATACACCAACCTTTTTAGATATTTGATTGGTATAACTTACATGCATGTCTAAAGCTACAATACTAAAAGTGGTAAAGCCAAGGCCAAGATAATACACCAATGTGAATCACTGGAATGGTCGAAGAGAAAAGTAAGTAGCCAACAGAGTTGTGTCTTTGTTAATAAAGCAATAAGAAAGTTAACACAATTGACAATACCTTGTCTTGCTTGTTTGGTTGATTTCCTATCTCCATTAAGCAAGATACATGTACAGTCAGTGGAAGAACAGCTGAACTAAAACTGCGATGACCAGGAATAATAACAACAAACTTGAACTTAAATAGTGACATGACCATCTCCGACGTTCTAAAATACAAGTAAATAAACAATATTATTCGGAGATGTCATTATTTCTTTAAGTTCCTTTTTTTATTATTTTAATCATGAACGTCTTCTCCATCCCTCCTCCATCCTTCCTTCTCCCTCCTTCATACTCCTTCCTTCCTTCCTTCTCCCTCCTTCCTTCCTTCTCCCTCCTTCCTACTCCATCCTTGCTTCTCCACCCTTCCTACTCCATCCTTCCTTTTCCCTCCTTCCTTCTCCCTCCTTCCTACTCCGTTAGCGAATACTAATAAGACCTCAAGATAAAAGGAAACAAAAAGTCTTAACAGTGCACTCTATAATATAGTGAATACTAATGAACGTCCACGAAAGTCAAGTCAAATTTTGCAGCCATTTGAATTTCACGACAAAAATTAAACAATATGTTTACATTTCTTGGTTGTTGCAACCATTTTCTAAAACAGTTAGAGATTGAACACTTGTGATTTATCGGATTTAGCTTCCTTCACATTACAGTAGATAGAAACCTTTCGGCCATCGTGGCTTTCTATCTGATGTTTAGGATACTAAATTCTATAAATCACTCGCGTTCATTCTCCAATCCTTACTGAGAGTATTACTCACATACCTAAAGCTGGAATCACCAAGACCAATAAAGACAAGGCCATGATAATACACCAATGGGAATCTCTGTACATTGTAAATTTCTAAAGGAAAAGTAAATTATGTATGCATCTCAAAGCAATAGAATGTTAACACAGTTCAGAATACCTACATATCTAAAGCTACAATCACCAAAACTAAAATAAAGACAAGGCTATGATAAATATACATGTACACAATGCTGTAGTGAATGTGGGAGAGCTTGGAGTAGACAGAATTAGGAGTAAACAGAGTAGATAGAATAATACACAATGCGAATGACTCGAACACAGTTGAGTATCAATTTTAAAACGTGTTGTGCTGCCTTAGCAGTAAGAAATACTAATCAAATATATAAAAAGTTTGGTGTACTGCTGAAGCGTTTATGTTGTCTAACGTTTCGAGCCAAGGCCCTTCGTCAGAGAGTAAAATGTGAATGGCCTTCGCTCGAAACGTTAGATTACTTACACGCTATTTCGGCTATACAGCAACCTTTTTAGATATTTAATTGGTATACTGTAACTTACATGCATATCTAAAGCTACAATACCAAAAGTGGTAAAGCCAAGGCCAAGAAATACACCAATGTGAATCACTGGAACGGTCGAAGAGAAAAGTAAGTAGCCAACAGAGTTGTGTCTTTGTTAATAAAGCAATAAGAAAGTTAACAAATTGACAATACCTTGTCTTGCTTGTTTGGTTGATTTCCTCTCTCCATTAAGAAGATCCATGTACAGTCAGTAGACGAACAGCTGAACTAAAACTGAATTGACCAGGAATAATAAGAACAAACGTGAAAACGTTCTAAAATACAAGCAAATAGACAATATTATTCGGAGATGTCATCATTTCTTTACGTTCCTTTTTTATTCTTTCAATCATGAACGTCTTCTCCATCCCTCCTTCTGAATCCTTCCTTCTCCCTCCTTCCTTCTCCATAATTCCTTCTCCATCCTTCCTTCTCCATCCTTTCTTCTCCATCCTTCCTTCTCCATCCTTCCTTCTCCATCCTTCCTACTCGATCATTCCTTCTCCATCCTTCCTTCTCCATCCTTCCTTCTCCATCCTTCCTTCTCCATCCTTCCTTCTGCATCCTTCCTTCTCCATACTTTCTTCTCCCTCCTTCCTTCTCCATCATTCCTTCTCCATCCGTCCTTCTCCGTCATTCCTTCTCCACCCTTCCTTCTCCATCTTTCCTTCTCCATCCTTCCTTCTCCACCCTTCCTTCTTCCTTCTTCCTTCTCCCTCCCTCCATCCTTCCTTCTCCATCCTACCTTCTCCATCCTTCCTTCTCCATCCTTCCTTCTCCATCCTTCCTTCTCCATCGTTCCTACTCCATCATTCCTTCTCCATCCTTCCTTCTCCATCCTTCCTTCTCCATCCTTCCTTCTCCATCCTTCCTTCTCCATCCTTCCTTCTCCATCCTTCCTTCTCCATCCTTCCTTCTCCATCCTTCCTTCTCCATCCTTCCTTCTCCATCCTTCCTTCTCCATCCTTCCTTCTCCATCCTTCCTTCTCCATCCTTCCTTCTCCATCCTTCCTTCTCCACCCTTCCTTCTCCATCTTTCCTTCTCCATCCTTCCTTCTCCACCCTTCCTTCTCCCTTCTTCCTTCTCCCTCCCTCCTCCCTCTCTCCCTCCATCCTTCCTTCTCCATCCTTCCTTCTCCATCCTTCCTTCTCCATCCTTCCTACTCCATCATTCCTTCTCCATCCTTCCTTCTCCATCCTTCCTTCTCCATCCTTCCTTCTCCATCCTTCGTTCTCCATCCTTCGTTCTCCATCCTTCGTTCTCCATCCTTCCTTCTCCATCCTTCATTCTCCATCCATCCTTCCTTCTCCATCCTTCCTTCTCCATCCTTCCTTCTCCATCCTTCCTTCTCCATCCTTGCTTCTCCATCCTTCTCCATCCTTCCTTCTCCATCCTTCCTTCTCCATCCTTCCTTCTCCATCCTTCCTTCTCCATCCTTCCTTCTCCATCCTTCCTTCTCCATCTTTCCTTCTCCATCCTTCCTTCTCCACCCTCCTTCTTCCTTCTCCCTCCCTCCCTCCATCCTTCCTTCTCCATCCTTCCTTCTCCATCCTTCCTTCTCCATCCTTCCTTCTCCATCCTTCCTTCTCCATCCTTCCTACTCCATCATTCCTTCTCCATCCTTCCTTCTCCATCCTTCCTTTTCCATCGTTCCTTCTCCATCCTTCCTTCTCCATACTTTCTTCTCCCTCCTTCCTTCTCCATCCTTTCTTCTGCATCCTTCCTTCTCTATAATTCCCTCTCCATCCTTCCTTCTCCATCCTTCCTTCTCCATCGTTCCTACTCCATCATTCCTTCTCCGTCCTTCCTTCTCCATGCTTCCTTCTCCATCCTTCCTTCTCCATCCTTCCTTCCTTCTCCATCCTTCCTTCTCCATCCTTCATTCTCCATCCATCATATCCTTCCTTCTCCATCCTTCCTTCTCCATCCTTCCTTCTCCATCCTTCCTTCTCCATCCTTGCTTCTCCATCCTTCCTTCTCCATCCTTCCTTCTCCATCTTTCCTTCTCCATCCTTCCTTCTCCGTCCTTCCTTCTCCATCCTTCCTTCTCCATCCTTCCTTCTCGATCCTTCCTTCTCCACCCTTCCTTCTCCATCTTTCCTTCTCCATACTTCCTTCTCCACCCTCCTTCTTCCTTCTCCCTCCCTCCCTCCATCCTTCCTTCTCCATCCTTCCTTCTCCATCCTTCCTTCTCCATCCTTCCTTCTCCATCCTTCCTTCTCCATCCTTCCTTCTCCATCATTCCTTCTCCATCCTTCCTTCTCCATCCTTCCCTTTCCATCCTTCCTTCTCCATCCTTCCTTCTCCATACTTTCTTCTCCCTCCTTCCTTCTCCATCCTTTCTTCTGCATCCTTCCTTCTCTATAATTCCCTCTCCATCCATCCTTCCTTCTCCATCCTTCCTTCTCCATCCTTCCTTCTCCATCGTTCCTACTCCATCATTCCTTCTCCATTGTTCCTACTCCATAATTCCTTCTCCACCCTTCCTTCTCCATCTTTCCTTCTCCATCCTTCCTTCTCCACCCTTCGTTCTCCCTTCTTCCTTCTCCCTCCATCCTTCCTTCTCCATCCTACCTTCGCCATCCTTCCTTCTCCACCCTTCCTTCTCCCTCATTGTAAATTTCTAAAGGAAAAGTAAATTATGTATTCATCTCAAAGCAATAGAATGTTAACACAGTTCGGAATACCTTACATATCTAAAGCTACAATCACCAAAACTAAAATAAAGAGGCTACGATAAATATACATGTACACACTGCTGTAGTGAATGTGGGAGAGCTTGGAGTAGACAGCATTAGGAGTAGACATAGTAGATAGAATAATACACAATGTGAATGACTCGAACACAGTTGAGTATCAATTTTAAAACGTGTTGTGCTGCCTTAGCAGTAATTAATACTAATCAAATATATCAAAAGTTTGGTGTACTGCTGAAATAGCGTGAATTTTTCGAATGTTAACGTTTCGAGCGAAGGCCCTTCGTCAGAGAGTGAAACGTGAATGGCCTTCGCTCGAAACGTTATATTACTTACACGCTATTTCGGCTGTACACCAACCTTTTTAGATATTTGATTAGTATAACTTACATGCATGTCTAAAGCTACAATACCAAAAGTGGTAAAGCCAAGGCCAAGATAATACACCAATGTGAATCACTGGAACGGTCGAAGAGAAAAGTAAGTAGCCAACAGAGTTGTGTCTTTGTTAATAAAGCAATAAGAAAGTTAACACAATTGACAATACCTTGTCTTGCTTGTTTGGTTGATTTCCTATATCCATTAAGCAAGATACATGTACAGTCAGTAGAAGAACAGCTGAACAAAAACTGCGATGACCAGGAATAATAATAACAAACTTGAACTTAAATAGCGACATGACCATCTCCGACGTTCTAAAATACAAGCAAATAAACAATATTATTCGGAGATGTCATTATTTCTTGAAGTTCCTTTTTTATTCTTTCAATCATGAACGTCTTCTCCATCCCTCCTTCTCCATCCTTCCTTCTCCCTCCTTCCTACTCCATAATTCCTTCTCCATCATTCCTTCTCCATCCTTCCTTCTCCATCCTTCCTTCTCCACACTTTCTTCTCCCTCCTTCCTTCTCCATCCTTCGTTCTCCATCCTTCCTACTCCATCATTCCTACTCCATCATTCCTTCTCCATCATTCCTTCTCCATACTTTCTTCTCCCTCCTTCCTTCTCCATCCTTTCTTCTGCATCCTTCTTTCTCAATAATTCCTTCTCAATAATTCCTTCCTTCTCTATCCTTCCTTCTCCATCCTTCCTACTCCATCATTCCTACTCCATCATTCCTTCTCCATCATTCCTTCTCCATACTTTCTTCTCCATCCTTCCTTCTCCATCCTTCCTTCTCCATCCTTCCTTCTGCATCCTTCCTTCTCCATCCATCCTTCCTTCTCCATCCTTCCTTCTCCACCCTTTCTTCTCCACCCTTCCTACTCAACCCTTCCTACTACACCCTTCCTACTCCATCCTTCCTGTTCAACCCTTCCTCTCTATCCTTCTTTCCCCGTCCTTCCTTCTCCATCCTTCTTTCTCCATCCTTCTTTCTCTTGCCTTCCTACTCCATCCTTCCTACTCCATCCCTCCTACTGCATCCTTCCTTCTCCATAATTCCTTATCCATAATTCCTTCTCCATCCTTCCTTCTCCATCCTTCCTACTCCATCATTCCTTCTCCATCCTTCCTTCTCCATCCATCCCTCCTTCTCCATCCCTCCTTCTCCATCCCTCCTTCTCCATCCCTCCTTCTCCACCTTTCCTACTCCACCCTTCCTACTCCACCCTTCCTACTCCACCCCTCCTTCTCCCTCCTTCCTTCTCCCTCCTTCCTTCCTTCTCCCTCCTTCCTACTCCATCCTTCCTTCTCCACCCTTCATACTCCACCCGTCCTACTCTATCCTTGATTTTCCCTTCTTCCTTCTCCCTCCTTCCTACTCCACCCTTCCTTCTCCACCCTTCGTTCTCCATCCTTCCTACTCCATCATTCCTACTCCATCATTCCTTCTCCATCATTCCTTCTCCATACTTTCTTCTCCATCCTTCCTTCTCCATCCTTCCTTCTCCATCCTTCCTTCTGCATCCTTCCTTCTCCATCCATCCTTCCTTCTCCATCCTTCCTTCTCCACCCTTTCTTCTCCACCCTTCCTACTCAACCCTTCCTACTACACCCTTCCTACTCCATCCTTCCTGTTCAACCCTTCCTCTCTATCCTTCTTTCCCCGTCCTTCCTTCTCCATCCTTCTTTCTCCATCCTTCTTTCTCTTGCCTTCCTACTCCATCCTTCCTACTCCATCCCTCCTACTGCATCCTTCCTTCTCCATAATTCCTTATCCATAATTCCTTCTCCATCCTTCCTTCTCCATCCTTCCTACTCCATCATTCCTTCTCCATCCTTCCTTCTCCATCCATCCCTCCTTCTCCATCCCTCCTTCTCCATCCCTCCTTCTCCACCTTTCCTACTCCACCCTTCCTACTCCACCCTTCCTACTCCACCCCTCCTTCTCCCTCCTTCCTTCCTTCTCCCTCCTTCCTTCCTTCTCCCTCCTTCCTACTCCATCCTTCCTTCTCCACCCTTCATACTCCACCCGTCCTACTCTATCCTTGATTTTCCCTTCTTCCTTCTCCCTCCTTCCTACTCCACCCTTCCTTCTCCACCCTTCGTTCTCCATCCTTCCTACTCCATCATTCCTACTCCATCATTCCTTCTCCATCATTCCTTCTCCATACTTTCTTCTCCCTCCTTCCTTCTCCATCCTTTCTTCTGCATCCTTCCTTCTCAATAATTCCTTCTCAATAATTCCTTCCTTCTCTATTCTTCCTTCTCCATACTTCCTACTCCATCATTCCTACTCCATCATTCCTTCTCCATCATTCCTTCTCCATACTTTCTTCTCCATCCTTCCTTCTCCATCCTTCCTTCTCCATCCTTCCTTCTGCATCCTTCCTTCTCCATCCATCCTTCCTTCTCCATCCTTCCTTCTCCACCCTTCCTTCTCCACCCTTCCTACTCCACCCTTCCTACTCCACCCTTCCTACTCCACCCTTCCTACTCCACCCTTCCTAGTCCACCCTTCCTTCTCCCTCCTTCCTTCTCCCTCCTTCCTTCCTTCTCCCTCGTTCCTACTCCATCCTTCCTTCTCCACCCTTCATACTCCTCCCGTCCTACTCTATCCTTGATTTTCCCTCCTTCCTTCTCCCTCCTTCCTACTCCACCCTTCCTTCTCCATCCTTCGTTCTCCATTCTTCCTACTCCATCATTCCTACTCCATCATTCCTTCTCCATCATTCCTTTTCCATACTTTCTTCTCCCTCCCTCCTTCCTTCTCCATCCTTTCTTCTGCATCCTTCCTTCTCAATAATTCCTTCTCAATAATTCCTTCCTTATCTGTTCTTCCTTCTCCATCCTTCCTACTCCATCATTCCTACTCCTTCATTCCTTCTCCATCATTCCTTCTCCATACTTTCTTCTCCATCCTTCCTTCTCCATCCTTCCTTCTCCATCCTTCCTTCTGCATCCTTCCTTCTGCATCCATCCTTCCTTCTCCATCCTTCCTTCTCCACCCTTCCTTCTCCACCCTTCCTACTCCACCCTTCCTACTCCACCCTTCCTACTCAATCCTTCCTGCTCAATCCTTGCTTCTCCTTCCTTCCTTCCTTCGCCCTCCTTCCTTCTTCCTCCTTGCTTCTCCGTCCTTCCTTCTCCCTCCCTCTCTCCCTCCTTCCTTCTCCATCCTTCCATATCCTTCTTTCCTTCTCCACCCTTCCTTCTCCATCCTTCCTTCCTTCTACCTCCCTCCTTTCTTCAGTTCTCCATCCTTCCTTCTCCATCCTTCCTTCTCCACCCTTCCTTCTCCATCTTTCCTTCTCCATCCTTCCTTCTCCATCATTCCTTCTTCATCATTCCTTCTCCATCCTTACTTCTCCATCCTTCCTTCACCACCCTTCCTTCTCCACCCTTTCTTCTCCATCCTTCCTTCGCCATCCTTCAATTCCTTCCTTCTCCACGCTTCCTTCTCCATCCTTCTCCATCCGTTAGCGAATACTAATAAGGCCTCAAGATAAAAGCAAACAAAAAGTCTTAACAGTGGACTCTATTATATAGTGAATACTAATGAGTCAAATTTTCCACCCTTCCTTCTTCCTCCTTCCTTCTCCATCCTTGCTACTCCATCCTTGCTTCTCCTTCCTTCCTTCCTTCTCCCTCCTTCCTTCTCCCTCCTTCCTACCCCATCCATCCTTCCTTGTCCATCCTTCCTTCTCCATACTTCCTACTCCATCCTTCCTTCTCCCTCCTTCCTTCTCCATCCTTCCTAATCCACCCTTCCTACTCCATCCTTCCTACTCCACCCTTCCCCTATCCTTCTCCTTCCTTCTCCACCCTTCCTTCTCCATCCTTCCTACTCCATCCTTCCTTCCTTCTCCATCCTTGCTTCTCCATCCTTGCTTCTCGCTCCTTCCTCCCTCCTTCTCCATCCATCCTTCCTTCTCCTTCCATCCTTCTCCATCCTTCCTTCTCCTTCCTTCCTTCCTTCTCCATCCTTCTCAATGCTTCCTCCCTCCTTCTCCATCCTTCCTTCTGCATCCTTCCTTCTCCTTCCTTCCTTCCTTCTCCATCCATCCATCCTTCCTTCTCCATCCTTCTCAATGCTTCCTCCCTCCTTCTCCATCCTTCCTTCTGCATCCTTCCTTCTCCATCCTTCCTTCTCCATCCTTCCTTGTTCATCCTTTCTTATCCATCCATCCTTCCTTCAACCTCCTTCCATCCTTTACCCAAAACTGAATTAACAATTACTGCCAACAATATATTACCATTACTTCCTCGAGAAATGTTTAAATTCTCTATTATACTTCTTATTAATGGTGGTTAGATGCATTAGGGAGATGATTCTTACGATAATATTGTCATTTTACCTCAATGTGATTGGGCTGCACCTTCAAAGCGAGGCCAATCCTTCAAAACATCAGGAGGCTTTAAAATGTTATTGACAACGGAAGCGGCCATCACACTGGAAAAAATTCGCCACTCTTTTGTTTCGTGTTTGCTACCATCAGCAAAATGAGATATTCCTTTGATAATAACCCATTCCATTCCAGTATCAAATGCTGTTAGCTAAACTCCTGTATAAGATCACAAAAAAACATATCTTATTTTTTTAAAGAGATTTTATAACCCTTGCTGAAAAAGAGAAAGCTTCTACATCCGCATTTTCCGACTCTATTTACCGTTATTGAAATTCCATATCTGGCATTTGCACTAGATGATGATACAGATTGTAGGAGAAGTGTTGAGAAAAATTTCAAGTGCTATACTTGGTGTATTTTTAAGATCTAACCGGGTCCAGTTGCGAGAATGTAACTTGAATTGAATGCCTTCCCAGCGGGAAAACGTCATGCTGCAAGGTCCGAATTAGCGCTTCGCAAATCCAAAAGTGCGAAGCGATTTTGAAAATTGCGAAAATCTGCGAAGTAATTTTTCTGAGAATTGCGAAGCTTATTTAAAGTAACCATGTTCACCTTGGACGCGACGCAAGTGATGTAAATGTAAATTACATAACTCAATGATGTTACACTACGTGGAAAGACGTTACAATAAGTTGGAAGGCGTTACGCTACGCGGCTACGTTGTAAGACGTTATGCTGACGCGTAGTAAGACGTTACGCTACGTTGTAAGACGTTTTACTACGTTGTAAGACATTATACTACGTTGAAAGACGTTACACTACATTGAAATACGTTACACTACATTGAAAGACGTTACACTACATTGTAAGACATTACAATACGTTGTAAGACGTTACACAACGTTGTAAGACGTTACGTTACGTTGTAAGACGTTACGCTAAAGACGTTACGTAACTTTGTAAGACGTTACGCTACGTTGTAAGACGTTACACTAAAGACGTTATGCTACGTTGTAAGACATAAATTACACTAAGTTATAAAATATTACACTACGTTGTAAGACGTTACACCACGATGTAAGACGTTACGCAACGTTGGGAGATATTAATACGCTACATTGTGACACTAATGCAAAGCTGTTTTGGAGCACTAATTCGGACCCTGTTCTACATGTTCGCAAGTGAATGTGGGATTATGAATACTTAATTAAATCAAAGATATCTCCAAAACGCCTTATTTTAACAAACATTTTAAAATTCTGACCTTGGCCTTGCGGTTCAATAGCGATGGCTTCAGGAAACAGATCAAGAAGGTCTTCGCATTCTTTAGGAGAATTCTTCAAGTCTACACCAGTCACAATTTAACCATCACAATGGACCTTCACGTCACATGTTTCCTTGTCATTCAAAGGTGGTTGCCAACCAAGAGCCGCTGACTTGATAAGATGCCCAATATTCCTGGACACATCCACTCTACGACCATCCCATTTTGATTCGTCATTAACCGTATTCTTATTTTCACAGATCACAAGCTTTTTTGATATTACCACATCACCAAGTTTCGCTTTGTCTTTCTGAAGCCCAGCACAACTCCCAACAGAGAAGACAACTTTAGGATTTAAGAGATTGACAGCATTTCTTACTACATTTTGTGCGGAACCAACATCGGCGGAATTAGGATCGCACTTTACCAGAGCGAGTATTATCTTCGCACAATCGTCGTCACCAAATTCCCCAGAATGCAGAATTCCAAGTTCTTTGATGTAACTCCGGAACGCATTTTGGAAGAAAGCAAAACAACTAAGGAATGCTTCGTCGTCTGCTACCAACAACAAAATATCAGTTGACTGTTTGTCGTCTTCCCCAGATTTCCACGGTGGTTCGACATCCCCCCGCTCTGGAATTGTAACTGTGATAGGTGGTGGATCATTCGATTCTTCAATTCCTATATATCATCCAAGAAAAGTACTAGTGAACAATATTTTGAAATCGAATGTAATACTAATGAAATTAATGTAAATGATTTGAACCTTTTATGACAAACAAAGTATGAAGTAAAGAACCAACTACAGTATATTGGTGAACTTGGCGTTACTCATCGGTCGTTTGCAACACACTTTTCACTGGTGGTTTCGCAGGTTCGTTGACAACTTTCCATTTACGATCCATATTTGGAAAGTTAGCTGTGAACTTCACACGTGCACGCATGCGAATTTCGTTTGGGAACTTCATTTCTATGGTCATCGAACGAGGAACTGAGATGTTTGTTTGGTTAGTATTGTATCTAGTATTGTATATAGTATCAGTGAAGAATATCAAAACGATATCTGTGAACATTCTTCGAGCGAAACATCTTCTAGCCACCAAGGGAAAGTTGGTTGCGAAGTTCTTCACGCCCAATATTCAAAATATGGACCGTAAATGGGAAGTTGACAACAAACTTGCGAAACTTCCAGTGAAAAGTTTGTTGTGAGCAAATGTAACTTGACTCTGAAGATCACTGCCGTTGAGGCTGTCGAAACGTCAGTCAACAACAACAGTTTTGCTTAAGACTACAAGAACTTGAACGATCAACTTCTAACTTCTACAAATAAATTTATTTGTTTTAGTTTAAAATCTTCTCTTTTTTTCTTTTGACATTTTGTACCGAGAGGATTCTTACGTGCTATATAAAGAAATATTATTAAAAAGTTAAAAAAATTTCAGAATCATCCGCAGGGTAACATTTATCATTTCTAGACCCGAAGCGAGGGGAATTCGACGAAATATTACCCACGAGGGATTATATATCATCCCGAGGGGTAATATTTCGACGAATTCCCCGAGCGGAGGGTCTATACATTATATGTTGCTGCATACCGTATCAATCTTGAATTCTGTCTTGAAACGTCTTGTTGTTCCTCCATTCTTCACGGGCTCGTCTTGGTTTATGCGTGTGGTATATGGTTTCGCGTGCGGTATATGGTTTCGCGCGTGGTACTCGAGTCGAATTCCCTCCACAGAGGGGAAGGGATTATTCCCTTCTACAGTTTAAATTGACTGGTCAAGTAGTACAAATCTAGCTATCTGATTGGATAATTTATAGGTGAGGTATAATATTTATGAGGTATAATATTTATAGAGCGGGAACGATGGGAATTCAACGAAATTTTAGTATATCATGCGAGGGGTGATATTTCGTCGAATTCCCCAAGCGGAGGATCTAAAAATTATATATTATACCGAGAAAATCTTGAATATAGTAATTTTTTTTAATTTCTTGTAACGTGTTCTTGTTCCTCCAGGCTCGTTCTGGTTTACATGCATGGGTGGCATGCGGTTTTCGTGCGTTGTATTCGGTTTTCGCGTGTTGTATTTGGTTTTCGCGCGTTGTATTTGGTTTTCGCGCGTTGTATTTGGTTTTCGCGCGTTGTATTTGGTTTTCGCGCGTTGTATTCGGTTTAAGTGTTCGTGGTATTCGAGCTCGAATTGCCCGCCACTGCAGCAGGATATTAGAAAGACTACGAAAGACAAGGCCACGATAATACCCCAATGTGAATAACTCGAACGCTCTAAAAGGAAAGTAATAGCCAATGGAATTATGTATTCATATCATAAAGCAATAAGAAAGCAACTACAATTGAGAATACCTTGCACACATAATGCTGCAATCACCAATACTAATAAAGACAAGGCCAGGATAATACACCAATGTAAACAAGACGCACGCTAGGCGTTAACTCGGGCTACTTGAGTTAGTGGCTTGTTGAAAGACATTGTAGGCAACTTCAGCAATTTGAATTCAATATACACAAATCTATAGAACTTATTCAAAAATGGCTGGCGAATTAGTATTCTTTTATATGCATATAAAATCCTATTCAATTTCGTACATGAAAACGAGCTCATAAGGGTCAATTTATATGCATATAAAAGAATGCTAATTCTGGGGCGATTTTTGATTAAGGTCTATAGTTGTAGGTACAATGTTACATGTAATGATATTGATACACCTGTCAGTGCAGGGGTGGTTAAATTTTCCATCATTGCAAACCCATAACATAGTGTTGGCCAACGGCTTTGATTATATGAAGGTGAGTTGGCTTAGTATCCAAGATGGCTTACTGAGAAGTCTGCCCCACCAAATGAGCCATCCTGTTTGCTGACCTTATCCAGTTCTAGCCAACAGGGTCAGCCTGGCAAGCAAGCCGGCCTGTGCTCATGTAATAACAATTCATATGGTCAGTCTGGCAAACAGGTTCAGTTTGAGCAAGCATTAAATCAGTTGATCTTTTTCTCAGTGTATAGGCCAGTTAGCGAATTGTAATATAAAGACAGATTACTGCATACAGTAGTTAACTATGTTACTGTCTCGGTTAGCGAGCCAACTCGCTTTCCATGGGTGTCAGAGATTTATATACTGAGTGTTCATTTGTAAGCATTCGCAAGGCTGCAAATTACTGTCGGTCATCGGTCAATGACCGACCATATTTTTCGTTTTGACCGACCAGATCTTGTTATGGTCGGTCATCTGACCGATTGAATCAGTCAGTTGGGTATAATAATTGTCAAAATTCAGAATACAGTACCTATATTACACCAAATTTTGTTTGTTTACATTTATTAGTAAAAATGCTGTGTATAAATATCGGAAAAATTACCGGTGAAGAAATCTGAAACTATCACGGTAATCGTCGTTCGTGCGATTAATATTCGCTAGTTTTCGGTTCAAAATATCTCTACAACATGACGTACTGACCATCGACACGTTACACCGCTGGCAATTTAGCTCGCAGCACCAGGAAACAACATGAAGTCGCATCAAGCTTCACGGTCTCGCATCAAGCCATTGCTTGTCACAAAACAATGCAAGTAACTCACAATCAAGCTCTGAAATCAAATCAGCTGATATTCCAGCCATGTGACATCATACGACATCACTACGACACTAGACAAACTTTACTTTGACCGACCAAAAGTCATACATGACCGACCACTTTTTGTCTTGGCCGGTCATTTGACCTTCCGACCAAAAAAATTATTTGCAGCCTTGCATTCGCACATAATAATATGAACAATCGATGCAAACTTACTGATAACCCAGAACATTTTGGAGCTCACAAGGTTATTCAATGGCAACATTGCATAGTCATCACTCATAATAGATGAATTGATAACCAGCAAACAATAACAAACTCTTTACTCCTTGATCTTGATAGTTGGTATGGGTGTCAGAGATTTATATATCATATAATAATATGAACAATCGATACAAACTTACTGATAACAACATTTTTGAGCCCCATTTAAGCTTGCAGGTAAAACATCAAGTGAAACAGGGTAAAATTCGAATATAATAATATGAAACAATAAATTGTAGCATCGATTTTATTTTGTATAACATAACAATAAACAATACAGGCAACAAAGCATGAAGGGCTCCGCTCGAAACGTCAGTATCTCGTCACTAAATTATTGGCAGTTTACCACCTTTTCACTTTGCTTACAGCATTCATATGTTAAGTCTCATATTTCGCGAAATCGTAGACCAACCCATTTCGAGAGCGATCGGGATTGTGAGCGTATATAAGATCAAGATACTTGCCAGCCAGTAGTAATAATATATATATTATTATTATCAATGTGTTAGGGACTGGACCGAGCTCTAAGCCAATCAGAATCAAGAATGATTTGAATTGACCAATCAGAACACAGTCCATTCACCCTGTTAAGAACGACCAGTCATCAAATCAGGGGGGATATGCACCTGGTCGTATACAAGAGGTTTTTTGTATAAAAATATTCAAATAAGGTGGTCGCGGTCAAGAGTATATATATCACTCTGCTCGTGTTGTTGTACGACCAGTTTTTTAGTCGTCCCTGAGTTTAACGACCAGAGAATGAAGGTCATTCAAGGTGAATAGTGTTAAGCAAGTACTGACGTATTTTGCTATACGGGGTTGAAAGCATTGATGAACCAGGAACAGGATGTTTTAGTCGTAGAATTTAGTGTTCTGAACAACTGATGATCAGTGCGGAAAGTTTGCACAGAAACCAAACATGTCTAAAGTGAAACAGTTTTACTTTAGACATGTTTGGTTTCTGTTCAAACTTTCCACACTGATCATCAATTATTCGGAACACGAAATTCTACGACTTAAACATCCTGTTCCTTGTTCATCACTGCTTTCAACCCCATATAGCATCCGCGACAGCACTTAATCAGATCATCATTCACACTGTGATATATATACTGACACACCTCGTTTTGAAAAAAAGAAATACAAAAAATTATATTATACATAACCATCATACCTCACCCGATGTGATTTATACTTACGTGCACGTACCATCCAAAAACTTTCCATATTTTTATTTGAAGACTTGTAATGTTTTTTGAAATAAAAATAAACCAAACAGTTTTTGGAAAAACTGTCCTATTTTTATTTGAAGAGTAGTAATGTTTTTTTGAAATAAAAATAAACACACATTTTGACTGAATTAATCATAGAAATTTCCATCATGGAGCTCTTACCTCGACGCCATCTTATGGCCGAATGACTGATATTCCCTAGTTACTGTATTTTTAAAAATGATATTTCCTCAAAATATTTTAAGATGATATATCTCATAAAAATTATTTGGGTGTTTTAAATCTTCCAAAAAGTTTGAGAGATGGGTTATATTTTGAAAAAATGTTCTCAAAATAATTTTAGATGAAATATTATCAAATATAAATATTAGAGTTGTGGAAAAAGTTTTAATACCGTAAAAGTGTTTTAAAAAATTTGGAGAAAACCCCCCAAAATTATTAAGAGAATAGTTGAGTATATAAGCAGATGTTTTTTCATATTTTTTCAGTTGTGTGTGTTTTGCTCGCTTGTAAGTTGTGCTTCGGTACAAGACTCTGACATCTTCCAATGTTCTGTTTTATTACGCGCGCGTTCACCCGTAGTCGAATTTGCGATTCGAATTAGATTGGCACTGGTCCATAGCGACAATCAGGTCATCCCTTATTCAATGAATTGCTTATTTTACGCCAGGGTTGTTCGTTAGCGTATGATGAAAGAGTTAGCTATAGTAAAAACACACACACGATCTAGAAGTTGGATGAATTATTTTTAAAAATATAACGATTTTAATTGACAAAAATAAAAAACACACATCAAACACGTTCTACAACTAAAGTTTTGGACGATTCGTAAAAAATAAAGTTTTCACCCTTACTGTCAGTATACCCCCATATTTTTGGGGAAGTGGCGGCCTCTGCTTCGGGTGGCGTGATAGGGCGAAGATTATATTCAGAGTCCGGCTGGACTCTGAATGCCAATTCTTCTTGTTTCTCTTCCTCGCTTTCTTCTTCATCAGCGTAAAGCACTCTGAATGCCAATTCTTCTTGTTTCTCTTCCTCGCTTTCTTCTTCATCAGCGTAAAGCGCTATGCCGGATACATCGGTCTCCATATTATCGGGCATCGGGGGCGGAGGAGTCGACACGTTGGTTTTTTTCTAAGAAAATAAATAACATAATAAATATACGACATTTTTACACACTGCAATCAGTTTACTATCGCTACTTACATTATCTCTGTAATATTCATTCGGCGGTATGAATTCGTCGAAGGAGAACTTGAAAGGTGTTTTTTGCGTGTTTTCCATTTTATTATTTTCTTACTTCTTTTACCTGTTTGGTTTTGAGTTTGAAATTAATTGTCCGTACCCCTTATTTTTATAATCACGGTCTGCGGACTATTACAATGGTATTAATTTAGGCGCCGAACATGGCGGCCATGAAATTCCCAGTTCTAGTTATATTTTTTCATTTCTTGTTGCTGAGTGGCAATAGTGTACGAAATACATTGTTTCCAGAGTTTGAAGCTAGGGAGTACCTACCTAGTGCGTTCTCCTGGCCTAATTTGCTATATGCAAGAGATTACGGATTACTTCGTGGGAAATTTAAACTACAGTTAAGCTCAACCGGATTTCATAAATCTCGCCGTACGGTTGGCAAGTGGTCTAAGCATGGATTTATCATTATAGCTATACCTGGACACGATCCTCCACTTGATATTACTATCTACCTAGATGTTGCTACTAATCCTGGACCAAATTTGCCAACAGAGAAGACTTTAGTTTCTATGCAAGATCATCAAACAGAAACAAAGCAGAATTTGCATAGTTCATCGGTAGTGACTAACATAATATATACTAGAAATGATCTGCTGAGTTTCAGACTACGTCCTTATCTTGTCCAATCTGATTCTTTTTACACTGTTGTTAAACACTGTGGTATCTTTAAATATAGAGGGAAGAGAGCGGGGAAAAGAAAGAGTTTTATTCCAGTCAGAATAACACAGCGTGACGAGCAACTACATTTTAATCAACCTCATTATGCATACCGACAACGAGCAGTGAATGCTGAAAATCTTTTATCTGTGGTTAATGAGCCGATCGTGCGATCAAAGACCTCCGCTCAGTTTATTGATTTTTGTCTGCTAAATGTGAGGTCAGTGATGAACAAGTCTCTTATTGTGAAAGATTTCGTTGTTGAAAGAAATATTGATATGCTAGCTTTGACTGAGACTTGGCTGAGCTCTGAAAATAATGAATATATTATTCGTGATCTTTGTCCCCGTGGTTACAAATTTCATCATGTTCCAAGAGATATATCTCGTGGAGGAGGAGTTGGTTTGCTGTACAGGGACTGTTTTAAGATCGAGAGTCAGCCGGCAGTGGGAAATTTCATGTCATTTGAATTTATTGATGTGCTTATTTATAATTCATCACTTACTTTTAGAACTGTTATTGTTTATCGACCACCTCCATCGGCTGCAAATGGTTTAACAATTAATATGTTCTTCGATGAATTTTCTACATTCCTGGTGCAATATGTCGCTGCTCCTGGCCATCTTTTGATTGTTGGTGACTTTAATTTTCATCTGGACGTCATCGATGATATAAATGCGAACAGATTTCATCAGCTGCTCGACTTGTTCAATTTATGTCAGCATACAAGTGGACCAACGCATGGCCATGGCCATACTTTGGATCTTGTAATCACTAGATCAATTGAGAATATTGTTTCTGAGGTTGTTACTGACTCTTTTAATGTCTTTTCTGACCATTACGCAGTTCATTTTAAACTTCCCGTTAAAAAACCTGCTCACAAGAGGAAGTTAATCTCTTATAGACGTCTCCGTTCCCTTGATCTGGATATATTTTCTGCTGAACTCAATGGTTCGTCTCTTTTATTGAACACTCCCAATGATTTAAATAGTTTGGTCACAAGTTATAATTATGTATTAAACTCTCTTCTCGAACGCCATGCACCTGTTCAATCCAAATATGTCACTTTACGTCCAGCAGCTCCTTGGTATAATGACGAGATTACATTACAGAAAAGGATTCGGAGAAGACTCGAAAGACGCTGGCGTGTTTCAAGGCTTGAGGTTGACCGTGATCACTACATTGATCAATGCAGAGTTGTAAATAACTTGGTAACAACTGCAAAGAGTGAATATTACTCCACTATTATTGACGACAACCAAAATAATCAAAGAGTTCTATTCAATACTGTTGACAAACTACTGCACAGAAAAGTGGAATCATGTTATCCATCATGTAGCTCAGATGACGAACTTGTGGAGAAGTTTGCTGACTTTTTCAAAGATAAAATTATGATTATACGCAATGTGTTATCCACAATGGCTTCTTCAGTTGAAAATCCTTTTCCTGATTTGGTGTCTCCCTCTTGCGAGTTACTATTCTTCCAGCCTGGCTCAACCAAGATCGTCGAAGACCAGCTTATTGGTTCGACTGCAGTATGTTGTTTGGATCCCATTCCAGCTAGTGTGCTAAAGGGCTGTCTACCTGTGCTGCTACCTATCATTACGAAGATAGTCAATCTATCCTTAGAAACTTCCTTAGTTCCTGATGTATATAAAGTTGCATTATTGAACCCTCTATTGAAGAAGTCAAACCTCGATTTTGAAGAATTTAGTAATTTTAGGCCTGTTTCTAACCTTTTATTTATTTCAAAAGTAACTGAGAAGGCTGTTGCTTTCCAGTTAAAAAGATATATCTTAGATAATAACCTCGGCGAGGTTTTCCAGTCGGCCTATAAGTCACTACATAGCACTGAAACTGCTTTGCTTAAGGTACATAATGATATTCTTAGGGCGATTGATAACCAATGTGCGGTCATCTTGTTATTGTTAGATTTATCTGCTGCGTTCGATACTGTCGATCATGTGATATTATTACAAAGGTTATCTACTCGCTTCGGAATAAGGGGCCATGCACTATCTTGGTTTGAATCTTATCTCTCCAACAGGAAACAGTTTGTCAAGATACGTGATGCCAAGTCGAGTAGTCGCGATTTGCCTTGTGGCGTACCACAGGGCTCAGTTTTGGGTCCTCTGCTGTACCTTATATATACTTCGCCACTGGGTGATATCGTTAGACACCATAATATGTGCTTTCATTTTTATGCTGATGATACTCAGATATATTTGTCATTTAAATCTACATCTGATGTGCAGAAACAGTCCTCACTCACTAGTATTGAGGAATGTGTTAAAGATATTAATAAGTGGATGCTTTGTAACAATCTAAAGCTCAATAATGACAAGACTGAGGTTCTGGTTATTGGGGCTCACCATCGGCCACGCCCTGATCTTGATTTTTTATTAATAGGTGATGATCACGTGATACCGTCTGCGTTTGCTAGAAACCTTGGTGTTGTCTTTGACAACGGCATGAAACTTGAAAAACAAGTTTCTGCCATATGCAAATCTTATTTTTTTCATATAAGAAATATTGCTGAAATTAGATCTTACCTAAGTGAAGCAAATGTTAAGACTCTTATACATGCGTTTGTCACGTGCAAATTAGATATGTGTAATTCGCTGCTGTATGGCTTACCTAAATTTCTAATTCATCGGTTGCAACTTGTGCAAAACTGTGCAGCGCGTCTCGTCGTGGGTAAACGTAAATTTGACCATATCACACCTGTGCTTAGGCAACTTCATTGGTTACCAATAGAGGATCGTATACTTTTTAAAATACTACTTATAACCTATAAGGCAGTAAATGGCCTGGCTCCTTCTTATATTAGTGATATGCTTAGTTTTTATATTCCAGTACGTAATCTCAGGTCAGCTTCAAAAGGTCTCTTAAATACACCTAAGTCTAACCTTGTAAGTTATGGCGACAGAGCTTTTTCTGTTGCGGCTCCTAGGTTGTGGAACAGTTTGCCACTCGCTATAAGGACAAGTTCTTCCATTGATATTTTTAAGTCTAGCCTTAAGACTTATCTTTTTAGTCGTGCTTTTAATTAATTATTCATTTATTTGTTTAAATTATTGTATTTATTAGTGAAAAATTGTAAAGCGCCTTAGAACTTTAGGATCATGGCGCTATATAGATGTAATAAATTATTATTAATTATAGCGGGTTTGACCAATCAGAGTTTCTACAATCAAACCCTCCCCCGTATCTATCCAATCAGAGATCGTTCATTAAAGCCTTCATGTCAAAACAATTGAATTATTATGGGTAGGAACAATGAGTGTTGTTAGACGCTTATGGACGCGAATATATAATAAGCGTCTTGTTCTAATTCCTCCCCTTATGTCAAAAGCAGTTGATTAATAATATGGGTAGGGACAATGAATTTGTGTTACCGGGATTAAAGACGCGGGTTTATAATTAGCAATTGGGTATACGATGTCAAAAGTTGATGTATTATACTTGTCGGGGATTAGCGGCCATTTTGTTTGTGTACTTTGGAGATACGATTTTATAATGAGTTCTAACCTGTCTATTCAGTTGATGTATTAATTACGCGTAGGGATTAGCGGCCATTTTGGAGGGATTAGTCCTGTGAAATATATATTTCCGTAGGGGTATATGTTTAAATACGTCTATATTCTAGATATTTAAGCATTTTTACATTTATTTAAATATATTTTTATGCTTTTTGATACTTTATTTTACACTTTTCACACAATTTAGTATATATTTTAATATACCCGTTAAACAATTTTGCTCGATAATATAAGTATTGGAGAGCGTGTTAATTAATTCATACATGTCAAAACAGATGATAAATGGTTTTTAATAACATATACATGTTTTAATAATTATGGATTGGTACAACACATAGTGTATGAGTTTGCAAAGTAGATGTGCTTGCCAACGAGATCTTCTTGATTTTCGTTTCGATGAATCACAGCAATAATAATTCCAGCTTGGACACCCATTCGGGTATTAAGATGCGAGGTGAGCTTAAAATCTTTTAATATTATCCCGCGCCGGTTATCTAGCCAAATTTTATCTTCACCCATAAAGTCAACAACATAAAAATCAGAGTCTGTACACATTCTATATAAAAATTCAGAGCTGTATAACTTAACGTTATCAAGTTTAATTTCGTTTATATCTATACTTGTTGCCATGATGAGTCTTGTCTAATAATAAAATGTTTTTGGGTAGAGATGTCTATATATATACAAAGGATTAATCTTTTACAATGAATATATAATGATTGGTAAGATACACACTTTTACCAATCTTATCGTGTTGGGATGAATCGAATTCTATTTTTAAATAATTGTTATATTCATCGTTAAAAAAAAGTTCATAAATCTGTGTCGGTTTGCCAGCGGGTTTGAGTATGGGTCTTAAACCAATTAACTGTAGATTTCGTTCGCGAGATAGATCCTTCATAGATATTATATCTATAAATTTTGCTTGATTCATGGCTGATAGGGTGGAGGTTCCTCGATATGTACATTGACAAATTGTCCGATCAAATGTGTAAAATCGTCCGATGAGTAGGTATATATATATTTCTTATCCCATAGCAATAATAACTTATATATTATTCTATCGGGACGTTCATTGAGGGGTAACATATCCACTTTGCGACATTCAAGCACTGGATATTCAATATGTGAAAAATATTTTGCTAAATCGGTCATTATTGCCAACAGAGGATTTTCTTTAGTACCCACTATCATTTTGAAAGTGTTCTAAAAAAAATATTACTTCTAACATGTGTTTTTATCTCTTGCTCTACAATGTTTTACCGATAAATATTTAAACAAACGCGTACCCTAGCATTAAGTCAACAAAAAGATTAAAAATATTTACATGTATTAGTAATCGTCGGGGAGGGTCTTATAATATTTATTTTATCATTCAACCAATGAGAATACCCCGATTTTTTATTAGGGAATTAAGTTCAACCAATCAAGTTACACCATTTTTTTAGCTTGTTTTTTATAAGCGTTTGATTCTAAATTTTTTAGTCACAATATCATTATGGCTCGTGTAAAGCAGACCCAGAAAAATATTGAAAGTGGAAAAACAATTGCACGGATTGAAAGTAAAGGAAAAGATATTCCCAAAATGTCAAAACAACGACGTCAACAGCGACAAGAATATCGTAAAATGGGTCTGGATATTTCAGATGATGAACAATATACATCATGCCGTCAAGAAATCAGAGGAAGAAAGAACGTCAAACATCGTACAACTAAAGACATTGCACAGTCGCAATTAAATTTCGCTGTACCGATAGCTCAAGCACCGTCCAGTCACCCTCTACTACCGCAAGCGAAGTTTAACACGTCGCCACGGCAAGCAAAGATACCGTCTCTACTCCCGCAAGTAAATTCACCATCTCAAGCACAGTCCAGTCACATATACCCTCTACTCCCTCAAGCGAAGTATAACGTATCGCCACGGCAAGCAAAGATACCGTCTCTACCTCAGCAAGTAAACATCCTACCAACTCTATTATCGCAAGAACAGTATAATATACCTCTTCAAACGCCGCAAGCAAAGTATAATACATCTCCTATTCCACCGCAAACGATTTCACCGCCACAGGTATACGAATTACCCGTTCAAGAAGATGAATTAGATAATTACATACACGAAATGCCCATTGATTTCTTTGGACAAATCCCTATTCCTTCTCCTGCGAATTTAATACGAATGTGTGATGAAATGGTACCCGTTCAAGGAACACAATTATTACAAATTGTTGATGAATTAGCAAACGCTCTTTCCCCAACATTATCTCCTATTCCTCTTTCACCACCACCGCCACCACCTATGTCTACATCACCCCAACCATTATTTCCACTGTGTGAAGAAGAGGAAGAAGAAGAAGAAGAGGAAGACGATCGAGAAGTATTGAACGATCCTCCATTGAAGAAAAGATGTTTTAAACGTTCTTTAATTGATATGAAACGTGAAAAAAAAGGCGATGAACATCATGAAGAAAAACGAATGACAATCTATTCGAATTATGATCAAGATATTATTTGTACACAACGCGATAAATATCGTGAGTTAGAGGGTCTCTATATTGAGAAACTATATATAAATAAACAATATTTGCAATGGCGTTCTAAAAAATTTACGAGCGATCTGATGGAAAAACGATATATAATGGATAATAATAAGGAAATAAAAAGAAAGCATGATTTAAAAAAAAGAAAACCAAAATGTATAAAATGATATTGTTGTAAATAAAAATATTAGTAAAGTGAAATCATGGAGGTGTGGAATATTATGGTAAAAGAACTGGCACGTTTTGAAATAAAAATCAATAAAAATATGGAAAAAAGTGTGTGGAAATGTCTTGACGAACATGAGAATTTATTTAAAAATATTATTGAACATTTAAAAATTCCACGTGAACTTTTAGATGTATATAATCGCATGGATAGACATGAAATTGGACAAATAATAGCATTTTTTGCTTTAATCCTATGTTTTTTTAGATATAAAAACATTGATAATGAAGAATATTATATAAAATTATTTGTACGTCAAACAATTTTAGATTTTAGAAATTCTCATCTTAAATTCATTTTATTCCCCAATGACAAAAAACACACTTGGTTTTGGTTGTTGAATATATTCTTTGAATTTTTAAAATTAGTCTAAATACAATTTTTCAATACTCTGTATTATAATGTCAGGATCTTCATAGTTAATATTATATGCTTCTATAATACTCTCAATAATAAAAGTAGATGATGTAGTATTATCAGATGTAATCCTTACCCTTATAGTATAATTATATAATATATCCAAATGCAGTGGGTAAAATTGTAAACTAATGGGTCTATTATTTTGTATAATACTATTATTTTTAACTAGATCAGAAAATAAACTGACTTTAAACTTATAAGTTTTACTTGTCTTATAAAACAATTTAAACCAATAAGAGTAATTCTGACAATTTTTATAACAACAGGTAATAGGCGGGGGTTTCGTTATCATTAGCTTAACAATCTTATCGAGATTAAAATTATAAACCCTATCGTTACTAGTTTTAAGTTTTGATATAGGGTTATGATTTTCGCAAAAGAAAATAAAACAACATGCAAGTTGATAAACTATTTTCTCAAAATTATCTAAATTATGTAGATAATAAAAAGTAGCCTTCAAATAAAACGGATCTATAAAATATAAATAAATACAGCAATATGTAAATTCACGACTAAAACAACGATTAAGTCTATGTAATGTATTACAAAGATAAGACCCTCCATATCCTATAGCTTTAGGAATTGTAGTTTGATCATCATTAATAGTAATAGAAATAAAGTGGTAAATATCATTTCTAGGGTAACAACTTGTTTGAATTTCAATAAAAAAATTATCGGAATGATTATCATTCAAATGAAAAATAGATTTAACTAATGTTTGAGCGGGCATTAATAGTAATTTCTGATAACGCGAACATAGTTTTTCACCATAAATATAATATTTTCATTGTGTATGAACAACGGGTATTATATAGTGTTGTTTATCTGTTAAGATTCGCCAATCCTTGCATTCATCTTGGTTCATTTCAGTTTTCATTTTTTCAATATATGCGTAGTCTCCATACCCCTGACCAATTTGTCTCGATTCAATTTCCATACATTCGATAATTCCCCCATAGTAATAGTCACATAAGTCACAGACGGCAAATAATAATCCAATGTATCGGTTACGAAAATGTTGTATATAATAAATAATTTTCAATATCGTCTAAATATTGATTTCGTGGTCACTAGCTTGCTCATAGGTTCTTTTATCACCAATGTTTAACGACATTCTCAAAAACGAATGATGGAACGCGTTTTTTAAAAAATCGACTTGTATATATACTATTTTCCCATTCTTAAAATATATATTTCCACACGCAGAATTTAACACGATAAAAATTTTGAAAAAAGTACTATTGTAACTACAATGTATAAACTAATCCCACGAATATTTAATATATCAACTGATTTGACGTGTGTGTGTTTTAGAACAAAATTAGGGATTCGTGTCTTTAATCCCACAACACAGCATTGGGTCAACTAATCCCCGAGTATTTGTTTAGAAGAAAATCGCTAATTATGGATTCGCGTCTCTAATTCCCACAACACACATTCATTGTACATGAGTATCACAAATCATCTGTATGACATGAAAGCTTTAATAAACGAACTCTGATTGGTCAAACCATCCTACCCACAGTAACGCATAGTAACGCAGGATGCTATTATAAAACCTGATGTATGTTCGAAAATAATTAATATCAGTCTGAGTGTAGGAGAGAGAGAGAGATGGCAAAAATATTTGAGAACGTGAACAGCGAAATTAAAGAAGCAGATGACTACATACCGTTAGAGACAACTGATATTCAACAGGAAAAATCTGAAGAGACTCTCGAGGAGTTGTATAGGGGTAAATATAATTGTGCATTAAACAAATGTAAAGAAGAAATATCCCAAGAACGACAAAAATTAATTTTATCCCATATCACACATATAATGGATTGTGAATGTTACCAGTTTAAGGGAGAGAGACCCAGTTATCGTGAAGTAACTCTTCTCGAACTTCAAACGAAGAAGTATTTTATTTATCATTGTTATGATGGCAAATTAAAACCCTACAAAGAATTAACACGAAGGGAACGTTCTACCGTCTACTATCAGTATCGATGTCATGGTTTAGACTATTTATCTGAAAAACAATCAAGAGATTATTTTAGTCAAAGTGAACTTATAAATAGATTAAGTTATTTATTTCGTAATGTTTTTTCCCCGAATGCTATTATCGGGTATAAAGGTGGTGATAAAGAATCTTCTTTAGTTAAAACACTTCAAGAAAAAACTATTTTATATTGTGTTAATCTTGAATATTTTGGAATTGAGAAGTACGATCATTTACTTTCGTTTTATAATCTTAAACCAAGAAATTGTTGGTATCATACTAGCGAAACAACATGTTTATTGTATCATTGTAGTTTGTTTGAATGTCTTTTATTTGCTGCATGTTTGTTTCGTAAATTAGAAGATGAGGGTAATGAACGATCTGTACTCTCTATGTATGATAAGGAATTTAATTTTTAAAAAAAATATTCTCTCCTGAAATTTTTCCAATAAAAAAATACCCTAGTATCTTTTTGATTTAAAAAAAATCAAAAAAATATTTAATGTTTTTTCCTTTTATTTTTAGAAACACAAAGATTGTTTAAAAAATTAGCAAAAGTACATTTAAGAAATGTTTATATTTTAAAAATAAAACGTACATTAGAACGTTATTATTTTGTTAATGATGTACATGTTGTCAAAAACAATATTTTTGTAAAAATTGAAGGAGAGAGAAGTTTTAAAAAAAATAAGATGATCATAGAAACTCTTTGTAGATTTAAATATATAAAAAATGATATCATTATACGTATAGTATAAATAAAACGTTCTTATTTTTTTCTCTTATTGGAAAGCATTAAAATGAGTCAGAAAAAAATCATCCATCAAAGTGAACGTTTGTGGTTGTATCATCCAAGAAAATACGGGACAGTTGCTTTAAAAACAGCAGACAATTTATATGAGTTTCAAGAAGTGTCTTGGAAACACGGTGTAATACCAACGAGTTTTCTTGATGGTTTTAAAATTAAAACAAATATTCGAGCTCCAGGTCCATTTACTGATTTTTCATTGACATTTAGTGACAATAAAAAATTTCAAACAGATAAACAGAATTATCTTGTGGGAGAATTAGAAGCAAGAAAAAAAAATTGGTATAAACGAAAAATAATTCATAGTATTGATGTAAAACTTAAAAATAATATTCGTGAAAAATATCACGATGCATTAGGATGGAGTATTGTTCAAGTTAAAAAAGAGATATTCGAAGAGGGTGATTTGGGATCAAATATTGGACAGTCTAGTAAATATTATTTTGCCACTAATCAATTGTTTATTGATCCTGAGAAAAATTTCTTTAACGATGATAAACGTTTTGTAGATTTAGCTTATAATTTACCTGCTGACGAAGATTTTATTTTGATTCAAAACATTCAATTTATAGATGATCATTTTTTTATGAAATATGGTATTAAAACGGGTGAAGCTGATAAACCCTATAATGAATACGATATTTCTATTGTTTATTCCGATGGATATACGTAGATATGTCTATATATAAAGATCATTTTTTCAAGATGTGTGTGTAAGTGCCATGGCTATTTTTCAGAGAGCAATAAATCAAGAGGGATATAAGATTTATCACGATTTAACACAATATAGTTATTTGGAATCCGTTTTTTTTGGCAATTAGTAGGAAGTGTGGAAGTTAAAAAATCAAGATATCATCTACTAATATCTATTGCTGATTATGAAGCATATTTGCGGTATACATTTATACTGGAAGTAGAATGTTCAAAAAATCCGCAAATGTATATTATACATCAAGAGAATCACGAAATGTCAGAAGAATGTTATGAATTTCTTCGTAAAATATGTGAAGCATGGAATGGTGACCGACACCCGCGTATCAACGACAAAGGAATTGGAGAATATTTAAAGATAATAGATTATGATAGAAAACATTGTTTTACTTATGAGTGCTTTAGGAGTATTATAGCATTATATTATGATTTTTTTGTTTATAATAAAACTATAAAATACTCTTGTAAAAAATGTAAAGGGGAATGCGAATGTAATGTGGATTACCCTATTTCACCAGTGTAAATTTTAATGAAATAAGAGCTTATAATGTAAAAAAATATTCAATGAACAATAGCCTCTTATGTAACGAAGTAATACAATGAATGCATTTTTTTTATTTTAAAATTAATACATTAAAATCTTTTCAAGATTGTTTCTGGGTCTATGATATACAATTCCTCCTTTTTGAAAATGACTTTTGATTTTTTTCGTTCCTTGTTTTGCTATATTTTTTACTAAATTAGCTCCTTTTTTAAGCTCTTTTTTAAAATCTTTTATAAAAAGATTGCTGTATTTATTGATTGTTTTATTTCCTCCACGTTGCCTTTTTTCCCTTAAAATCACCACCCCGATAATTTCTTTTTCTTCCTATAACCATTGTTATGAAGGTTGTTTTCTCTTCCAATAGTTATCACCATAGTCTGCAAAAATTTCTTCATGTGCTTTTATATGTTTTATACTTTCTAAATACATTTTTTTATTATTTGGATCGTAAACAAAATCGGAATTATTTTTATATATAGAACCGGGTTTCCCATTATTTGCATAACGTGCTGCTGCGTGAGTTGTCAAATAAGCATCGATACCAGTGTTTGCATCGTGACAAATACTATATACAGCATTATTGTTTTTACCATATTTACGATCCAATTTGGCTTGTGTTGTTTTTTGACCCGTGTAATAAGAAATATTATGATCGGGTTTAAAAGGTTTTTTCCAAGCAAATAATCCTTCACCAGCATTGGGGATATTTGATTTCTTGATACGTAAGTTATTTTGTTTTGCTAAATGAATCCAACATTTCTTTGTTTTTGCTGTTCGTTTACGACATCTTATTTTTTTTAAGGTTTTACTTCTACATTGAAGAACGTGACGTATACTTTGAGATTTATCAGTGTGCCGTTTTTTTCGAGGTAACTTAATTCTTACCATTTTTTTTTTTTTTAAATATTGTTTTTATTCCTAAATAATCATTATTTTTTCATGCGTCTGAATAAATTTTACCAAACATTCTACTTTATAGATAATATCTTCGGGACAGTTATATATTTCCTTTTTTAATTCTGTTATTCTTTGTTTTAAAATCTTTGATGAAATGGGTATTATCTTTTCTTTATCTTCTGTAAAATTTAGTAAACATTCCTTTAAAAGATACGGAGTAAATAATATTGAAGGATCATTATCTTGAATTTCATATACGATATAAGGTAAATTAGACGTTTTTAAATAAATTTCAATATAAACAATTTCACTCATATTTTTTTTTACTCTCTTTTTTTTGTTTTATTTTTTTTTAAATGGGTTCTTTATTATCAAAAAAAATTCCTCCTATAGTTACGTTGACATGTATTAATATACAGGATTCATACGATGTTACTATTGATCGTGTTGATGGTGAAGACGAAAACATAAATAAAAATAAAAGTGCATGTTTTTCTTATTTTAGAAAAAAAAAAGAAGATGAATGATGATCAGAAAAAATTTAAATATAGTCAAAAAGAAATAGATAAAATTGTAAGTTTATTTAATAAGAAAAAAGAAAGTAAGAAAAATGAAAAAATATACGATTATTTTTCTGTTAATCATATAGAAACTATTAGTAGAGAAAAATTTAAAGTCACTGAACAACATTTTTCATTGAATGTTTAACGGGAAAAACGGTTAATTTTATTAGTTTTATTCAATCGTTATCGTTGGTTTTTCTTATTTAATTAACATTGCGCGGGCAAATGTAAAAAGTGATGATGATTATGTTAGATTTATCTTTAGTAATGCTCCAAAATGTTTTTTCTCTACAGCGGTTTTACCCGTGAAAGAATTTGACGTTAAATATTTCTTAAATATTATGGAAAAATTTATGCAGAGTAATAAAGAAATAATAGCTAGTGGTTGGAATAGTAAGGTAATAGTTCAAACTTTTCCCTCAGGAATAAGTACAAATAAAAAAAAAATAGTATACTAAGGAAAAAAAGTATTTATAATAGTTTGAATAAGGAAAATGCTACAGATAAAGGCGGTGTGAAAAGTAATATGTATGTAAAAAATATGGTTATAAATTTCGCACGGATGTATTTTATATTCTTAGCCATGTATTATTTCGTACAGTGAAAGATTGCTGTTTTGCTTTAGCAATATTAGTGGGTTTATCATTTTTAAAACAAGACGATAAATATTTTATAATGAAAAGAAAACCCAATAAACCAGTTGATGATTTATTTACGTGTGAAGAAATTCGAAATGTATATCGGGAATGTGGGATAGCCGAGGGTAATGTTGATGCTACACAGTTTAATTTAGTATATAATAATTATTTAAAAAAACAGGGTGTTGATTTGTTAGTGTATGCTGACACTCATTCCGATAATATAATTTATGATTCACGAACTGATAGTGAAGGTAATCCTATTAAATTGACTAATGAAATTGTATGTTTATGGTTAAATAATAATCATTACGATGTAGTTTTAAGCATAAAGGAATTTCTAAACTTAACACCAGTTCTTTTTGTGTTAAATGTATGAGTTATTTTACACGACTTATATATATCGATAACCACCTATGTACTACAAATAACTTAAATTGTTTACGATGTTATAAATATCCGAATAATTGTAAAGATAAAAATAATAAACTTATTTGTAGCAGTTGTGATATAATTTTTTATGATGAAAATTGTTTTACAAATCATTTAACAAATAAAATTTTTAAACCTTCTTATAGTAATTATAGCCGTTTAACACCTTGTCAATATTATTTTTTTTGTAAAACCTGTAACAAAATTTGTCCTCGATTCTTTTTCATTTTTTCTAATTAAACAGTTAAACATGATTGTAGCAAACGATTTTGTTTTCATTGTGATAAATACATGAAACAACCTCATTTTTGTTATGTGAAACCCCTTTCATTTGAATATAACAAGGGTAAAGAAAGTGAACCCACTTTATTTTTTTTTGATTTTGAAACAAAAGTAAACAAAACTAAATTGCTCGTACCTTTTTATTGTATCGTCCAAAAGGTATGTAAAAAATGTCAACATATTGAATTTAAAAAAACAAAAATTTTTGAAAAAAGGATCAAGAAATTATCGATAATACTATTGAAAAAGTTAGTTGTTGTGGGAATAGACAATTTATTTTTGATAACAATGTTATTGAAACTTTATGTGAATTTATGTTTGAACAAACAAATTCCGTTTGGATAGCTCATAACGGGGGCAGATTTGATACTATTTTTATTTTAAAATATTTTTTAGAAATAAAACAGATAATACCGAATACTATAATGAACGGTACTAAAATAATGAGTTTAATAATTAAAGAACAAAATATTAGAATCCTCGATAGTTATTTGTTTTTTAGTATGAAATTAGCAGATATTCCAAAAGCAATGGACCTTCAAGGGGAATGTAAGGGATTTCATCCTTATGAATTTTACGATTTAACTTATGAGGGTGAAATTGTAGATCGGAAATTTTTTGATACGAAACATATGAATACAGCAACACTTAATGAATTTGAAAAATGGTATTTAGAAAAAAAGAAAGAGAAATATATATTTCGTAAAGGGATTTATTATTATTGTTGTAGTGATGTAGATATTTTAAGAAAGGGGTGTGTTAAATTTTCTACAATGATATAGATGCCATAGGTCATATTACACCCTTTTATGATTTTTACGATTGCTAGTTTAGCTTTGAAAGTGTATAGACTTAATTTTTTTTAAAAAAATTGTGTAGGAATTATTCCTGCTTCGGGGTATAGGGGATGTGTAAAACAGAGTTTAATTGCTATTGATTGGTTAGATGAAATTAATCGAGAATTAGGAGGAAATTTAGAATATATCTGTTCACAAAATGGTGAGAAAAAAATTCTAGGACGTTTTGTCGATGGTTTTTATAATGATACGATATATCAATTTCATGGTTGTTTTTACCACGGATGTCCCAAATTTTTTGACCCCTATGCATTAAACGTTCTTACAAACGTAAAATTTAGTAATTTATATGCAAATACGCAACGTTTTTCTTGGACAATAAAAAATGCCGGTTACAAATTAATCGAGATGTGGGAATGTGATTATTTAGAAGAAAAAATATATACACAGAAACAATTAATTGAAAAGAAAAGAAAATTTTATCCGTTTACTCCTTTAACACCACGTGACGCATTATATGGTGGACGAACTTCCCCCGTATGTTTATTTAAAGAAACAAAACCCAACGAACGAATAAGTTATGTAGATTTTACATCGCTATACCCTTATGTACAAAAAAATTATGATTTTCCTGTGGGTCATCCTACTATTTTACTGGGGGAAGATTGTAATAAAATAAAAATCAAGGACATATTTGGTTTAGTAAAATGTTGTATTTCACCTCCTCGAAATATTTACTTTCCTGTTTTACCTGTTAGAATAGATGGGAAATTATTATTTCCATTATGTTATAAATGTGCTGTGAATAAATGTAATAAATGTGAACATAATGAAAGCGATCGATACTTAACGGGTACTTGGACTAGTGTTGAGATTAATGTTGCTATAGATAACGGATATAAAATAATAGCTCTTTACGAAATATATCATTTTGAACGCAAAGAAAAAATTTTTTCACAATACGTAAATCAATTTTTAAAAATCAAACAAGAATCTTCAGGAATTCCTACGGATTGTTTGAACGCAGATGGAAGTAAAAATGATGATAAAATTAAACAGCATTGTAATGATTATTTAAAAAATGAAAATGTTTTTTTAGATAAAGACAAAATAGAGAAAAATCCCGGATTAAGAACTATTGCCAAACATTTTTAAATTCGTTATGGGGAAATTTGCCCAAAAAGAAAATAATACACAAGTGTGTTTTTTAGATGGTTGTCCAATACTGTCGCACGTATACGAGTCGTTAGATTCGTAAAATGTTGTTACGAGCCGTACGAGTGGTAAAAGTCGTTAACGATTCGTGAAAAGGAGTGTACGAGTCGAGAATGTTAAAAGACATTCGGCCCACATGCAATGGTTAACGAATCGTACGGGTGGTAAGCTTGTTTAACGAGTCGTAAAATGGCCATGACGACTCGTAAGATGTGTTATATACCGTGGCTAAGCCTAAGGTAGGCCCTAAAAAAGTTGTCGATTCGTACGAGTCGTACGACTCGTGAGGTTGTTTAACGAGTCGTAAAATGGCCATGACGACTCGTGTTATATACCATGGCTAAGTCTAAGGTAGGCCCTAAAAAAGTTGTCGATTCGTACGAGTCGTACGACTCGTGAGGTTGTTTAACGAGTCGTAAAATGGCCATGACGACTCGTAAGATGTGTTATATACCGTGGCTAAGCGTAAGGTAGGCCCTAAAACAGTTATCGATTCGTACGACTCGTGAGGTTATTTAACGAGTCGTAAAATGGCCATGACGACTCGTGTTATATACCGTGGCTAAGCCTAAGGTAGGCCCTAAAAAAGTTGTCGATTCGTACGAGTCGTACGACTCGTGACGTTGTTTAACGAGTTGTAAAATGGCCATGACGACTCCTAAGATGTGTTATATACCGTGGCTAAGCCTAAGGTAGGCCCTAAAAAAGTTGTCGATTCGTACGAGTCGTACGACTCGTGAGGTTGTTTAACGAGTCGTAAAATGGCCATGACGACTTGTGTTATATACCGTGGCTAAGCCTAAGGTAGTCCCTAAAAAAGTTGTCGATTCGTACGAGTCGTACGACTCGTGAGGTTGTTTAACGAGTCGTAAAATGGCCATGACGACTCGTAAGATGTATTATATTATACCGTAGCTAAGCCTAAGGTAGGCCCTAAAAAAGTTGTCGATTCTTACGACTCGTGAGGTTATTTAACGAGTCGTAAAATGGCCATGACGACTCGTGTTATATACCGTGGCTAAGCGTAAGGTAGGCCCTAAAAAAGTTGTCGATTCGTACGAGTCGTACGACTCGTGAGGTTGTTTAACGAGTCGTAAAATGGCCATGACGACTCGTAAGATGTGTTATATAACGTGGCTAAGCCTAAGGTATAGGCCCTAAAAAAGTTGTCGATTCGTACGACTCGTACGACTCGTGAGGTTGTTTAACGAGTCGTAAAATGGCCATGACGACTCGTGTTATATACCGTGGGTAAGCCTATAAGGTAGGCCCTAAAAAAGTTGTCGATTCGTACGAGTCGCGAGGTTGTTTAACGAGTCGTAAAATGGCCATGACGACTCGTAAGATGTGTTATATAGATTTTGGTCCAGAGACATCCATCGCCTGTAATTTGTGTTCCATGGTTAACTACGAAGGTTGTTCTGCTATCCTCGTCGCCAATGTAATAACGACTCACGATTGATAAGGATTGATAAGGATTGAAGTTATAAATTTTCCATTCAAGCGACACTTTGCCAAATCGAACTTCACGATTGTAGTATTTGCTGATTTATCTAGCGGTCGAACGGTCATATTTCAAATCGAACTAACGAACGGGAATGCGGGATGTCACCGTTGTCAAAAACATTGAGGTTTATATTGCAGTCGATAACAATGTAAACCATGCACGTATCAAGGCGATCATATGGCCCAATCCATGGCCTTCTTATTTTAAAATAACATACGCGGTATAACCTAAACGGTAATGATATGGCGCGTTTATAATGTCGAAATTGAATCATACATCTAATTCGAACAACATAATCATTTACTGGAAACGAGCACTAAGAATCGTGAAGTTATAAATTTTCCATTCAAGCGAAACTTTTGCCAAATCGAACTTCACGATTGTAATATTTCTGAATTGAGGGATTTACAGGTATCTGGCGGTCAACTTTCAAATCGAACACACGAACGGGAAATATACCTTCCTGGCTAATATTAAAATAGCGTACGGAAATCACTCAGGATGTCACCGTTGTCAAAAACATTGAAGTTACAGTGTCTCCTTCAATTAAGACGCTGTTATATATATATATATATATATATATATATGTAGATCTTCATTCGCCATTTACTGGACCACATACGTCGAACGCAATTACATAATCTTTGATTACTCCTATATAGTCATAGTTTATAGGAATCGTACGCGTTTATCAAATTCGAATAATGGTTTTTAAAGAACGAGGCAATAACATTGTTATATATAATATTGTTGGATTACTCATTTATCCGTTTTAAGTGCACAAAATATTTTCGCCACAAGTATAACGTGTTATTGCTGTTGTTTAGTGTTGCTTTTATGTATATAGGATATCAATTTAAGCGGGCCGCTTTATTACAAATAATATTGTTCCATTGAATGGCGATATGTTGCGTAGTTTTGAAATAGAAGGAAGCAACAATATAATATTGTTTCATTCAATAGCGATATGTTGCGTAGTTTTGAAATAGAACGAGACAACAACATGTTAGTTTCATTCAATAGCAATATGTTGCGTAGTTTTGAAATAGAACGAGACAACATGTTGTTTCATTGAATAGCAATATGTTGCGTATAGTTTTGAAATAGAACGAGACAACAACATGTTGTTTCATTCAATAGCATGAATATGTTGCATAGTTTTGAAATAGAAGGAAGCAACAACATATAATATTGTTTCATGCAATAGCGATATGTTGCGTAGTTTTGAAATAGAACGAGACAACAACATGTTGTTTCATTCAAATATTCAATAGCATAAATATGTTGCGTAGTTTTGAAATAGAACGAGGCAACAACATGTAATATGTTTTCATTCAATAGTTTCATATGAATTAGTTTTTAAAAAACGAAGCAATACAACATTGAGAATTTGAGCATGTATGAAGTGTTATTGTTGATAGTGTAAACGGAGGATGTTGACGGGTCGTTAATCTGTCATTTACGACCCGTACGACTCGTACGAGTTGTTAAAATATTTTCGCCTGACTGTTATAACGTGCGCACAGCTGGTGATGATATTGATTAACGACGCGCATGAGGTTAAGATAACGAGTCGTGAAGTTTCATTTACGAGTCGTGTCAAGTGGAGTGCCTTCGCGAATCGTACGGGTCGTGAAGTTTGGTTTACGACCCGTATCATGTCGACAGTATTGGACATGTATGGTTTTTTAAACGATTATGAAGAATTTTTAAATATAGCCAATGATAAAAGTAAAAAATTAACATCGATGGAATTTATAAACGAAACATTATTACGTTGTACATATGAAAAAATTGATGATGCAACAACGCCTCTAAAAACGGGAAATGTAATCATTGCATGTTTTGTCACTGCATATGCACGTTTGAAATTATACGAGTTACTCGATAAATTAGACGATCGCGTTTTATATTTTGATACAGATTCTGTTATTTATATATCTGATGAAAATAATTCTACTGATCTTAAAACGGGAAATTATTTAGGAGATTTAACGAATGAATTAAATGAAAATGAATGGATAACAAATTTTTGTTCAACGGGTCCAAAATGTTACGCGTATATAACTAATTTAAATCAGGAATGTATTCATGTGAAAGGTTTTACTTTAAAAAATGAAACAATAAAAGAAAAATTGAATTTTTTATCCTTGACAGAATGTGTTAAAAATCAAGATCAGATCATTGAAATTAAATATCACAATAAAATATGTAAAGATAAACTTAACCATATTTTTATTGAGGATGAAATAAAAAAATTTTCATTTACATTTAATAAACGTGTTGTTAAAAATAATTTTAATACGATTCCGTTTGGATTTTTAGATAACTGAAATGAACAATGTTTCATCACCATTTCAACACCCTTTTATGTTAACGTTATGTGGCCCCAGTCAAAGTGGGAAAACATATTGGATATTACAATTATTGAAAAATATTAACATTATGATTACACCAGCAATTGTTAAAATTGTTTATTTATATTCAATTTATCAACCTCCGTACGCTGAAATGGAAAACGTTCTTGCGGAAAAAACAGATATTAGTGTTGAATTTATCGATTGTCATAAGGGTATTCCCCGCATTACCGATATACAAACGAATACCCGTGAAAATACTTTAATAATATTAGATGATCTCATGTTAGTTGCAACATCATCAAAAGAAAATCTTGAAAGAATAGATAATATTGCAACTCAAGATGTCCATCATCGTAATATTAGTGTTATTTTTACATGTGAAAATTTAACATATGGTAATGGTAAATTGCAAAATTTACGTGTCAATAGTCAATATTATGTTATGTTTAAAAATTTAAGTGATTATAATAATATGTATACGATATGTGATAATAAAAAAATTAATAGAAATAGATTTAATAAAGTGTTAAGTGAAATTAATGAGAAGCCCTATGGTTATTTGGTATTTGATAATTGTAGAAAAGGGTATGAAAATTGTAGAATTAGAACCAATGTATTTCCACATGAATCAACGATAATCTATGATTTGTAAATAAATGTAAAAAGAAAAATTAAAGTTTTTAAAAAAAAATAAGAGTTGTTTGAAAAATCGTTTTTTTTTAAAGTATATATAGTATGGGGTGTGTATATTGTGTATGAATTTTTTTTAAAAAAACATGGCAAGAAGAAGATATAGAAGCAGGGGAATTATCCTTAGAAAAAAAAAAAAGGGGGTAGTAGTGTTCTAGATTTTTTGGGACCTATTGGACAAATAGTTGGAAGTCAATTGGGATTCGGTATTCGAAAAAGAAAAAGAAAACAAAAAGGGGGTATTCGAAAAAGAAAACAAAAAGGGCGTTATGATTTTAGCGGTTTTGACCCATTCCCCTGGTAAAAAACAATAAAAAATCACTGTAAATAAGTTAATTTTTTTGTTTAATTAAAAAATTGGCATTATTAAAACTACAACATTACTGATCGTTATTACTCTTACAATTTTTTTTACATTTTTTATTATATATTCTAACGAGTACACTACCCGAAATTGTTTCTAATTGTTTTTTTAATTTAATATCATTTTTTATTTTAATACGTTCATTTTTAAATATTTTTTGTTTATTATTATTTTCGATTTCATTACGACATTGATTGTATAAATATAATAAACTCCAATTTCCACACACAGCAGTATTTTTAGATTGTAATTGTTTACTTTGAATATATTGAAATTTTAGTCCTTTTTTTACACTATAATCATACCAATATTCACGCTTATAAAACGATACATCTTTAGCAAAACTATCAAAAAAATACATATGTTTTTCTTTATCCACCCATATAGCAACCCAATGTTGACCGTTTTGATCTGCTTCATCCGTATTCCAAATCCAACACGAGGGATAAAAAAATTTTTTTAGGAAAAATATTTGCGGGAAATGTACCCAAATAATATTTATTTAAAAACTTATTTATTTTTGAAATTTTATTAATCTCGTTCGTAAATAAAAATTGGGTTAAAAAACAATGTAAATTCATTGATTTTTTCGTCGCCATTTTCTTTGTGTTGAATAGGGTGTTGAAGGTGGTGTAGGAATGTGGGTGGTGAGGGAAGTAGATGGTTCTTCGTTACTCGAAAGACCCGAAGTGGTTTTTCCCAAATTTATATAACGTTGTCGTAATTTTATATTACGTATATAATAGGCGGGCATATGTAATTTTTCAATTCTTTTAAAGCAACCGTCTGCTTATGTTGTGTAAGATTGAACATGTTTTGTTTGCTGACATTATGTGTTAAATCGTATAATAAACCATGATGGTTTCACTGCATGAAAAGGGGAATATTCAGACATATTCGCATTTCTATATGCCTCTGAATAAAACCAGTTTCCAGTGGTATTCCGTATGTGAATACGAACCTGAATATTACCCATATCCACACCATATTACCAGTGTGATTTCTATCGTGAATATGGCCCATATTCGCGCAGAACATCGAATATTTCCCGATGTAAGAAAATGTGCGAATACATATAGTCATGACAGGCTTGTTTTAAATTGCTGTTGCGAAATATTAACTTCACACTTTGTGGTAACGGTTACTAAAGTAGCTAAAGTTTGTGTAAATAGCATTATTCAAGTTTAAATGCGCATTTAGAACATATTAAATTGAAAAGCTAAGAAACTTTTCCGAGCATTACAGCAGCGCATTTAAATACATTTTTTAAAGCTTTCAAACATTTCAAGTATATATCAATAGTGGGCCGGGTTGTTCAAAAGGCGATTAGCTCATAAGCTTAACCCAAGATTAGTGAAAACTTCGAGGTACATTATAGCCTGCGTAGCCGGCGGTTTTTTAGAGGTTGAGGTTTGGGGTCAGGCGAGGCGGAATGCGGGCGAAGGGGGAGGGAAAAACCGGCCAACGCAAAACTAGGGGTATTTGCATTACGCCTCCAACGACAATTATCCTAATCTGATTAAAAACAACCAATCGTATGACTGTTTTGTAATATGAGCACTTGCATCGATTCATAACAATAACAATAAAAGTTCAGGTGCGAATCTGTCAAACTCACTTTTGCGTGCAACAAATGCAAACCCCAAAGAAAAAGGCCAGTAACGGAAAAAAACAAAACGTTGCAAGTGCCAGCGATTTCTGTAGATTGTGCAATTAATCTTCACATTATTCTGAACGGGTTTGTAAACCGTGTGCGCGAAAAATACGTTATGTCCACGGAACTGTACAATTTTTATATTAAAAACCGTCTAGATGCAAATCCTTCGCAAGACCCAGCGGATAAAGAGGACACAAGCAGCAACTATTCTGGCACCGCAAGATACAAGCGATTATTACAGTCCACTGTTTGTTCACCAAAAGTTTACCAAAAGCGCTTTTTATCTTCCTGAAATTTAAAGGCAATATGTGTATTTATTTTTATGTACTACCGCATAAATTTATGAAGTGTAATTTATGACTGCTGATTTTATCAAACACGGCAATCAATTCTCGTTGACTCTCTCATTGAATGTACTCTCATCAACTTCTTCACGTAACCAGCTTCCAGCTTATATATTGATCAGAGTCACTGCCAACGATATATTGGCGCGTTGTATTTGAACGCGAGTCTCTCGGAAGGTTCCACGGCATTGAATCCCATTGACTTCATACATCTCCGCTATCTGGCCTGAAATTATATTCGTGAGAGATGACCAGAATAGACGAAGAAGTATCCTTCTCCAATCGTTTGAGCATTTATTGTCTTGCGAGGACAAAAATTGTGAAAATCATGCTCTTACCAAAACCGGTTGGTAAAACCGCGAGAACACCGTTACCTAAAAGAAGTTCCTCTACAGCAACTTCTTGTTGTTCTTTCAGAATAATTTCTCGTCGAGTATTTCGCAAAATAAGTTTCCAACGCTTTAACCATACATTATTTCACGTAGTGGCCGTTGACTAATATTTCAATTTGATTGATTGTATTTGACACCTCTTGAAATATTAACCAATCAGTATTTTCCGTTCACCAGTGGACGGATAATGCAAATACCCATAGTTTTGCGGCAGGCGGTTTTTCCCTCTCCCTTCGCCCGCATTCCGCCTCGCCCGCATTCCGCCTTGCCTGAAGCTCGCTTGCTCGACCCCAAACCCCAACCCCTAAAAAACGGCCGGCGTCCACGCAATGGACCTTTAAGCTTCGCGCGAGACGCACGCGGGACACACCAGGCAAGGACGTGATTTCGGAAAAATACATAAATATGGCGTCTTGACATTCGTAGATGGTTTTATATACCAGGTTAGTATATACTTCGCATTTGAATAATATTTCATCAAATATGTGTTGGGCTTTTAACAATGACAAATAGCCCAAATTTGTTAAAGTATAGTTTTTAGTTTGTCGATTTCAGTCACCGAACGATGTACTGTGTGTTGTGTAATAATAGCATTTGCATTTGACATTTGTTTTGTTTTAACCCCAAATTTTATCCGAGACATGATCGATAAAAGCACACGACACAGGAACGCTGAAGGCAAGGCTTTTTACTGCTTGCCTCAGCGTATTTTTTCGCTAATTTATTTCAATATTAATTGTGTTGACTGTTGGAGTTCTACTGTTTTTTGCATATTTACAAAAAGTCTTGGCAGCATGTCCTTTACACTATTTCCACTATTATTATATATTATATAATTTATTTTATACAACCTACTGCCCAAAGGCTCAAAGTCTTACAACATGAGTTTCCACAGTTCACAGTACGTGCATGATGTACTATATATGATTATTTACCATACATTATTTATTTTAAATGTTATTATAGTACCATAAATTAGTTTCCACACTGCAAAAAACGACCGGTTGAAACAACCGTTTAAATTGGTTGCAACCAATTCAAAACGGTTGAAATAACCAAACGAATTGGTTGCAACCATATATAAATTGGTTATTTAAACCAATTGTTAATTGGTCACAACCAATTGTTAATTGGTCACAGTGCATGTGAACAAAATAACCAAATTGTTTTATGTTACGACCGATTTAAATTGGTCGAATTTGTTAAATGGCTTCGTGGATAATATATTTAACTTCCACTCGCGCCTTCGCCACCTTGACGAATACTCGCTTTCGAACTGTCGAAAATCTATTCCGTTGAAGTTTGTTGACATATGGAGTCCCGCACGTTTGAAATATCACACATGCGCAGAACGGACAGGACGGATTTAATTAATGTAAAATAACACAGTGTAAGTTAGCCCAGTGTAAGTTAGTCCTAACACTAAGAACCGAAGTGTTTTTACAAAACTGCTAGCATGGCACATTGCATTTGATTTGCAGTGATTTGATTTTTGTTAAACTAGCATTTTTATATTTTTATAAAATTTGGGTTTAATAATTAATACAATATAACCAAATAAAAACTTTAATGCGAACATAAAGCGAAAGCGGCAAGCAACCGGGAGCGGAGATAAGACCCTGGGTACGAGGTCCGCCCCCCACGATGCTCCGATGAATAGGATATATTTTATTTTATGGTTATGACAAGAGTTTTTATTTGGATTATGGTTAGGGTTTTTGTTCTTGTAAAGCTTCTGAATCTCGAGAAAATAACCTTGATGTGTCTATGACGTGGTCTGTGTCCACTGTGTACACAAAGATGCCAATTAAAATTGATTTGCAGTCACTTGGTTTTTGTTAAACTAGCATTTTTCCTAAAATTTGTATTTAATAATTAATACAATATAACAAAATAAAAACTTGAAATCTAACATAAAACGAACAACGCGAAAAGCGTGGCTGAATGACGCACGCACGATGCTTGTGAGACCTCAAAGAATCATGGGATACAATACACCACGCGGCCATTTCGAAATGTTCGAACACGAACTTGGAGTTTCTTGGTCTTTGATCGTTTATTTCGATATTTAATTTGAATTTCTTGGCTGTATTTTTTGATGGTTTTCAAAAGGACTCGTTGCTTTCCGAATCATGGGCTGTAGACGAAGATTGTCGTCAGAATTTTGAAGGTACGTCCGTATAAAGTCACATTCAGTTTAATCATTTTATATTTGTATATCATTTGAGTGCGAGTCAGCAACTAGCTATTAGATAAGCTGTTTAATAATGCGCATTTATTTATTACTGTTCTTATTCAATTATTTGTTTTCATACGTATTGTAATCAAAGGATTGGATGGTTATTTCAGAGGTTAATAATTGAGTTGTGTTTGCCTTTATGTTCGGCTGACAATTTGGTTTGAATCACACTTAAAGTTTGAGATAAATACTCATATTTTGACGTAGATAGTTGTTATATTTTTCCAGATTCGATTTCAGCGAAGGCTTTACTATCAGCTTAACATACTTTGAAATTATTTATATCAAAGTTCGCAATATTGGCATTGCCAATTCAATTGGTAAGTTTGTTTTTCTCATGCAAGCCATAGCCATAGTGCCATACTGCTTCTAGTTTCTACTGGTACATACAAGTCTGTTGTAGGTGACATCAAGAAAATATTATTGGCATACTGCACAGTTTGTAGTTACTTCAATACTTCATACATCATGTGTGTTCATATACTATAATACCTTTACTGTATCATCAGCATCTCACTCTAGCATGAGTGTTGAGCAAAGTTGTAAAGGTTTTGCTGTGCAAGCTGTGTTAAGTTGTCAATACTCAGAAAAACTCTGAGCACCAGACAGGATTCGAACCAGTAACCTTCTGAACGCTAGACAGATGCTCTAACCATTGAGCCACTGGAACTCAGATGGCAGAGCAAGGTTAATTACGGTATTTAAACCCTGGGACGAGTCTTGCCATTATCACAAATACTTGTTGGACTACAAGTCGTTGTTGTGACAGTTAATTTCCAGTTAAAGTTAGGTAGTTGCAGCTTGATGTTTGTAAAGTTGTAAAGGTTTTGCTGTGCAAGCTGTGTTAAGTTGTCAATACTCAGAGCCACTGGAACTCAGATGGCAGAGCATTAGGTTAATTACGGTATTTAAATCCTGGGACGAGTCTTGCCGTTATCACAAATAACACAGCTTGCACAGCAAAACCTTTACAACTTTACAAACATCACGCTGCAACTATACCTAACTTTACTAACAACATTTAACTGGAAATTGACTGTCACAACAACGACTTGTAGTCCAACAAGTATTTGTGATAACGGCAAGACTCGTCCCAGGGTTTACATACCGTAATTAACCTTGCTCTGCCGTCTGAGTTCTAATGGCTCAATGGTTAGAGCATCTGTCTAGCGTTCAGAAGGTTACAGGTTTGAGTCCTGTCTGGTGCTCAGAGTATTGACAACTTAACACAGCTAAACCTTTAAAACTTTACAAACATCAAGCTGCAACTACCTAACTTTACTAACAAAATATGAGCAGTTAAATGTATGTGATATGCCAGGTGTAAGTATAATCACAATTTCAGTTATATAAATTGCATATTACAATGGGGCAAGAACCGAACGCCACTCAGTTCCTGTATATAGTGAATTATGGATTCTACTGTATGTCTGATTGTTTTAGTTCCTGCCTAATCTCCATAAACAACTTTTTATTGTTTATCTTTTCTGGCAAATGTGAACATTTATTAACCTCGACAAATTATGTTCCTTGAAGCTTAATAGGGCAGCAGCTTATACATAATTTTTATTTTTAATATTTTTAGGACTTTAATATATTTTTATAATAGTTATCTATCAATTGTAAATTTAAGAGTGTAATTTTAAGATTTATCTACTTAGGTTACTACCATATTGTAAAGTGCTAATGGGTTATAGGGAATTAGCAATATAGAAATTATTATTATTATTATTATTATTATTATTGTAGTTGTCTCAAGGGCACTTGAAGAACAATGCTCACATAAATTTCATACAATGGTACCCAGCATGAACAATGCTTGAGTTACCATCCATGATTAAACTTACTCAACATAATACAATTCTTAACATATTTAAAATTGACATTTAAAGAATTTATTTACTGACATATAATATTGATTTCAGGATTTTTTTTACTTAATTCAACAGTCCCCATATGAGATAGCCAAACAAGTATGTGCCTTATTTGGGAACTTCCTGTGATTATAATACATGACAGAAAAAAGAAAATAAAGACATTCTGCTTTATACCGTGTGAAAGTCCTCTTTATAATTGGTTAGTATCTAATGTATTGTGAAATTTGAATTTCTGTATTACATTTTTGCATATTGTGTACATGACAGTCATGTCCTAATTAGATCTGGAAGATGCCATTTAGTAGAATTGTTAAAGTGCTTATTCAGCCTGTGCGGGTTTTACATATTCGTAATCTTTGGGTTCTACCAAAAAGAAATGTAGTATATCTTGATGTTCAAAAATTGCATCTTCATGCATTTCCCCCTGCTAAAGTTCACAGGAAGTGACGTCAACACAGGGACACATAATATTTTGCAGTGTTATTCAACAGTGAATGTTATTGAGTGAATTTTGTCTAAACAGGCTGTTTAAAGTTCAAAGCCAAACTTTCGCTGTATTTCATTGCTGAATCACTTCGCAAAATATTGCGTGTCCCTGTGTTGACGTCACTTCCTGTGAACTTTAGCAGGGGGAAAGGGCATGAAGATGAAATATGCAAATGACAAGATATTTTATAATTTTTCTCATGAGAATCCAAAGATCCTAAATATGTAAAATCCCCACAGGCTGGATAGGCACTTTAACAGCTCTGTGACATCTCATACCGTACATCCACAATAGATCCTAAATTATCTTTTGTGGCAAATGACTGTCTAGTCAAATGACTATACCCTACCTAAAGGATAAAATGCCTTAACTAATAAGTAGCTAGCTGCCTTAAGACACTGAAAATTTGCCCTCACCACCACTAGGCCTGTAGGGTCATCAGAGACTTCAAAAAGTTTATTTTTCTCATGCAAGCCATACTGTTTCTACTGACCTGTACAAGTCTGTTGTGTATGTTTTACAATATGAATGAGTTGACATTAATCAAGAAATTTTCAATATATTATTAGTTACCGGTAATACAAGGGTTGACAACTCTGTGACAACTCATAACTCCATAAAAATACAAGTACTTGGTATGGGCTAACTAAGTATAGATTCTGAATTATCTTTAATTAGCATTGTTATTAAAATTGCAATAATTTGAACCTGTGGCAAATGACTACGAAGTTATAGCTGATATTAAACATGTGAAAAGGAAATTTGAAATGGCCCTGACATTGTCTGATCTATTATGGTCATTGTAATATGTTAATTTATTATGTGCCAAACTGCACGATTAGGATATAAAATTAAATAGTATTAAACATTTGGTCACTTGTAGACACTAAGACAGTATGTCTCTCCAGGAAGGATATTGGCTAAAATCCTGCTCTCCCTTGAAATATTTGATTTTTATATTACATTAACCAGTAAAGCAATCATGCATCAAAATGCTGCCATGCAGTTGGTGTTAAGAACTTTTTACATATTTAACATCAGCAAATGACCCCTGGGGGTTAGGCTAACTAGGTTTGCCACAGGTTCAAATGCAATTTTAGTGACCATGCTAATTAAAGTGCCTATAGCATCTGTGGGGATTTAACATATTTGTAATCTGTGGATTCTCCTGAGATAAATTGTAATAATAATAATAATAATAATAGATGGTTTATTGAATATAAAATCGCACTAATACAGTGAATTGCTTTATATTTACAACTGTTTAAAAAGGTCTTAAAAAGGTCATATTGAAAAAGTTTACAAACAAATAATAGAATACCGGGGGACTGGAACCGGTTTACAATTAGAAACAAAATTTACTAAAGTTTAACATAGAACTTAGTCAAGATGTAATTAAGTCATTTATGCATCTCGTCATGGCGGGGAAAAAGCTGCGGTTATAACGGTCAGTATTGCATTGGTAAAGAGAAAGTCGATCAACACTACCACGTAATTTTCGGCGATGTGCTTCATATGTCGTCGGTGGAATCAAAGTAGCCAAAGGAGAAGATGGTGTCGATTGTATTTTTTTAAAAGTTTTGAGGCACAGCTTTTGTCTGTTATCAGAAAGACGTGGTAATATATCTTGTCAGCTGAAAATTTCATCTTCATAGACCGTTTTGCTGTTAAAGTTGACGGAAATGACGTCATATCGGGAATCTGTCTACATGAAAACATCTTTACATATGCCCGATTTGACGTCATTTCCGTCAACTTTAACAGCAAAAAAGTCTATGAAGCTGACAAGATATATTACAATTTATCTCACTAGAATCCATAGATTACAAATATGTTAAATCCCCACAGACGTTATAGGCACTTTAAAGATAATTTAGGATCTATTAAAATGTTTAATGCTATTAATTTTACATCCCAATTGTGCAGTAAATGGTTACAATTTGGCACAAAACTAGCTACTGTGACAAATCATAAAACCAGAAATATATCAGTTGGTATGCGCATACCAACTGATATATTTCTGGTTTTATGATTTGTCACAGCAATGTAATATGCAAGTTACAGTAGCTAGTTTTGTGCCAAATTGTAACCATTTACTGCACAATTGGGATGTAAAATTAACAGCATTAAACATTTGGTAACCTGTAGACAGTGTTTTCTACAGGAAGGATATTGGCTAAAATCCTGCTCTCCCTGGAAGATTTGATTTTCTATATCTATGCAATGATAATTTAAAAACCAAAGCAATCATTATAAGTTGATGTGTACTTATGTAGGATATTTAATGAATCTTTGTATGGTAATATTTATGTAAAGGATACATTCTATTGGCTTTTCTGTCAGAAAAATATTTATTGATTATTCCTATTGTAACACTGCAAAGTTATTTCTTAGTATAAATGTAAGTTTTCTACTTGTAAATAACTCTGCTTCAGTTGAGGAAACAGATAATATTCCTACTGGATGGTGATAAGCTGTGTCCTGCTAATTGCATTTTAGTAATAGCAATTAGCAATTATATATATATTTTTACATTATATTTTACTTGCAGAGTTTCCACCTCTGCAAACTCTCTGAAAATTCTATTACTGTAAAAGTACAATATAAGGTGCTTACAGCTAAACTTAATCTTAATTGGCTTTTTTACTCTTGCGTTGTAGAATGATACCGACATTGACATTTTGAGTGAAGTGAAGGATTGTTCATCTCCAAAACTCCTCTCAACTGGAGATATAGAAGACACTATATCCACGTCACTCATTGCAGAAGGATGGTGGTCATCAAATTTAAGAATCAAAACATTTTAAATAGTAGGGTGCTGTGTATGCAGAATTTTATATAGCAAAGTGAAAAGGTAGTAAACTGTAAACAAAATACTAATATTTCGAGTGTAGCCTTTCATCAGTCTTACTTATAGTAATATCCGAGTAATGATATCATATATAAGAGTCTTGCTCTGACGAAGGACTCCGCTCGAAACGTCAGTATTTCGTTACTAAAACCCTTGGCAGTTTACCACCTTTTCACTTTGCAAAACATTTTAAATGCTGTTTTATGTTTATTGTCGGTATTTTACGCCTTTGATGCAGAATACCCCAAAGGAACTACCTGCAGTCATAGCAAAATCATATGGGTATAGAAAACGTTTTATCCAATTTGTGAACTATATATTAGCTATTATATTTTATGACTTTACTATTATAAGACGATTACATTATTTTAAGATTGCTAAATAAATTATTTGTTGTTATTTCTGTGGTGCAAAATAAAGTTAGTATAAGCATCTTTAGTCAAGATTAAATTGGTTAAGGTTAAATTGATAGATTCAACCAATTACGAATTGGTTGAATCTACCAATTTATTTCCAACCGATTTAAATCGGTTAAAAATCCGATATTTAACCGATTTTAATCGGTTATCGCAGATTCATGCATGTGACCAATAATTATTGGTTGCAACAACCAGTATTTATTAGGTTGAAACAACCAATATTTATTAGGTTGTAACAACCGATATTATTAGGTTAAAACAACCTAAACTATTTCGGTTGAAACAACCTAATTTTAACTGGTTCTCTCAGATTCACCCAGGTAACTGTTTTTTTTTGGTTGTTTCAACCGGTCATTTTTTACAGTGCACTGGCTGCCGAAAGACTCAAGGTCTTGACAACCTGCTGCCCAAAGACTCGAAGTCTTGACAACATGAGTTTCTACAGTTCACAGTACATATATAATTATTTACCATACATTATTATTTTTAATGTTATTCTACTACCATAAATTAGTTTCCACTGGCTGCCGAAAGACTCAAGGTCTTGACAACCTGCTGCCCAAAGACTCGAAGTCTTGACAACACGAGTTTCTACAGTTCACAGTACATGTACTATATATAATTATTTACCATACATTATTATTTTAAATGTTATTCTACTACCATAAATTAGTTTCCACTGGCTGCCGAAAGACTCAAGGTCTTGACAACCTGCTGCCCAAAGACTCAAAGTCTTGACAACATGAGTTTCTACAGTTCACAGTACATGTACTATATATATAATTATTTACCATACATTATTATTTTAAATGTTATTCTAGTACCATAAATTAGTTTCCACTGGCTGCTGAAAGACTCAAGGTCTTGACAACCTACTGCCCAAAGACTCAAAGTCTTGACAACATGAGTTTCTACAGTTCACAGTACATGTACTATATATATTTACCATACATTATTATTTTAAATGTTATTCTAGTACCATAAATTACTTTCCACTGGCTGCTGAAAGACTCAAGGTCTTGACAACCTACTGCCCAAAGACTAGAAGTCTTGACAACATGAGTTTCTACAGTTCACAGTACATGTACTATATATAATTATTTACCATACATTATTATTTTAAATGTTATTCTAGTACCATAAATTAGTTTCCACTGGCTGCCGAAAGACTCAAGGTCTTGACAACCTGCTGCCCAACTCGAAGTCTTGACAACATGAGTTTCCACAGTTCACAGTACGTGCATGATGTACTATATATAATTATTTACCATACATTATTATTTTAAATGTTATTCTAGTACCATAAATTAGTTTCCACTGGCTGCCTAAAGACTCAATTAGGTCTTGACAACCTGCTGCCCAAAGACTCGAAGTCTTGACAACATGAGTTTCCACAGTTCACAGTACATGTACTATATATATTTACCATACATTATTATTTTAAATGTTATTCTAGTACCATAAATTTTGGTCATCAATGGGAAGCAAGCTATTAAAATGCCACAAAAAGGTGCGAAAGTGAAATATGAGAATTTTAGTAGGCAGCTAAACGTACCATTTGTGGTGTATGCAGACTTCGAGGCTATCACACAGAAGGTGCACACAACAACACCATCAAGCGAGTGTAGCTACACAAATGCCTACCAGAGGCATGTTGACTGTGGTTATGGGTATAAATTGGTTTGTTGCTATGACGACGAGTATAGTAAGCCAGTAAAGGTGTATCGCGGTGAAAATGCAGTCAACAAGTTCATTGGGGAGATGTTAGAAATTGTTGAATATTGTAAAGAAACATCTGAGAGTCACTTTAACAAAGAAATGATACTGACTGATGACGATAGACAAGACTTTGACAAGGCTAAAAGTTGCCATATTTGCAGTGTTGAGTACATTAGCGCTAACGTTAGAGTGAGAGACCACTGTCACGTGTCAGGTAAGTACAGAGGGTCTGCACATCGTGAATGTAATGTGAACTTTAAGTTGACTGATAAAATTCCCGTGATCTTTCATAACTTACGCGGCTACGATAGCCATTTCATTATGCAGGAGATTGGCAAGTTTGGTCAAGACATAAATGTGATACCGAACAACATGGAGAAGTCAATGGCGTTCATGCTTGGAAAAAACTTGGTATTCTTGGACAGCTTTCAGTTCATGAGTAGCTCTTTGGACAACTTGGTGAAGAACCTACCAAGGGACGCTTTCAAATACACGTCAGAAGTGTTTCACGACCACGGGTTGGCACTAATGTCAAGAAAGGGGGTTTACCCCTATGATTATATGGACTCCTTTGAAAAATTCGATGAAAGCGAGTTACCCTCTAAAAAAGACTTTTACAACGTTCTGAACGACGAGCACATTACGGAAGAAATGCACGAGCGCGCTTGCGATGTGTGGGACTACTTTGACGTTAAAAATATGGGTGGGTACCACGACCTGTATTTGAAAAGTGATGTGCTCTTGCTTGCTGACGTTTTTGATAACTTTAGAAAGACATGTCATCGTGAGTATAAATTAGACCCGTGTCACTATTTCACATCGCCTGGGTTGGCTTGGGATGCCATGTTAAAGATGACTGGAGTAGAACTCGAATTATTGTCCGACATTGACATGTTCCAGTTTGTAGAATTAGGTATGCGTGGTGGTGTGAGCTACATATGCAACAGACATGGTGTGGCGAATAATAAATACATGGAAGGGTATGACAAAGCGCAAGAGTCGAAGTATTTAATGTACCTTGACGCCAACAATTTGTATGGATGGGCAATGAGTCAAAGTTTACCTACAGGTGGCTTCAAGTGGTTGACTGAGAAAGAAATAAAAAAAGTTAATCTACACGACTATCACAACAATAGTAAAAAGGGTCTGCTGCTTGAAGTCGACTTGGAGTATCCAGACCATTTGCACGACCTACATAACGATTACCCGCTAGCTCCCGAGAAGATGGAGATAACTGTTGACATGTTGTCAGAGTACTGCACGAAAATCAAAAATAAGTTTAATGTGAGTGTTGGTGGTGTGAAGAAGCTGGTGACTAATTTGATGAACAAAAAAAAGTATGTGTGTCACTATAGAAATCTGCAGTTGTACATGGATCTTGGATTGAAAATCAAAAAGGTTCATAGGGTCCTACAGTTTGACCAGTCTAAGTGGTTGGGTAAGTACATTGACTTTAACACAGTCAAAAGAACTGCGGCTAAGAACGCTTTTGAGAAGGACTTTTTCAAGTTGATGAACAATAGTGTGTTTGGAAAAACAATGGAAAACTTGAGGAAGCGTGTGGACGTGAGATTAGTGACCACTAGGAGGAAATTTAAAAAGCTTGTCTCAAAGCCAACGTTTGTGTCTTGCAAGATATTTAGCAAGAACCTAGTTGCTGTCCATAAAGCTAAAGAAACGCTGACATTGAACAGGCCTGCATATGTGGGTATGTGCATACTAGACTTGAGTAAAACGCTGATGTATGATTTTCACTATAACTATATTATGAAAAAGTACTCTAGCGATACCTGCAGATTACACTTCACCGACACTGACAGTCTGCTGTACACAATCAAAACTGGTGACGTCTACTCCGACTTCATGGAGGAGCGCGAAAAGTTTGATAATAGTGATTACCCCGCAGACAACCCATTCGCTTTTAAGGAGAATAAGAAAGTTATTGGGAAGATGAAAGACGAGTGCGCTGGAACGCCAATTATTGAGTTCGTTGGGTTGCGCAGCAAAATGTATAGTTATTTAAAAGAGGATGGAGGTGGTGGAAAAACTGCTAAAGGTATTAGAAAGAATATAATTAAAAAGGTAATCATACACGAAGATTACAAAAGTGTGTTACTTGAGCAGAAACAATTGCGACACACAATGAAGACCATTAGAAGTGTCAAACATCAGCTAGGTAGTTATGAAATTAATAAAGTGTCGCTATCCTGCTTTGATGATAAACGATACCTTTTAGAAAATGGTATTGACTCCTACGCATATGGTCACAAAAACATTGTAGTGAGAGATACCACTGAAAATAGTGAACAAACGGACTAACTTGCAAAACAACCGGCTATTTGTTAGCTAATCAAAAGAGCGTCATTTCACTATCCACTTGGATAAACATCACCACTAGAATCAAAATCTAGTGGTTTTTTTTCGCGTGTGAATTTGTGAGACAACAGCAGAACGTGTTGGTGGTTTGTTGAACAAAAATGTGAAAATGTTGAAATGACACTTTCTACTTTTTTAAATACGTGAAAATGTTCAAGCGACACACTCTACCCTTTTTAAACACGCGAAAACGTTGAAACGCCACTTTCTACTTTTTAAAAACGTGAAAATGATGAAGCGACACACTCTATTTTTAAATATGGCTAAAGTAGTAGCATAAAATCTAGCGAAAATCGTGATTTGGTGTTTGGTATCAATTGAGTAGAAAACGTGGGAGGGGTGTCTAGATTGACTAATGATTACCATAATAGTATAGAGAGTGAGGCTGTGAGCTCACCAATGTTGACTGTAAAACGTAAATACCAAAACATTGCTGAGTTGTGGCTTGGCATAAATTTGGTGATGTTTTGGCGTTTATATTACGGTTGACATTGGTGAGCCCGCAGCCCCACTCTCTATACTACTACTGGGTGAAATGGATCAACCATTTCACGTTATGTACCAAGATAAACCACTGGAACGAAGAGGAGTAGAGCTCAACGAGTGTACCTCGCACTTAGCGAAGAGGATGCGAATTCCTACAACCAGTTGGTGGAAAGTTTGCAGCAAAAATTACAACCACAAAAGCAAAGGCAAGTATTATAATTGTTATATTATACGCGGGAGAGAAAGCAATGGGAAGAGTTATTTGAGTTGGCCACCGAACTTCGTCAACTCGCCACGCCAGCATACTCCATCTAATTCAGAGACTCGCATCTACCGAGGGAGCGCGACCTGTAATTTCCACCCTCTTTATAGCCATGACACCGAGGAAGGAAACTGTAAGTCCTGCTTCCACCTAATTCAGGTACCGGGGAAAAGTACCAAGATAACAATGGCAGAATAAAAAGAACACGCGAGGAGCATGAGTGAGAAGATTCGTGAGCTGTTCCCGATTGAAAACTCAAAATTATCTGCAGCCGACATTAACAGCGTTATTGAGATATTGGTACGGCACAACAAGGCCATTTCCTTAGGCAAAGACGATCTGAGAGATGCAACACAACTAAGGCATTCCATCAACACCGGAGATGCAATCCCAATCCGAGTTCCGCCACGCCCATTACCTTACCACTCACGGGAAGTGATCCAGAAAGAGGTTGAATCGATGTTAGAAGCCAACGTGATAGAACATTCGACCTCACCTTGGTCGACCCTAGTGGTACTTGCAAAAAAGAAGGATGGTGCACAGCGATTCTGCATAGACAACCGGAAGTTAAGCGAAGTTACAAAGAAAGATACGTACCCGCTACCGTGATGCGAAGATATTCTGGAAGCGCTGACAGGCGCAGAGTACTTCACTCACCTGGACTTGGTGAGAGGATACTGGAAAATCGGTTGGCAGACGAAGACCGAGAGAAAACAGCATTCTAAACACCAACTGGGCATTATCAATTTAAGAGAATGCCCTTCGGTCTCACAAATGCACCAGCAACCATTCAACGCACCATGTGAACACCACACTTCAAGGACTTAACTGAATGGACTGCCTGGTGTTTCTAGACGACATTGTAATCTTCGGAAGGTCTTTGGCGGAACATAACCGTAGGCTAAGCAAGGTACCCCAACGCTTGGAAACATACGGCCTGAAACTGAATGCAAAGAAATGCTATCTTCTCCAGGAAAGTAGCGTGATACTCGGGCACGGCGTATCAACAGATCCACAAAAAGTTGAAGTGTTGAGACAATGGCCAATACCACGGGATGTTTCAGACTTGAGATCATTTTTAGGCTGCACGGGATACTACCGTCAATTCATCGCGAACTACGCCGAAATCGCCGCTCCGCTTTTATTATAACTTGGAAAGAAAGCGTGCTCCATTCGAATGGACCAACAAATATCAAATAGCCTTTGACGTATTGAAGCAGCAACTAACTAACGCTGCAATCATAGCGTACCCAAGATTCGACCTACCATTCATCTTAGATACAGCTGCTAGTGATAAAAGTATTGGCGCAGTATTATCGCAAGTGCAAGAGAATGGAGAAAGAGTTGAAGCAGAAAGAGTTGAAGTCGAAAGCACTGTCGAAGGCTCAACGTAATTATAGCACCACAAGGAAGGAACTGCTGGCATTGGTATATGGCGATCAGAACATTTTGAGCCGTATTTGGTCGGAATGAACTTTAAAGCCAGAGTGGACCATAGTGCACTCAAATGGTTAAATAATTTTAAGCAGCCGAAACGTATTGTGGCGCGTTGTTGCAGGAGCGATTGGCTAATTTTGATTTTGAGATCGAACATCGCCCTGGTAAGCTGCACGGAAACGCAGACGGCATGTCCAGGATACCGTGGCCAAACGAAAAGAGCGGGAAAGAACACCTAAATTCAGAGACCGAACAACACAAAGTTGTGCGTTGCCAACGATTCACGTCAGACATCAGTCAGGAAGAGGAGAGTTGGCTCAGCCGTTGGAGCATTAATGAATTACGTTTTATTCAGAAAGAAAATCAAACGATCGTCCAAGCAATGGCGTGGCTCGATAAAGGGAGAGGCCACCACGGAGCGACATTACTGCTAGTGGACCACTAGTTGGTAGTCTGTGGAGTATAACAGACTTAAGATCATCAACACCCTCCTTTATCGCGGGTACGAGTCAGAAGATGGAAATTCTCAGTATTTTCAACTGTGCCTACAAAGGAAGTTGTACCGGAGATCCTCGAGTTACTACACGATACTCCCACGGCTGGACACCTGGGGACCTTCAAAATAGCTGAAAGGGTAAAGACACGATATTACTGGAAGGGCTGGATGAATGACGTAGATGAACACTGTAGAGGTTGTGTAAAGTGCAGTGAAAGGAATTCCCCTGCAAAGAAGCCCCACGCTCCGTTGATGACAAAGCTGGGACTCCTATGGAACGGGTAGCGATGGATATCGTGGGACCACTGGCAGCCACTAAAGAGGGGAATCGTTTTATTTTGGTAATCTCTGATTTTTCACAAGGTGGCCTGAAGCTTATGCCATCCAAAACCATGAAGAAAAAACAGTAGGCAGGAAAGTCGTCGATGAGTGGATATCTCGATTCGGGGTGATGCAACATCTGCATACCGAGCAAGGGCGAAACTTTGAAAGCAAAATTATCCAAGAACTCCTCGAACTTCTGCAAGTTATAACAAGACGCGAACCACATCATATCACCCCCAAAGTGACGGGCTGGTGGAACATTTAAATCGGACAATCAAGGACTTGCTTTCAAAGGTTACCCATCAACATCAAGAAGATTGGGATACTTGGTTTCCCCATGTTCTACCGGCTTACCGCACCGCCGTACAGTCATCAACTGGCATCACACCCATACCGTATGCTGTTCGGGAGGGAGACTATAGATAACACAGAACAAGAGAGGTTTAAAGATACCACGGGGGTTCATCAAACAAACAAAGGAAAAGATGCAAGTAGCTCATGGAATAGCGAGAAAGAAAACTGGCAAAGTTGCATAGAGATATAAGGATTATTATGACGCTCAAACAAACGGTGCCCCACATAAGGTTTGCGACAGAGTATGGCTTTATGTTCCCACAAAAAGAAGAACAGATCTCAGAAGCTGAGCAGACAGTGGAAAGGACCGCACTTAGCAATAAAACAGGTGTCAGACGTGGTCCATCGGATACAGAAGGAGGGCTCGCCAATGGAGCGACTAGTGATACACTTCAACTGGCTGAAAAGGTGTCATCCTTCCACGCCAACAAGGTTACCGAGGAAAGACCTATTACCAAATTCATCTCGGAAGCTTGGAGAAAGAGCTCCCATGCGGCCCGCGAGATTATCCTTACCAAGTCAAGGAGTAGAAGAACAGCAATGGATTATCCGCCGAGAACGCACAGCATACCGCACCGACAACCGTGCAAGTACACGGATATGAAGTGTACATTACTAACAATTAAAGTTTAGTTATTTAACATCAAACTTTGACTATAGTGAGAGGAGAGGAAAGCTTTTTATTGCAGGAGATAGTGTAGAATAGGCTATATCTTAATGTTATACGTGTTTGTACTTACCGTCAACACACAATGGCGCTAGTGCTGGCGTATATAGATACGTCAGCTTCTGACCGTTTGTCAGAGTTGGTTCAGAGCCTGTTGAGTTGGTTATTTTGACGAACTTCCTACTTATCTATTAATGAGTTACAGTATATTAAAGTAAAACCTCACACAGCACCTCTATTAGGGTCACAACGAAAGGAGTGACGGGGTTCTTCAGCATTGGTTGGTAACCCATGTAGGTGAATCAAATCCCCATCTTTTCGGGTTAAATAGTCACAAGTATGGACGCTTACCGTGTCAATCGCTGCCTGACGGCCGGGTAAAGACGGTCGCGTACGGTTCACTACTAACAGTGATAACTCTGAGCAGTGATAAGTCTTATCCTACGCCAATATCAATATTAAGAGACGAGTCAACACAGAGATCGAATAATTACGACCATTTAATACCAAACAAGAGTCAACAAAAAGCGAGGGAAAATCGAGAGAGAGCTTACACAGAGTACAAACAAAATAGGAGACAGTATCGCGGACGCAGCACTATACAATAATAACTACAAACTATGGCGTGGCTGCTCTTTTCTGTCTCATTTTTTTTCTGTTCTTTCAAGAGAGGCAACTGTGCGAACTAGTAACAGGTGAAAAAGTATCTGACTCTTCGGGTGGAGAGGAATTAACAGGGAACTGGTAGGGGTCGATCACCAGGCTGGTGTGTTCGTCACAATCAGAAGAGGGGGATAGATTTTGGATCGGCTTGGAGGTCTTCGACTTCAGGAACAGGTAAATAGGGAATAAAAGTTGTGTGCGGTGGGTTGGCGTCTTCATAATTCGGTGGTTGGGATAGCTCTTCTGGGATTTGAGGAGGGAGAGGAGGTCGTGGATCCTGGATAGATGCAGCTGGGCGAACATACTCCTCAACAGCAGTGGAATTGTCAGATTCGTCAGAGCGATGGTGGGGACGTATTGGTGAACTTCACGCGATACGATGTGGATCGGAGTTGGAAGCCGGTAAATGTACGTACGTTGCATCTGTTGCGGGCGCGAGTCTTTGGACCATCTGAGGTGATGTATACCAAGTCACAGACTTGTACAACAGGGAAAAAAGGGCGTCGACCACTGGGGGCCTCGGATCTCTCGCTGGCAGGGTGGTTCTGGAGACGTTGTGAGTGCTGTTGTCTGATCATGCGGAGGTCGGACGTAGGTACCACATCTCACGGGCGGATAAACCTAATTTGTTGCCATGGAAACTACTTTGTTGCCATGGAAACCATATCTAAACTATATCAATGTTTAACTCAAAAACTGGACGACAAGTGAAATAACTGTAAGAACCATTCTTCACTATTTTAACTGTCTTGCAAATACAATCATAAAAACTGGGGTAAATTTTCATCGCATAGGCACTTGAACTCTTTCCTGTCCGGCTGAAAAACATCCAAATTAAATTTAACCACCTCTTTGTTCTATATATATCTCTGGAATTAACCACAATTGTTGCGAAAGCTATACATTTTCTGAAAGCCTAATAAACAGGCTTTTCCACTGCTTTTAAATTTCCCGAGCAAGACACATTATAATATAAATTAGAATTAATTATCATAAATTTTCCGTTTGGGAGATTCTCACGACGTACTCATTTCAACCACGTTTTTCGTAATTGTCGATCGCTTGGCAAACGGTAATAGGATATATCAGTCCCTTTGGTTTTCTTTGAACCATTTGTACAATTCGGAATCATACAATGCGGTATGAATATTTATAAATATAGACTATACTCGTTTTGTTTATCGCGCGCAGCTGTTTAAAATATGGAGAGGATCGCGCCAAACCGCGCACTGACGTCACGACGAGAGATCGCTGTGCGACCGCGGTTTCGCTGAGATGTACAACATGGCGGCCTTCGTGTTTACGATTTTATGCCAGTTCATGGTGTATTTTCTCCCATTATATTCAAGTTTGGGTTTTTATATTTTACAGAGTAAGTAACTATGATATAACCTTTCATATGAGCTTAAGTTGTTATTGGAACTGACTTCCCCTTTAAACAAAACCATCGATTTATAAGTTGTATAAGCTGTAAATAACTCACGGGTGTTTAATCACTTTTTTATCACTAGTCATGCGGTTATTCGATAACAAATCAACCTTTGACCTGTACTTTTGTTATTCAATACCAAGCCAAAGACTTTTGAACCTTGTGTCGATGACCTAGTGCGAAACTTTAATTCCATATAAAGAAAAATTCATTGAGATATTTAGCGATCAATATTTCTAGTTATGATTTGTTCCCGCGAAAATTAATTACTATTGACAAGTTTTGACTGGTCAGAGAAATAACCTATTTGCGCGATATCAATTAATGTGAAGGTGAAAAAGTATTTTATTGTGAATATCAAAAGTCTTCTTGTCTTGTACGGCGATGGCTCCGTAAAGAAAAACGAAAACTACTAGCCAAAGCGACCTCGGTTCGTTGTATAGTCAACAACAGCAATGGCCTGAGCTAGACGACGGCGTAAGTACGTCAATCGCGCTGGGATCCGATGTTAACGATAAACGCAGTTCGTGTTAGCGAAAGTTGGATTAAAGTTTCATGCGCTACCAGAAAAGCATTGTGTTGAACCAGATTCGTATATATTCCTCCTCGTAATTTTCGCTTGGCGTCGCTTTTTGCTTGCGTCGTTTTGGCAGAGAAGCACCTGAAGGGCTGTTAGTTTTGCGTTTGGCCGGCATAACTGTGTTGCGACATCGAATGTCATGAAGTATTCTATCAAAACAAATATTTTGTCACCTAACGGAAGTAGGATGGGTTTTCTACCTGATTTAATGGGTCACTGTATTGAGCGGTAACTTGTGCGCTCTAGAACGGTGACAGCTTAATACAGATTTGACTGTACTGTTTTAAGAGAGGTGTTCGCTTTTCTCCAGAAAAGAAGTTGAACTTTGACATTGTTAAAAAATTAAAGAGACCTGTTAAGATAAATATTTTCAAGGTGCAAGATATATAGACAACAGAAAACTAATTTTGGAGATCCTTTAGTGAAAGTCAGCGCTCACTTGGTTGACCCATGTGCAACTATTCCTATCATATTCTGGTATCAAGAAATTTGCAGAATCAGTTGAAGGAAACAGTTACAATTTCCAAAACCTAAGAGTGAAATATGACTGTACACCTGTATGTAAAAACAGCAAAAACTGCCTGTATTTAATCGGAAAATTAGCGACATAGATTTGTCATCCTGTGCATCAGGTTTTAACTTTTCATGAATTGAAAATATACAACATCAAGAACAAAACAGTTACAAACATTGAGTAACAAATATACTTTTGTTTCCATAGTACTAAAATTTGTTATACAATTTATATTATACTGTAAAACCATTTATATTATACTGTTACCATAAATAATATTCTGTTACCATAAATATTATACTGTTACCGTAAATATTATACTGTTTATTCCAGTAGTACTTTTTTCTTGTTTATATTTCTTCGTTATAAATACAGCGACAATGAACTAATAAATATAAACATTGCTCACTTGTGTCATCCTATATGCGATAAAGTTTCTAAATAACTTTAGTTGTATTGTTGTTATATGCTTGTCATCTCTATAATAATATGATGTTTCCTTCATTAACAATGTTTTCTATTTTCATGAACATGTACATTGTCATATACTACGCTAAGCAATGCGACAATCAATCTCACCCAGTTTCGTATCATCGATTAACTCTGCCGCACTCTTCTACTTCTTAATTTTATATTATTTAAAGAACTCATTAATAATTCATAAAGGAAATTCAAAATAAATTAAGATTTATTAAATTCTGTAAATCGATAAGAGATTTCTCCTGATACACATACACTTTATCTTTGTGTTACTCGGCTAAAATAGCTCACATCACCAAATTAGTTTGTTAACATAGTTATTTAGATGCATTCCTACTTCAATTCGATCTTTATTGGATTTAAAACATCTCACCTTCGGCTCACCTTGTAAATCTCATACAGATCAGTCGCTTATGTTGCATCTATTACTCGAGCAACATCAGCGGACACATGTATGCATTGTGGACCTATTTTTAATCTTGCGTTACCGTTTGCAGGTTTATAGATTCACGACTTCATCATTCTTGTACGACCCACTTAGGCTGGGCCGGACAGGAACAATTTAAGCCCCATCCATTAAGTAAAATATAAAAATCTCCCTCTATATTGACCCCCCTCTCAATATGACATTGAGATACGAATGCTAAAATAACTGTTATTAAAATGGTTTTTTTGTAACAATGTCTGTTTTGTAACAATGTATAAATAAACCCCCTCACTCTATTAATATCCTCCCACTATTAATCCCCCTTTTGATGACTAATTTATTCAATTAATAAGCCGCGGGGGGGAGGGTAATAGAGAAAATAGGATAAATGCTGTATCAGCAATTAGAAAATTAACTAAACTATATGATGACTATTTGCTACTCACAATTGGCTTGTACACGAGGGTCTTCGTTTAGAATTTCTAGAATATCGTCTCTTCCTAACTTCTTGAGTTTCTCTTGCAGATATTTTACAGTACCTTTCTTCTTAGTTTCCAACCATTTGAATACTTCTTCAGCTGGGTCATTTCTTTTAGAAATTAAAGCTATTTCATCATTTGTCATGTCAACTTCTGCTGCTAAAGCTTTGAAATCATTATTTAGCCTATCAATGTTTAGTTTCTGACTCATTAGTTGTCTAGTCTTCGCACGTAGCTTGTTTATGGAGAAGTCTTGATTTCCCTTTGCTGATTTAAAAAAAGAAAAAGTACAGTATAAATCACATAGTAACACATTTAAAGGAGATTGGCGACAAAAAATAACTGCCTTTTATATCAAAGTGTGTGAGTTAACCCTATCTAGACTGGGCTTTTTTGGTATCTGGCGTTGGGGTGGGGCGGAATGTGCCCGCGAGCAATATCTCCAAAACTATTTGATGGATGCCAATGAAATTTTCACAGGTTGATGGCATGGTAATACTGAATATACATTACATTTTTGATGTCAGGGCAACAAATCGTGACGTCATTATGATGTCATCGCTCAAATTGATGCAGTTCAAAAAAGGGTTTTTCACAAAACGAGCCGAATAAGTCTTGCAAACGCAAGATAGTTAAATTAGAATGCCTAATATGTCATAGGCAGTATGATAAAGATTATCGAGCTACACACAATAAAGCATTCCATGATGCAATATTAAAGAAAAACAAAGTTATATCGTACAAGGTTGCCAATGCACCACTAAATCCATTTGAAGCAGCGAAAAAGGCCCATCTTAAGTCTACTAGTAAACCTTCAAGCAGTGCGTTACCTAATAGTACATTAAGTCAACAAAATGAGACCAGTGATGCTTCTGAGACACAATCTAATGATGATCATGATAAACCATCGAGTGTAACGCCACTTCCAGTAGAAATATTACATAATTATTATTCTTGAAGCAACCAGATTAGATGCAGATACTATACATTTTATCAAACAGCATTGCGGAACAAATGAGAACCTGATTCACTGAGTGGTCCGGGTGATATAACATCAGAAGCTGAGCCATATCATCCAGTTTTGCCTTTTACACTTCTTCTGAAAGTGAAAGTGAATGTAGTACAGAGTCTCCCACAGCGAACGTAGATAACAATTGGTTGATATGTGCTGGAGACCTATCTTACCTGGTCGAAGACCTAAGAAGGGCATCAGACTTAGTAGAAGAAGTTAAAGGTGATAATTGTTCAGTGGTAGAAACATTCTTGACAAACGCTGAGCAATTAACACAAAGAATTTGTAAGAATGGTAACAAAATCAGTAAAACGAGTAGCGCTTTATTAAAAGAAATAAGCGAAAATAAGAGAGTCAGCGACAAATGACGAAGCAAGTGTTCTGTCAGTGCCTAGCCATTGATCCAAGTGAGATGCATAGTGAAACTCTCACCGAAAAGAAGTACCTCGTCAAATTGGGACCACACCAGCCAAAGTTATCCGTTTTCCCACGGCATGATCATGATATCCCCCAAAGAAAGCAATGTCGCTTTTCAAGCTTATGGTACATAGCCTTTCCCATTTCGAGTACAGCATTTCAAAATATGCAGCATTTTGTTATGTTTGTTCCTTATTTCCATCCGGATCTGGCAGAGAACAAGCCGACAAGGAATGGTCAACAGATGGTGTTCGACAATGGCATAAGACGACTAGTCTGGGTGGGAGGGAGAACTTCTCAAGCCAAGCTAGTTGTTAGTAGCAGAGACTAATCGATTTGCATATTGTGCATTGCCCTGAAATCCAGGTACAGGACCTTCTTTCCTCAGATGACCTGCCTCGATGTGATTGGTTCTTCATACGCAAAGCCCGCCAAAATCCCTGCCCCCTAGAAGTGTCATAATGCTACACCTCTTGTATTAATATTATTTATTGCATAAATCCAATTAATCGGTAGTGAAACCTGGATGGTACTCACTCAAGGAAATACAGTATAAGGGTTTTGAACTGAGTTTTTATATTCATTACTTCACTATTAAGCATTATAGATGTATTTACCTGCACTTGTAGTACTTGCACCATTGATTTCCAGAAACTTTTTAACAACCTCTATTAAATAAGGAGAATATTCAAAATGAATATTATTCAATTTTTTGTATCTTTTTAAAATTAAAATACTTGGTGGGCAACCCAATAAACAAAATCAACAAAATATATTTTAATAATATATCAAAACAGCAATTCGAAAGTTTTTTGATCACCATAATCTGGAAAAGGTCTCTGCATGATCGAAAGTATTAAAGACTTGACCACTGACCATTTAGACCAATCAGGACATTTTGAAATAAAAAGTCAAGATGAAGTCCATAATATGATCTTAGAGTACACATGCAGTAACAAATTCAGTTTGAAAGAACTCTTATTTGAAAGAACTCTTGAAATTATAAAAACTTAAATTTACAACACTTCCATGTCTCACTTTGTTCTTGAGATATGAAGATATCACACTGCTTATGTTCCGCTGCATAACAAGTACCTATTGAAAAAGCCTGTATATCTTTGGAATTATCAAATCCAGTCACTCTAAACTTCACATGCTTAGTGTTATTTGATATGCACGCAGATTCAAGTGATTTTGTTACATAATCCAAAAGATATACATGATTTTCACTACTTGAAGTCAATAATATGCAGTGTGACGTATGCAGTGTGATATCTACATATGAAACAAATCTTCCTATCTCAGGAGTGAAATGACACATGGAAGAGCTGTAAATGCCAATCTTATTATTTTAAGAGTTTTTTAAAGAAAGATAGTTTATTGCAAACAGAATGTTTCACTAGATATACACTTTAATACTCAAATGCAAATTGCAGTCAAATTACCTTGTACTGTACATCAGGTAAGCTATTTTTCAAGTAACACAGTACCATTCTGGAAATAGATAAACCCATGCACAGTAAATTAAAAGAGACTGGAATACTAGAATAATTATTACCTAGAGGAGGAATGATTAAATCTTTTTTAACAAAATCCATTAGATCTTCACAGAAAAATGGTGTATTGTGGGGTGCTTTCAAAAGTCTTTCGAAGTCCATCTCATAATGGAACTTTCTACATCCAGGGCATCTATTCCAAATTCTATAGCGAAGTCTAGGCCACAATTCTAGCACTATATCTGCAAAAATCTGGTGAAAACGCAGGACAAGCATCCACAATCCATTTATTTTGCCACTGTTGCTTATCCTTGCTGTAAATTCAATCTTATTCTTTTCCTTAGTGACCTTGAATGTTACTTTTTCTTGCTCTTCCATTGTAATTCCAAAGAATCCTTTCTTCCAGTGAGTTCTGTAGTTTGAACAACGGTGGGAATGGACCATTTGTCGTTCAAAGAGACCAACAGGGAAAGTACTGTTAATACTGTATCGAGTGCTTATTTCAATCTCGTTTTCTAAAGCAGTTGTTGGCCATAAATTTCTAATATCAACTGGACGTTCTTCAGGCATAAGTGCTGGGATAAAAGTGTAGTTCTCACTGATTTCTTTTCCTTCAATCTCAGCTTCTTCCACTGACATTTTATAACCAACATCAAAATGATAGAGCAAGGGTGCAAGCTTCTTAAAGTCTGATAATTCTGGAACAGCGTCGAGCCAAATACATCGCAAAAGAGATTATGAAAGCATACCTTTCTTAACCAAATCGCGTTTTTCATTTATAAACATTTCAACATCCATGTTGCAAGATCTGAATTCTTCTTTGAACTGCAGGTGAGATTCCAAATCGTGGTGGACGACCTCTTTAACCAGCATGATAAGCCACTGGGGATCCGGAAAAATCAAATCTCTGAGCTGTTTCACATGTTTAAAATGTAAAACTTTACCTAGTTCAACCAGGTAAAGAAGGACAGCATCCAAAGTCTCTTTTTTCTCCACAACCTCATTGAACTTTTCAAGATTTTGACATAACCACTTTACAAGTTCATCATATGTTAGGTAATTGGTCAAGTTAATTTTCTTTCTCAAGGTAGGTAATAACTTTTCAATTTCAACCCATAAAAGTGGAAGAGTGGTTTGCAGATGCGGGAACAAATCTGTGTTATTTCCAGTTCGGACAAGTTCCTGGCTTAAGTTGTTGACCTTCAGCGATGCTCTTTTGTACCATTCTGCTACAGATGTAACTTTTCTTAAGCTTTCTCCTGCAGATGTAACAACTATACGAGTCTCTCCATTAGCAGATACTTCTTGCTCATCTGAAGTGAAAACAATTTCTTTAGGGAGAACTGGCCTTTCTGCTGTTAGTGAGTGAAGCCTTTCCTTTCTACAGGTATTGGTGTTGTCGTTTTCATCCAATTTCTTTAAATCCGATTATATGGAATCCATATCCAGTTGTTCCTGTTTGTTAATCTTTTCTGACATGTGTTTACACCTGTAGTTTACGACGCTATCGTCTTCCACAAGGTCAGATTTTGTTGCAGCAACCATTATAACAGGCCTTCGAACAATACTCTTTAACTCGTCAATCCACTTACCAGCATTTTCATCATACGATTCATCAGTTGTTTCATATTCTGACACGTCCACAGCCAAAAGAAATAAAGAGTGTTTTTCAAAAAAGTAATGACTTACACTCTGGTATTCCATGTGACCGCCAAAATCCCAGATTTCTAATTCGAGCTCTTCATTCTCAGGATCTGGATTCCACTTTCTGATCTCAATACCTTCAGTTCTCTCATCTTCGTCCGTCGGGTTTGGCTCTCCCACCAATAAACCGTTAACAAGACTCGTTTTTCCAGCACCAGAATTCCCAATAACCACAACTCTAAGCCGTTTAGAGTGAGCTTCACCAAACTTAGCGATGCTTTTAAAATAATTTAAAATACTTTTACCATCGTTACAGATAACTTGTGGTGGCTTCTCCAACACATTACCTGCGAGGCGGAAATTCGTGCCCCTTTCTATTAAGTTGGCAACACATTCGGGAAATTATTTTAGGTTATTGTATCTCATATCACAATTTATGAGACCAATGTTATTCTCGAGACCCCCTGGAGCTTTCTTCAGGCCACAGAGACTCATATCCAGCTGTTTTAAGATCGTTAATGAAGGAATTGAAAATGACTGTTGACCAAGTTCACTATTGTTCTGAAGGTCCAGAACTTCTAAATTAACACAATGCTCAAGACCCCCTGGAAGTTTCTTCAGGCCACAGTACATCATATACAGCTGTTTTAAGTTCGTTAATGAAGAAGTTGAAAATGACTGCTGACCAAGTTCACTATTGTCCCCAAGGCTCAGAACTTCTAAATTAACACAATGCTCAAGACCATCTGGAAGTTTCTTCAGGCCACAGTCTCTCATATTCAGCTGTTTTAAGTTCCTTGATGAAGAAATTGAAAATGACTGCTGACCAAATTCTCTGTTCCTGCCAAGATATAAACTTTCTAAATTGGTGAGTTTTTCAAGACCTACTGGATAAGTGTTCAGGAAACAACGGTAAATGACAAGTCGCTTAAGTTTCACAAGTTTGTCAAGTGATAATAATTGATTCTGAAAATTATTGTAATATAATCTAAGTACCTCCAGCTCTTCCATCGCTGTTATGACCAAAGGTAAGACATTTAGTCCGCAATTGAATAAAATGACTTTTCGCAGTTTTAATTTATCGCTCAGTTCGAAATCGTCGCCTATCGGATCATCAAAGATAAATAATTCTTGAAGATTGTTTAGTTGATCCATTCCGGTTGGTAAAATCTTCTTTCCCTTAGCACATAACAAGAATCTTTGAAGGTTAGTCATACCTTCGAGAGATATTGTGTTGCATTGTGATGTTTTATCAAGGTCGGTTCTGTCGTCGTCGGACGTTTTTAGAGCAATGTTCTGAAAAGTTACTTCTGGAAATAATTCCTCATTTTTAAGGAAAAAAAAATCATAATAAAGAAAAGGATCAACATTTACAGATAACGTGTCATCACTCGCAATTACTAATTCTTCTACATCAGATACCGTGGTTCTGTCAAGTCCATCTAGACTACCACATTCGTAATTTCTCAAAACTAGAAGCCGCAATTTCCGTTTGCATGCAGCAATTACTCCAACCACATTTACAGCATTGCATTGCACGTCTAGGCCAATGAAATCAAGTTCATCAGTCTTGATTTCACAGGATTTGTTGTTATTATCAACGAAAACGTTAATTGATAGTTGAGGACCCAAATTATCGACGATAGATTCCAGAAATTCGGGAACATCTTCATGACAAAGTAGGATTGTTTTGCTTTGCGGATGATTTAAAAGTTCTGGAGGAATGGATGTTTTCAGAAAACCAGCAGCTCTTAAATCAATCTCATCGCCACTGGCACAACATTCGACTCCATTAATAATAAAAGTACTGCTACTCATGTTACAACGTTGTTGCTTCAATAAAAGGAACTCTTCTTTTCATGTATGGTCGTTGTCAGAACATTGGAGTGGGACATCAAGGAATGATTTAACCTGTGAATTAAAACCATGTATGTAAATGTGCATGTTTATCAAAGTTGTAAACTCAGAAGATTTCGGATAGATCGCCTGCGTTTAAAAAGTTACGAGTTCAATTCCCATCATGCATGGTTCAATTCTGTCTGTTACCATCTAGCCAGACTGAGGAAAAGTCAGCCAGCAGTGCCCTGTGGTGTATATAATTTTGTTCATCATCCACATTCAAAATAACCAGAGATGGAGTAATACCCAAACACAGTGGATTGATTATTGGTAAAAGATGGCATTGAAAAATATCTAATATTTAAGGGCTGAATTTTAAATGCAGTTGTGAACTGTGAGAATTTATTTACAGTTGTAATAGTCATTGTTGTCCCAGGGGTAAAAGACAGCCGGGGGTTATGGTTACAATTATGAAGTAGAAGACGGGGGTTAGGGTTGGAAGACACTTATGCCGGGGGTTAGTGTTAGGAAAACAGTTAAGGTGGGGTGTTAGGATTGGTGTTGTGTTGGGTTTGGGTTCTAGAATACTACAATTTATAACTATTGGTAATTCAGGGCCATTGTACACTAATTGCTTCGCATGGCGGCGAAGGCTCTGGGAACGAGATTGATCAGTCAACAAATCGGGTGATAGCGTCACTGATGAAAGCACCTTGTGGTTTCAGGGCTTGAAATTTGCAGTATCCCGATATCCACAGGATACTAGATTTTCGTTTTGGATACTAGAAGTCTTAACTTCAGTATCCCAATGGGATACAATAAAAATGTCAGAATCTGAAGTAACGTCTTACAATGTAGCGTAACAACTTATGTAGTATTCAAAAGTGGGATACTAGATTTCAAAGAGGGATACCAAATTCAGAAACCTGGTATCCCACTGATACTTCCAAAAATTGAAAATTTCAAGCCCTGGGTTTGCGATGTAAATATTTATAAGCACACTGTGTTAATTATGGTGAAAATCAAAAACTCTTCCAGAATCTCCTGTAGAAGTTAATATTATTGTATTTAGGGGTGCACTGGATTTAGTATCTGTCCAGATAGTGGATAATCTCACTATCCGGTATCCGGCAGTAATGAAATTTAGTAACAATATAGCTCACACACAAAGTCGCTCATAACAGTTAACACTTAACGTGTTTCCATAATGCTGCTTCAGTTCGTTTACGTTTATAAGATCTCAGAATAATTTTTCTGAGGAATCGTCCACGTATCATTTGTCTACTCCGAGCTCTCCCACATTCACTACAACATTGTATATATATCAACACATCCAAGCATTACCGATACTGTATATAGTAACTGCCGCATAGGCAGTACATATATCAATTAAACCAGTACATCATTGTAACCTTCGCTCTCCATCTCATGAGTCTCGTGAGCTCAATGGTTAGAGCATCTCACTGGCAATCAGAAGGTTACAGGTTCGATTCCTGTACGGGACTCAGAATTATTTTTCTGAGGATATGAGCTTGACGATCGTCCACGTATCATTTATAAGATCTATTAATTTATTTCATACGAAGCTTAATAAATTATAATTTCTTATATATATATATATATTAATATTTTACATGCATGTTTAGAGACCATTAGACCAAGTGCAATTAATCATATCATTTTGATAGTTTAATACTATTTATACTTTCAAACTACCTGTACAGTACTATTTGAGACTGCAGTAAGGTTACAACATTGTTATTGGTATAAGCAGGCTCAACCCCTGAATTGAAGTAATGCAGGATTAGTAATTTTCAATGCATCGAATCAAATTTTGGTCACAATGAAGGTTATAGCCTGAGAAACTAGTCAAAATATGGCAATTCAACTATTCTATCTGAAAAGAAGTACTGAGACTTATACAACGAAAATATCCGGCCGGATATTTTTCAACTATCCTGTAATATCCGGCAGGATATTTTTCAACTATCCTGTATCCAGCCGGATAGTAAAAACCACTATCCAGTGCACCACTAATTGTATTAAACATCATATTTGGTCTTGCAATAAGCTTATATGGTGACTTGGCTAGATGCCATGTCAGTCATATAGACAAATAGGCTGACGTTTTCTATAAATATCCGGAATTCAAAACATAGTCCTAATCCCAAACCTAATACATTTAAGTGGCTCTGATATGGGCTTCTTTGTGTAGCAGCACAGAGTAGGGTAGTATTTCTTTATTCTAGGGTTAGGTTTAGAGTTTTAATTTGAGTTATGGTTGGAGTTTTTGTTCTTCTAAAGCATCTAAATCTCGAGAAAACAACGACCTTGATTAATAAATTATTTTATAAAGGAATAACTATATATAATCTTGGAGACTCGACATTCATCTTTGCCTGGCTAGATTTGTTGCATGACTCATCATTTCTGATTTTCTTTTGCAGACTACAAAATTTCTCCTTCTCTGTTGGTGACTGTGGTGAGAATCATTTGGGATGAGCAACGATGAAGGAGACCGTGATGTTAGGCTCACATCTTGGACAAGTAGTTTGACTAATTGTAAGTAATTATCATCTGCACGTTCTGAGGAATAAATTAAAACCATTTCTATGACTACAGCTAGGAGACAGCTGCCGATCTTTTTGAGATTTCCTAATGACAGACAGACTGACATACATTACAAACAAACAATCACGTTTTACTCCGATTTAGGGACTCCACTCGAAACATCAGTTTTTCATTTCTAAAAATCTCAGTAGTTCACCACCTCTTGTTTTACTGAAAACATAACCTCCTGACAGAGGTAACTAATACATTTTATAACTAATACATATCTAACTAGAAAAACAAATCCGCAATAATCTCCTCGCCCACCTTTTCTACCCCCCAAGAGTTTCATCTGCAGGACTTTCCCCATCCATGGTCTCCAGACCAGTCACACGCCGTGTAGTAATTTGTTGATCACAATTTTCAAAAGGCCGTTTCGTCACTACACTGATGAGCTGTGGAACAGCGAAACACGTGTCTGTAGATATTGTACTATATATATATATATATATATATATATATATATATATATATATATATATATATATATATATATATATATATATATATATATATATATATATATATATATATATATATATATATATATATATATATATATATATATATATATATATATATATATATATATATATAATATATATATATATATATATATATATATATATATATATATATATATATATATATATATCTATATATCTATATATCTATATATCTATATATCTATATATATATATATATATATATATATATATATATATATATATATATATATATATATATATATATATATATATATACTCTAAGGATTGATGGTGAAGGAACATTTCGAATTTTGCAACTTCAAGGCTTTCCGGCTGGAATTGACCCCACGACCCTACTGTACGATGCTAGTACAGTGCACTGAGCTACGGAGGCCGTTGCCGAGAGTCTAGTCATGAGTTATGTATATATTAGTGGTGGTAATGCCAGGATAAGATTCTGGGTATATTACAAGTAATATTTGGCATTTAACTCGATTAAACTACATGTTTTAAGGATTTATGGTGAATGAAAATTTCAAGTGTTGGAATATATACATTTTAAGACCAAACCTGGACCAGTTGCGAGAAATGCAACTTAGTACAACTATTGACTATAACAAGTTTTAGGAACACCTTCAAAATAACTCAGTGAAATATTAATATTTCCCTTTATGACCTGATCGATAACATTTGCAGTTAAACTATTCCAGGACAAAGCTCCTCGATACGAAAACCTATTTTAAGGACAACAAATAATTTCCCAACGCAACCAGGTGATATTTAATCAGACATAGTTTGACGTTTGGCTATAGAAAGTTTTTTGAACGTAACTTAAAAGTTACTGTCCATTGACCCAACGTTTCGACACTCCAGTGTAGTGTCTTCATCAGTGGGTGATCGTTGTAAGGTTAGGGACGTTATATATTAACAAGATGCAAATAAGCTTCTGGTAATAAACCACCGTCATCACGATTCAATGGGGGCGTGGGCGCTATTTATATACCAAGCCTCCAGACAACGTCTCTGATTATACCGCGGATTGGTGGTAATAATTTTGGAATTTTCCCACGCAATCTCGTGGTAGGTTACACACGCGTGTTCCGACAAAGCAGAATTTTCCTTTTTTGAAAAGAAAACAGCCTTTTGATGTTCTTTCAGACGCGTGTGAAACTGACGTTTAGTCTGGCCGATGTACTCCTGATCACAGTCATTGCACGGAATGGAATAAATAGCGTCTTTCCTCTATTCCTTTGCAATACGATCCTTAGGTTTTGCGAAAATATGACCCAACGTCAAGAAAGGCTAGTTATTTGTCTTTAAAGCGTCGAATACATGTTTTCTCTCACTTTCCCTTGAATCGGAACCAGATGGTATGCCTTGAGCTCTCAAAAACAAAGTTCTAGGAACGGATTTCTTATGGTATAAATTATTTGTTGACTTACGAGAAAAATATGGTCAAAATGTTGTCACAAGGGTCCGTCGACTCGTTAACATCAGAGTCCGTGTTGCTAAGTATCGTTGCCATCTTCATTTCAATCATCGATGTAAGGAGAATAAGGTATTGTCCATGAGCTTGAGGTTTAAACTTCCTGTGGGAAATGCGAAAGGGTATAAGCTCATGGAAAATACTGGTTTCTCCTTCCTTAGGTTGCGTATAGGTCAGTGTCATCACTCTATATGGAATTTGCGAACCGAATATGATCTTGCTCTTAACGAGCTCTCTGTTATCATTAATGAATCTGACATCAAATTGGTGGAAGATTTTTGTTGTTTTTGTGAGAGAAGAGAGTCTCAAAAACTCAGATCTTAAAGGACATTGGCAACAAAAATTAAGTTTGTCTAATATGAAAGAACTCATAAAATGATAGAGTAACACCATTTACAACTTTTCGTATTTTACTTCGTTTTTGAAATATTTCAGTTTGTTTGATATGTAAATGAGATGGTCTCTGACGTCAGGTGCAGGGTAGAGAATTTTCACACATTAGAATATCAGTTCCATCTTCAAGTTTGTTCCACAAATTTACTTGAAAATGTGCGTATAATAACACAGGGAGCCCAACTCTGACTCCTGTGATGTGTTTCTCTATTTCTTTATTTTACTCTATATTATGGAAATTCTGATGTTTCATATTTAATATTGAAAGAAAGCGATGCTTATGATACCGCGGCGCTATGGCGGTAATTTGAAACTCAAAACAGCTGTCACTGGGTGCCACGTGAATACGCGTGACGATCACTGAAATCTGAGACGATTCGTGACAGTTCGTGACAGCAACGAACAACAACGCAACGATTACCAGAAATTCGTCGTGCTTTAAGAAAGCGCCAGGCAACAACGAAGATGATAAGACGAATGACGAGGAAGAAGATGATGATCCCGTGCAGGAAGCAGATGTAGCGGTAACCAAGGCCCCTGAGTTGCCTCGCTATCCCAGAAGAATAAGAAAGCGTCCTGCAAGACTTGGATTACAATCACAACGATAGAGCAGAGTATTTTAATTGAGAACTTCTACAAAAAGTACTCGAACATGAAATAACTTTGCTTCGCATTATATAACTATTTATTTTAATTTTTTTTGACACATACTTTCATATAGGTCTTCTTTTCAAAATTGGGGAGGGATGTAGTGTTTCTATCTTAGTTTAGTCACGTGTGTATTAGAGAGATAACCCGGATGACCACGAGGAATTTTTGGGTTTGTGAGTTAGTAGAGTGAGAGTGAAATAAACACCTTAAAAACAAAACATTACACCAATGTCGTCACTATTTTTGCCGCCTCGTTAAATTATTCAACTTATTATTGATACATACGTCACTCTTCTAATTCCCCCAAACCTAGCTCGTGCACATCCATGACCCCTTAACCCTAACGCACATTTATTATTCAGATTACGTCATTGAACTTTCAGTATCCCTAGTCCTAGCTCGTGTACCTGTAGGACCTGTCCATATCTCCTGTGCACCTTTAAATTAACTCCCTAACAGATACCTATCCGAGTGCTGCCGATTCTTCCCAATGATGAAGTTACGTCACTATCAAAGGTTGCCTTCATGTCCCTTAACTGTATACGAAACAAACACCTTTGTATTTATACACTTCATGTCAATGTGGTCAAACTCCTTGTGGGACAGTAGGCAGCTCCGAGAGCAGCGCATGCGCACAATCGAACTTGGCTAAATAATATAATCTGGAATGAACTGAAGAGAGATAGCATTGAAGAAACATCGTATGTTTTCATACTAGCTCGTGTATCGATCAAGATAGAGATTGATACGATCGTCTTTACGTTGAAATACCCATTTAGATCTTCTACCGATCTACAAAGATATGAACCCAAACAGTTTCGCCTATTTGCGATATTTGCCGATCTTGGATTCACTAATCTCTGCGATGCTTAATCCTCAGCTTCGGTTAACAGAATCCGTTGAACAACGAAGCGAGTGTATTTAAACCACTGAGTCGAATGAGACATAAATGCCTTCTACGGATGTATTTGCTAAGGTTATGAGCGTATCGCTATATCGCTTGAGCGAGATATAAACATATGAATATTTAGGATACGGTTGTTACCATGGCCAAGTTGCAAACTTCATATGGCCATGAAGAGATTGGCCGAATTATCATTCTTAAAGTAAGCGATCGTTTGGGCGAAGAAACATTTTGGAAAACAGTGAGAAGAGATGTTTAATACGGCTGATATTTACATATTTCGCCTGAAAGCACATGCAAGAAAGTCATTAATAACAAATTAAGGATCGAAATAAAGGACATGCTCCGACAAAAAATAAATCGCTATTTAGTGGGGAGGTGTAACCGAGACTCCCAGACCGATGTGTCGCCATGGCTGGGCCTCGAGTGAACGTAAAGTCAAGAAAGACTGACCCAACCAAGAGCGCCTGTTTTACTTCTGTCGTACTGATAAAGACACCATTACGTTTTGAAGGTGTTGGAGTGTTTGGGGGTGTTGTCGAGTGTTTTGGGAGTGTATTTGGGGGTGTTTTAGATTATAGGGGTGCTTTGGGCGTTTGGGGTGTCTTGGGGGCGCTTAGTGGGTGTTTTGGGGTGTTTTAGATTGTGGGTTGCTCATCCTCTTCTTCCTCCTCTTGCTCATTCACAGAAAAAGAGACGCAGGAGTTGTTTTGACGTTTACCTGGGACGGAAAACATTCGGATTGTTGATTTATATTGAAATAATTTCTGTTAATTTTCTTTATATCATTTCTTAGCTAATTTCCCCATAATAGATTTTAATTCAAGAAAATAAAAAAATTTAAAATATTCAGGTACAAGTTCAGACTCAAGTACAAAAAAGAAGAAAAATGACAGAAAAAGATGTGCAGATGCAAGTGCAAGTATTAGTGGAAGATCGAGGGCTAGTATAGGTGATAATGGTGGATGGTATGCTCACTATTCGAGATCGACAATTCGGAGGTACCAAGGAATTCAAACAAAGTTTGGTCTTGCACATGTCTGTGGACGACGCCAATTTCATGGTAACCGTACAGGTGCAGTTACATACAGCTATGATAATGTTTAACCAATACAACGAATTAAAATGCTTAATCAAAGCGTTGAGTACAAAACCAAGCTTAAAATGTAATGTAGTATTTTTTGAATGAATGCTTCCGTTAAACAAGCTGGGGCTTCGTTGCAGCAATCCGTCCTTCTATCATACGGAAATGTAATCCAGTTCCCTTAGAATAACGTCATCACACCCCATGTACCCTTTTGAGGAAAAAGCAAAAAGAATTAGTACACCACTATACAGGGCCGTTGCGAGCAAAGAAGACCAGGGGGGTGGGAAAGAAATTTACCTGATTTTCGAAATTATTTCTACGGCCCTCCCACTATAAGATGAAGGATTGTTTTAAAGCATCGGTCTGGCTGTGAGGTAGAAAAGTAGCCCAATCACTTTAAAAAAGTATCTTCGAAGTAACAATCATGTTCCCTAACTTTTCTGCGGAATATAACATTAAGAAAAGGCAATATATGTAGCTGAAAACAAAAGCAGGAAGGTTTAAAGAAAGTACAGTTACAGAAAAGATGCCGAAAAGTAAATCAAGAATACATGAGGAAATCACAAAGAAAATCTCCGGCATCATTTTAAAATAGTTATCAACAATCTGTACTTACGATAACTTTCAAAACTTTCAAAACCCTTGCATTCCAAAAACTTTAGGAAAATGTCGCAGTTTCACCTGAATGTCAGGCCTTGTTTATTTTCGTCTTCCGCTGAAAACCGTGCGGGGCCGGAAAAGACGAGAAAACGAGAAAAAAGAAGGCCTGATGAAACTCTATTCATAAACCTGTGGGAATCTTTGCGGATTCTGGATGGAGATTTTACGTCATCCGATTGGCTGACTAATTAATATTTTAGGTTTTGATTGTTTACTCGCTTAAATAAATTCATCCTAGGTCGTATTGAGCAAAGTTTGTAACTTGAAACCTGCGAGAACTTTATAATATTGGTTATTGGTTCCTACAACGATGGAGTCTGAAAGCCAATTTTTCGAAATGGCCTTGTCAGATTCATTGACACATTTCGCATATGCGTCTTTAAAACCAGAACAAAAGTCGTGTATTCAATGCTCACTGTTAATTAAAAGATGTCATGTATATTTGCTGTTTTGCTTGCTGCCTTTGGAAAGATGTGATCTATATCTAACTAACTAAGATGTGACCAATATCTGACCAACTAAGATGATCTATATCTATTTTCGCTCACTGGTGTTTAGTGCTTATAAGTATGAGTTCAGTTTTTGAGTAATTTATCATAAGATTGTCTGAAATCATCCATTTACGAGTGGCCTTGATGCAGTTAGAGATTGACATGACAGCGGAGTCTGTATTAGAAGACACATTTGGTTTGAATGAAAGATATAACTGTGTTTCATCTGTGTAGGAATGGATTTGAGGCGGATGTTCCTCAACAATTTGGAATAGTCTACCGGTGTACACGGTAAACAATATAGGACCCAAGCTAGAAAGGAGCCTTGATTCAAGTAAAACATTCGACTATGCCTACGTTCATTGACGCGCGTTGACATCGTTCTGACAAATACGATCGGAACCATACAAAAGCATTAGCAGACCCTTAGCACCGATACCAAGATCAGCTCTTATGCGAAGGTGGTACTAATGCTTCCTTCCAGGCATTGGCAAAGCTGCCTGTTCTAAACGATAAGTATTAAGTTGATCATATATGTGATAACTAGCAGTAAAACATCAATTAAGTTGATATGGAATCTAAGCTTCAGGATTTCTTAGCAGTCTTTCCAATCAGACTTCGCGCCACTTCTGCAGATAGTGTCTTAAAATCAGCAAAGACGACATTTGTACAGTCATCATCAACAGCGTCACTTATCAGCGCGAGACGCTGCGTGAATATAATTTCCAAGGAGTTGTTAACCCTATCTAACCCTTTTTTTGGTCTTCTGTGGTTGGATGGGGGGGGGGGGGGGGGCGAATCTGCCCGCGGCCAATATCTCCAAAACTATTGGATGTATGCCAATGAAATTTGGCAGGTTGATGGCATGGTAACACTGAATATACGTTACATTTTTGTTATCATGACAACAAATTATGACGGATTTGAAAACAAAAGTTGTTCTCAGGATTATTTATTACTGTTCTGTTAACGTACATAAGTTATTATATCAATAAATAGATTTATCTTAATCGATATGTGCTTATTTTTATTGTTTCTATTATAATGAAAATTTTTGTCGAAATTTCGTGTCAGTAGGTGTTCAGGAATACTCTGTAACTTTTTTAAAACCTAATATTTTTCAACCCATACTACCAATGCATAACTAGGAAAAGTCGCAAAATTTTAGATTCATAGCTGTGTTTATTATTGAGATATCAGTATTTAAATTCAGCGTGGGCAGATTCCGCCCCTCCCAGTCTAGATAGGGTTAATATTCTTTTGAATGAAGTAATCACCAAAATAATTTGCAAGTTAGTTCAAAGACACATATTTGACTCATAGAGTAAGTATCTTGAATACCTTGAACAATCGCCGTTGATCAGTGCAGTTTTCTTGAATGTGGTTGGAATAATATTCACGGCGTTCTTGGTTTATCACGAACGTGGCATGATTGAAAATAAATCAAATTCAACATAAAATATATTTTAGTATTTACTATAATTTTGTGACCGTGGGTCAAATATTGTAAAAGCCCGTTTGCTTACGATAAATAAAAATATTGGTTTAAAGGAATATGGCAATAAAAAATTATTTTTGCCTTTCTGATTAGCAAATTGCTTTCACAGGGTAATCCAAGAAACAAAACGACTCTTGTGCAAAACAACATCACTAATTTCGACAAAAGACATTTCTGTTTTCAACCATGATCCGCCATCTTGGATAATTTTTCGATATGCGTGTGACGTCACAGCATGGTAAAGTGAAAACTTTAGTCAGCCATAATTTCACGTATATAGGTGTAAAACTTGATTTTTGTGGATGTTTTTCTTTCTTAATTGAACCACAATACTTTAAAAATATACCACATAAATTCAGGTACCAGAAAGAAAGGTTTTATCATGTTTGCTTGTGACGTCATGTTAACGATCAGGTAAGTAATTGTTCTAACACGGACAAGCAGGTTGGAAATACAAGGCGCAACCGAGTTTTTTAACCGGTTTGTCCGTATTTATAAATCAGAAGATGAACGCTTACGAGTGTTAGAACTTGCTTCTCAAATTCATTGTACTCGTGTTTACTTTCAGTTTAATCTCTTTGAGATCGCGGACCAATCCGTTTCGATATCGCTCGTCATCGTGAGCTTATTTATGAAGAATCCATAGATTGTTATCAGCCACATCATTGATGAACTATAACCACGCGCGTGACTCGCAAGATCGATCGCATACAAGTTTCGCAAAGCCTTATGGAAAATATTGCGTAATTTTGCAGATTTGTGAATCCTCTGACAATAACATAGAAACGAAGCCGAAACGGCGAAACCTAGACTCGCTCTACCACGGTAAACCGAGTAATAATCTGTATCAATATATCAATCTGTATCAATATCATTCATGGTGATAATAGTCACCGTCACAATATAAACATTCACCATAGTTGCAATGTGCTTTATTTTTAATCTGTTAACCTGTGTACGAGGTTGATAATGTGCATGTTCGCACCGGAATTGAACTGATCCCGCTTTCGATAAAGTATTGCGCACACTGATCTCGAAATAAGACTGGATCGAGCAACTATTGTTCAGAAAATGAAGCCAGAATTTCGCCATTACTAACGGACCAACTGAGGATCCTATGAGGTTTTTTGTTGGATAATTATGTGCTCTTACTATGTTCTCTTCTCAAAATAAAATAATTTTTTACTATAAACAGGACAAGAAGACATTTTTTAAGTTACTGGGTAAAACGATTCATGGCCTACCTACATATTTACTGCGACTTTGGTTCCTTAGTAATGGCCGCCGTTGGCTCTAGTTATCCAGTGAGAGAAGCATAATATGAGACGTGAAATCAGGTTCAGGATTTTATGCATTTAATCTTAACAAAGAAACTGTATTGGCCAGACACTAAACCTATTTCGCGAGCGTCACAGTTTGATTTGCTTGCAAACTCGTAGCTTCTAATAATCTCTTGCAATTTACATTATTCAAATATGCAAGCATCAAAAACAATAGAAAGCTCAATCCAGTCCTATTTTTGAGATCAGTGATTGCGCATTATTATCATGGCGGCAGCCTGTACAATACGAAATATACCGACGACAACAAACTCATCAAAAATACTTTTCGACACTATTCGATAATTTTATTGATATGCTCTCAGTGTAAAATTTAATAACCTTTGATGTTACCAATCTGGCTACCTGTTATTTCAACCCCTGGTTGCGATCTGGCTACCTGTTATTTCAACCCCTGGTTGTGGTAACTGACTATTTCACAACTGACGTATATAACTTTGCCAAAAAAAACACCTCTCAAAGTAGACTAGCTACTATTGCTTCAATAAACGTCAGACACCATCAACGAGAGTTTCTCTCAGGACTACACATAACCTGCCTGGTTAATGTTTAACGTTACTTAATTTACCATTTTATTTTCTGTTAGAGCATCACCACAAAAATAAAAGACAGAGAGGGGAAGACACTTCCGAAGAACTTCAGCTTGCCCGAAAAAAACAAAAAAAACGAGACGACAAGCCTTGATGAGACACGACAAGTTATGTTGGTTAAGTTCTAGTTACGTCCAACCATAACAAGAAATGTGGCAATGACGGCAACATTGTGTACAAGAACCAAGATATGAAGAAATTAGAGCGTTTGAGTGCTTCACATTGGAACAATATCGTAGCCTTCTCCTTACCACTTTTGGTATTGCAGCTTTAGGTATGTAAGGTAAACTCAACAGTCTCTCATCCTTAACATGCCTCTAAACCATAAATCTAAAATGTGTTTGCAACTTCAGCCCAAGAATGGTCGAACCATTGCTCCGTAGAAACTGGGATACAGGGTCTGGATAAATAAATTAAACAAATTATCTAAATTAAATTAATCAAATTACATTTTTAAAATTAAATTAAATTAAAAATAAATTAAATTTTAAAAAATAAATTAAGTTTAAAAAATAAATTTAATTTAAAAATTAATTATATTTAAAAAATTAATTAAATTTAAAAAAATGTAATTAAATTTGATTTTTGATTTGAAATTTGGTTCTGTTTAACATGACAAGAATGGCGCGTTCTTCGCTGAACAGGAGAGGTTCCAGGTGAGATGACGTAATAATGATTATGCTATGTGGTGGTACTCAAGTCTCTGTACACTTCACTCATTATCTCAGTCCATGTAGCTCAATAGTTAGAACATCTCACTGGTCATCAGAAGTTACAGGTTGTACACATATGTAACATTCACACATCATCTTAGTCCACGTATAGCTCAATAGTTAGAACATCTCACTGGTCATCAGAAGGTTACAAGTTGTACACATATGTAACCTTCACTCATCATCTTAGTCCATGTAGCTCAATAGTTAGAACATCTCACTGGTCATCAGAAGGTTACAGGTTGTACACATATGTAACATTCACACATCATCTTAGTCCATGTATAGCTCAATAGTTAGAACATCTCACTGGTCATCAGAAGGTTACACACTTCACTCATCATCTTAGTACATGTAGCTCAATAGTTAGAGCATCTCACTGGTCATCAGAAGATTACAGGTTGTACACATATGTAACCTTCACTCATCATATTAGTCCATGTAGCTCAATAGTTAGAGCATCTTACTAGTCATCAGAAGGTTACATGTTGTACACATATGTAACCTTCACTCAACATCTTAGTCCGTGTAGCTCAATAGTTAGAGCATCTTACTAGTCATCAGAAGGTTATAGGTTGTACACATATGTAACCTTCACTCATCATCTTACTCCATGTAGCTCAATAGTTAGAGCATCTCACTAGTCATCAGGTTACAGGTTGTGGACATATGTAACCTTCACACATCAGCTTAGTCAATGGTCATTAAAAGGTTGGGGTTTGTGTACATTGTACATAAGGTTGATTACCAAAACATTGCATGCATGAAAACGTGTTGCCGTTAAGTTTAATTTTTCGAAAATCGAAATCAAGGAAAAATTTAAAATATGTTCATAAATTATGTTAAATCTAATTAAACTATTTAAACATGATAAATTATAACAGCGACATCCTATTGCTTAGTAAAAAATCGACACGAACAACTTTCACCTTGCTAGACACCATGCTGGTTTTTCTTTTTGGTCATACATGACATCACGATGCTTAGAAAACATCTCGCATTTACTTGCCCAAAAATCCGCACTTTGAGCCGATATTACTACAACCTCATGTTCGAATTTTTGTATCTTAAAGGACATTGGCAACAAAAATCACAATTTCAAATTTTTGACTTTCTGATTAACAAATAGGCTTACGAAGATAATCCAAGTAAACAAAACTACTCTTGTACAAAACAACAACACTAATTTTGACCAAAGACAATCCTGTCATCCGCCATCTTGTTGTAATACTTTGACTAATTAACAGGGAAGTTGGTGACGTCACACCTGATGAAACTACTGTGTGGGTAGCCGAGTTTCCATGGGATGCTTTTTAAAATTATGTGGTTCAATTGAAAAAGAAAGTCATTCCCAAACTTTTAAAGACACGAGAATGGCTAGATAAATATTTCGCTTTACAAGCATTTTTACAACCTCAAACTACTATATTCCGGCTATTTGAGTTACGTACTTTGATCAAAAATGTATTTATTTTTGTCGCCAATGTTCTTTTATATGAAAATGATCATCAACATTTTCAGAATCATAAATAAACTCAAAACTCAAAGTTTCGTTGCATGAACACTCTAATCATGTTGATTAATCTTCATATTATCTTAGGCTCAGTGATCATTGTATTTGATAGCAATGGATATACATCTAACTGTACCTATTTTTTCCCTCTTTTCACAGAAACGATTGTGAAAACGTATTTTCCCGTCTTACCAGTACTCTACCTCAGGATGCTAATCCAGACACGTAAGTCAATATGTTGTTGTTTGTGTTTGGTTACTTAATTTATTCGGTGAGATGATGAAATCTTTCCTATCTGGTCCTATCAAAATGGGTCGAACAAGATTGATGAAGTCGTGAATCGAAAAACACGGTACAACCGTAACCCAAAATTAAAAATTGAAAATCGACAATCGCCAGACACACGAGATCTACTAACACGCCAAGTTTGATTTGATTTCTTAAAAAACTCTGCGATTGGTGGCATTTTGAATTTTCATGGTGCTACGTGGGCGTACGAAATGGGCTAAATCCAGAAAAATGAAAGTTTTTCAACCTAATTTATGATAAGTAATGCTAATTTATATTAGCATAATGTGTCTTGTTTGGGAAATAGCGTAGAGTCTGGCTGCTATTAATAGCTCAAAAAGCGGACAAACAAACCAAATTTGACTCACAAATGATTGCAAATGAGCTATTTTCTTTTGTTATGGCCGCAATGGGTAAAAGCGGACAAACGTCGATACTGACGTCATCTCGACGGAGCGCTATTAAAAAGCATTGGTAAAAGCCAGTTTATTGGGCTTTCAGAAAATGTATAGCTTTCGCAACAGTTATCCAGAGATATCAATAGAACAAAGAGGTGGTTCGATTTTGGATGTTTTTCAGCCGGACAGGAAAGAGGCCCCGTCAACACGTATAAGTTTTTAAATCGTTTGCCTTCCGTCCACACGTAAACGCCGAGTCAGCGTTTTCGAAAGTAATAATAATAATGATAATAATAACAATAATAATAGTAGTTTTAATGGATACATCATGTTTACAATGGAATAGAGGTAGATTAAGAAGTATTATAATTAAATCTAATTATCTAAAACAAGTATAAACAGATAAACTATAAATACAATTGTAAAATTCATTAATAATTCATGAAGAAAATTCAAAATAAATTAATATTTAATCATTATTTGTAAATACGGATAAAACATTCATTAATAAAACATCAATATTTTATCAAAATTGAGCTTTTATTTTCGGAGTTAGAATAATTTGTTTGTACCGTTTCTACAACTTCCAAACAAAGTATGCATCATATATTCTATGAATTTTACAAACTCGTTTAAATTTTAAAATATCCGCGGCCGATGTTTTAACGACAGGAAACCTGACTTGGTCTAAGCAAGTAGCTCAGCAAACCAGCAGAGCCAACAATCTGCTGGGGTATATCAGAAGATCTACCAAGAACATTAAATACTCCCCATTACGACGAAAACTATACGTTTCTCTAGTCCGTTCACACCTGAGTTATGCTTCTCAAGTATGGGCTCCGCAGTCAGTAGAACTAATATATATAATTGAATGTGTTCAACGACGGGCTTCGAAATTCATTCTGGATCTACCCTTCCTTTGTGACATTAAATACAAAGAACGACTACTTACGACTAAACTCCTTCCTTTAACGTACTGGCATGAATACCTATGCATTGTATTTTTCTACAAAACTAACCACGGCATCAACATCCTCAACAAGACCACCCTACAAACTCCTCAACTTCACAAAAAAAACAAGATCATCCAACCCTGATTGCGACAAATATCAAACCAAAAAATCCTTCGACATACCAAAAATCATACACAATTCGGACAACAAGAACATGGAACATACTACCAAAAACTATTACAACAAAAAACATCACATTCTTAAACTTCAGGAAGTTACTATTTAACTACTACATTAAGGTTACAGAACAGCCTAGCAAGCCCATTCAGGAATTTGTTACCGCCCGCGCAATTTGTCTCCGATTTGTCTCAAATTTGCATCAAATATAGAACACTCTCAAATTGTGAAAAAAATAAAAAATACAATATTTTTCCAGATATATTCATCAATTTAAAATCATATGACCTTCGCGCCGCGGTTAATAACCTGATCTTTGGTTTTACCAAAAAGCTCTCAATTTACCATATTTACACTTCTCGATGTTTGTTCTAAAAAAGTGTGTCAGGGATTTTGTATTACTGGAGCGGTTTAGCAGCTAGGATATTTTATTCCTCGACCTATGTTGCGGAAGAAGCAATTGATGTCAGTTTCGCTGACATCCTGTGCAAGTTGGGTTACACCTTTTAGTGCCCCTATGTGACTCAAAATTGATGTGGTAATAAATAAGCCGTGAAAGTTTGGCGCAGTTTTAACAGCTATTGCAAATTCTCCACCCCCTCGAATAATGAATTACTTTCCACCAATAAGAACAACAGCGATATTAATTGTTTGTTTTGTGGTGAGTTGCAATTGCAAAACAAAGACTATACTAGTACACTGAAATAGCCGTTGTCTACAAAGTTCCAAGATGCTTGCAAAAAGAAAGGGCGCGAAAAGTACTCGGACGGCTAAAGAAAAAAAGCGCAATGCCAGTGAGTCAGATTCTACACCTGACGGCCCCAGAACCACAGCAATAGATTTCATTTCTATGTTTTTGGTATGTTTACTCCAAATGTAAATGGGAGAAGAAATATCCATCATGCTAAGACATTTTTCTGCTGCGGCTTTGCCTGTTCCTATTGCTCTGAAAGCAACAACAAATATTATTAGAACAGCATAAAATCAATCCAATTAGGCAAGGTATTAACAATGGTTATTGGGAACTTTCGGATGAAATTTTCAAACGATTATATAACTTTTTACAATTTTTGGATTTTAATATAGGATGTATGCATATAGTAAATAAGTTATTTTTAAATAACTTTTTAAAATTTTGTACTTTTTACTGCATGTTATGAGATATTTATTGTATTTGAGATGCTTAAAATAGCATAATCATTAAAGTTAAAGTTAACAACAGAGGATTTATTCACGTCATATTTCTGGCCTGTTCTTTTCTACTAATCGGTTCAGGAAAACATGTTTGGTGTGTAATACATGTCTTACTTGAGCAAGAGAAAATCCATTTCGCTCCTGAACCTTGTCTCGAATTCATTTTTTCAAGTATTTTTAGTGGAAGCTGGTACTCCACAATAGAGACCTAGTTTATATTTGAGGACGAAGACGAGTATGAAGACGAGTTTACCATTGCGCATGGTTCTTTTCCATTGTTGTTTCTCCACTGCGCAGAAACGTTCGTCTTCGTACTCGTACTCGTACTCAATCTAAAGGTCGCTAATATAATTTCCAACGTACGGGTGGTTGATATTACTTGGTAACAAGCAGAACTGTCATCCTTTTCACTTGAGTTAAAATCCGAATCAAAATCATCTAATTCAGATTGTGATTCTGACCCCAGTAATGCCGCTTTTCGTTTCTGGAAACTTTCCATACTTGTCTTCAGTTTCTGCTCGCTTCTAGAAGGCCTTTCGGAACGTTTATCGCTGTTCGCAATCACGTCTGGCCATTGTGTCTTCTTCAAAGTATGAACCCTTGTCGCTGGCAGATAAATGTTCCTTTTTTTCATCCAAAAAGACGTCTTTGTCAGCTTTCTTGTGTCTGGCCCATGTCTGACAGTAAACGGAACCGGGGCGATGATCGAGGATGAGCATGAAATCTTGTTGGTCAGCAGTCACCTTAACTGGATAACATCAAGGGAATCGAGGTGGGACGGTTAGGAAGACACTTAAGGCGGGGGTTTAGGGTTATAAAACGCATTAGGTGGCGGGTTAGGGTTAGGATCTAAGTTGTTTTGGGGTTTGCGGTTATTTCATGGTTAAGTGACAAAATTCTGAAGATTATATACCTCGATTCCCTTGATGTTATCCAGTTAATGTGACTGCTGACCAACAAGATTTCATGCTCATCCTCGATCATCGCCCGGTTGCCGTTCCAGGCAACTCTCGGGGGATTGAGCGAGGAAAAAATCGCGTGGAGTTGCCTGCCAAAACGAGACAAGGTTGGTTCGATCTGCGCATATTGCTTGCGCATGACAAAGTCTAGTGTCGAGGGTAGGGAGAAACATTTATATTGTCGAAATAAACATGGCTGTTGGCTATCTTTGGTGAAATATTGGCTAAAATTGAACTGATCCCGCTTTTGAGCAGCAAAAAAATGTAGTGCCTTGAACATTCATGCGAATTCATGTTCAAGTAGTAGTTTTGAAGCAGCGACAAAATTTGGATTTGTTTTATCGCACTTCCTTCTGATTTCTTCGTCGAATTCATTTACATGTGGTCGTGGAGATTATAATATTTAGCGATCGAGGACGAGAAGCCACAAGGCCCACAATAAGATTGACCCTTAAGTACATTCAAAATCGATTACCTTCTCATCAAATGCTCGGCGTGATGTTCCTTTTGAGGTTCGTCTGTTGAATGAACTTTTTAAGTTTAAATTACTATTTGTCACACCAGAAATATTTGTCAACACTAATTTTTTGGAAAGAATTGTATTTGATGAAGCCCATACCATCTGTACATGGGGGAATACCTATCATCCTCGCTACAGAGTGCTTCAGATGCATTGGCAAATTATCCATGCCCCAAATTGTTGTTAACTAAGTGCTGCAGTCCCTCAACACCAGATACTAGAGATCAGTATTCAGGACAATCAGCTTCATTTGCAGGATAATATGGTCAAAACAGAACAATTTATGACACAAACTATAATTAAAATATTTAATTTGAACAATTAATAATTGCGTATACATATAATAATTTTTCATATAATAATTATACATGATAAATCCTCCCTTCATTTAAAATTCTACATATATTTACATAGAATGCAACATGGAGCTAAATGCTGTATCATATCATATTGCCTGACATAACACACATTCTTATTGGTGAAAACTCCAAATGTTATAATTATAAATAGCCAACCAGATATGTCATAAATTTGCTTGCTCAATCAAGCTGCAGGTTTGCGAAACAACAAATTAAATTGGTGTGGCCTAATCATATGACATACAAAGTATTCAACTTAATTTCAATGTTGTTGCCAGATTAATTATATTATGTACAGTATTTAGTATTATTATTTTGAACACCCATGCATCAATCTGTATTTGTTTTAAAATGCTGACTTTCCTTGTATAAAAAATTAATATTATATCATTATATAATAAGGATAATAATTAATAATAATCTGATATTTTACAAGGGTGAACCCATCAGCCATCATAGCATTAGATGTTATCAATGGGTGCTCTGGTTAGCCGTACCTGTTATCAATGCATATGGGTGCTCTGGTTAGCCATAGCTGTTATCAATGGGTGCTCTGGTTAGCTGTAGGCTGTTATCAATGGGTTCTCTGGTTAGCCATAGCTGTTATCAATGCATATGGGTGCTCTGGTTAGCTATAGCTGTTATCAATGGGTGCTCTGGTTAGCTATAGCTGTTATCAATGTATATATGTGCTCTGGTTAGCTGTACCTGTTATCAATGGATGCTCTGGTGCTGTGATTTATTATGTTGCTATGTATATATTACCGGTACTCTTGTTGATAATCTAAGAAATACCAGTATTATTGGTTGAATGATTCCTGTTTTAATCATGCTTTCAAAGAGGAGCATGAAATAATAGAAATACTACAACTAAGTATATAATAATCAATATTTATATAAACTTTTAATATTTATGTTATGTTATGTTAAAGTAAATTAATTTAATACAATTTAACAAATACTATGCCATAAAGTATCAAAGCAGGCCAATGAAAAGAATGTAAGGAATCATCATATAAAGTACAGCAACAATGTTTTTGTATTAATTAGCCTCAACCATCGACATGCTCATGGTCCCCCGGAAACTCCTCCAATTTCTCATTTAAACTTGCTGAAAATGTTCTTGTATTTTCCAAAGGCTAAAGCATCTTGGTTGCTCGGTTAGCACTGAAGATCATCAGATCGAGAAGAAGCTAAAGAACCACTTAATTGATCTAAAATAAACATAAATTCGAAGTAAATAAATTAAGTAGTTGTTCCTAGGTACACAACTTGCCAACAGAATTCAAGTTGGTTCGATTTCAAGAGAAAGTTTGCCCGATTTGGGGTGAGATAAAAGCTATAATTACAATAATAAAAGCGTTAATATAGGGAGAAATATTAAAGACAAGACTCGGAAGTTCATCACCTTTCTAATTTAACTAATATCCAAAACATTGTCTACGCGTCACTCTACTTTTTTACACTTTCGCCTTTCCCGCCCCATTCCCCCCGCGTCTATCCCTACCCGGAGGCTATGTCAGACATAGAGCTAGAGAGACGACTTGAAGTTTGTGTTTATTTTTCCAAATTCTTTCGATGTAATTTAATACAAGTTAGCTGTCATTCATCCTGTTAATTAATAGTTGACTTTCCCGCCACGGATAATAACCGTAAACCGTTTTAACACGATAACTCGCTCAATTTTCAATATTTTCAATTCAAATTTTTGCAGCTGATAGATCTAATGGTAACCTTTACAAACATATCAAAACACCATTTTCAAAAAAAAATACCATTCTAGGGTATTCTGTAACCTTAACGCACTTAACAACACACATATGACATAGACGACTCTAATACAGCTCGAAGCCTTACGTACCCTAGGCAGCACACTAATCTTGACTTGGCTCGTGCCCAGACCTCTTTACCGAGCTATGTATAGTCGACGAGATCTCGATTTTTGGATGTCGGTCGGATGGATGGATGTTCAGTTTTATGACGTTTTGTGATGTAAGTTCAGATGTTATTCGTATTCACGGAAGTTGTACGGAATTAATGTTCGGAACATGTCAACGCCACCAGGAACATGGTATTTTCTGAACTCGCAACGCAATGAGGTGAGTGAGCTGTACCAAGTGCCAACAGTGAACGAAGTTTTCGAACGATTTGCTGTCGCGAATTTCAACTCATTTCAGTGAGGAGATATTTTGTTGTCGAGGTAAGACGACTAAAGATAGTTTTCTGTACTTTTGTCCTTTGAAAAGGCTCGGCGGCTCGCTTAAAACGGCAATATGGCTGAGTGAGGTAGAAATTTACAAGATGTCATGTGCAATTTATTTACTATCATCAATTATAAAATTGTTTTGTTTGTGAATACGGTTTACTTTCTATTTAGGTGTATATTGGTGGCATGTGAGTTCATTGTTTCTTACAATAGCCACTGTGTTCACGCTGATCAGCATCTGGGAAGCAACAGCCATTTAAATATATATACCACATCGGAAGAAGACGTGGTCTTCTTTATTCTTGAATATGGCAAATCATTCAATATCACATATGTAGATAACAAGATAACAGATATTGAGCATGCAGAAGAATGCACATCCGTGTCCACATCAGAAACAAATTCTGATTAACTTAATTTGTCAACTGCATTACCTGTACATGTACGTCAACTGTTTTTGTTCATATATTGAACTGGCATTTTTATGCAAGCCTTGTACAGAGAACTATGTTATACAACTGTTTTATCTTTATATTCAAACTGTATTTTTTATGGACCTGTTCAAGTTACATCTGTTTAATATTATACATGTTCATGATTGAAGTACTAGATTGTGAATAAATGTTTAGAACGGTTACACACAAGGGTTGTCAACAAGGTTGGGGGCAGATTTGAGGCATCTGTAAATGTGCCAGGCCCCCCGCACATGCTTCATCTGCCCATGGCTGTGTAGTGAATGTCTTACCAAAGATAGATGTCTAACATACCCCAGAGTACCTTTGGTCCAGCAAGCTCAGTGTGAGCTCTATGTAATGTTTAAAACACGAGCAGCAGTGTTTTATACCTGATAAAACACTGCTGCGAGTGTTTTAAACGGCTTTAAAAACGACCAGCATTTGGTAAGTTCGTTGCGTAGTAATTTTGAAAAATAACGTTATCTAAGCCGAGAAAATCAAAGCTAAAGTTTATGTAAATTAGGATGAATCTTTATCACATAAAGATACGACACGGTGGTGATTTTCCTTTGTGTTTTCTTCATGCATTATTAATGAGTTTTTTAAGTAATATTTAAAACACGAGAAGCAGTGTTTTATCAGATTTAAAACACGAGGGCGTAGCCCGAGTGTTTTAGATCTGATAAAACACGCACTACGAGTGTTTTGAATAGCTTCAAAAACGAACCTCTTGGGACTTCCAATAATAGTGTTAATTCATTCAATTTCGAGACCTGTCAGCAATTTGACGAAAATTTGAATGTCGTTGTTTTTACTGCAGAAGAATCAAATTCTACAACAGTCAACACTTCGCGTTTTAGAGCGGGTTTAAGAATCTTCAAAGACATAGAAATGGTTCGAATGGAACAAGTCAGGAACTTGTTTTCTCGACAAAGGTTTTCTGCCTTTATTTATCACACTATTTTAACGAAGAGCATATTAGATAAATCAAGAGGTTTCAAGTAGCTTCGGTTTTGACTAAAAATCCCACACCGAGGAAGGTACGCTTTCAAATTTGTTAGCAATGTTATAAAGTTTGTTGTTCATGTATGTTTGTCCTGACTTATTCATTGTACTTATTATATATCGTATCACATTCACATTGTTAGGTTTCTTGTTAGGTGGTTCTCTCCAGTAAATTATAAAATATGGGCAGGTAGCTCGTTGAAATTTGCTTGAATATTTTTGCTTTCTCGTTGGACTTCTCGTATTAGGATGACAATTTTATATAAAATGCCATGTTCATTAGTATTCTATATATAGAGAATACTAATGAGGTCAAACTACAATCAGCCCCGCTTCCCCCTGGGACCGATTTCAAAGTCCGCCCCCGGGCTTTCAAGAATGATGGTGTTTTATGTGGTATAGAACACGATGCACGTGAGCGATTTACGTGAGATGATAGGCCAGTTTGCTCTTGAATTATTAATGAGTTTTTTAAGTACTATTTACAAAACGAGTTGGAGGGCTTTATACACCGATAAAGCCCGATAACGAGTTTTGTAAATGGCTTAAAAAACGTCCATTAATTAGTATTTATCTATTGTGTGAAATTATTTAGCAATGGAAACGAGGGACACGCTGCAGTGCGTTTGGACTGCTGCTTGTGCCGCAGCATAGTTTTGGTATAATTGTGAGATGAAGCGCTTCAGGCTGGCTGAATGAGTGTTCTATCAAATTTAAAGACACTGATGTTTTATTAATGAGTGTTCTATCACATTTAAAGACACTGATGTTTTATTAATGAGTTATGTACTACATGGCAGAAAGATTGATTAAAGATGCATTTCTTTTGTGTTTTCTTCATGCATTATTAATGAGTTTTTTAAGTACTATTTACAAAACGAGTTGGAGGGCTTTATCGGTGTATAAAGACGCGAGCCGAAGGCGAGCGGCTTTATACACCGATAAAGCCCGATAACGAGTTTTGTAAATGGCTTCAAAAATGCATTATTAATAAGTTTTTGAAATATATTTAAAAAACTCATTAATAATGCATGAAGAAAACACAAAGGAAAATCACCACCGTCTCGTATCTTTATATGTGATAAAGATTCATCCTAATTTACATAAACTTTAGCTTTGCTTTTCTCGGCTTAGACAACGATAATTTTCAAAATTACTACGCCAACGAACTTACCAAATGCTGGTCGTTTTTTAAGCCGTTTAAAACACTCGCAGCAGTGTTTTATCAGATATAAAACACTCGGCTGCGCCTCGTGTTTTATATCTGATAAAACACTGCTGCTCGTGTTTTAAACATTACGTAGAGTTCGCTGCTCTGATCTTATCTAAACCATAACCGCATGGGTACAAGGCTATCTTACCTTCGCTACCACTTTGACTTCAATAAGCCCACCACTTATTGTTTGCACAATACCATGACTGCCTTGGATTTCAAGGCAGAACTTTCCTTGCGATAGTAACTTCTAGTTTTTAGTATATATCGTAGTGAATTTGTTGTATTTAATGTGTGTTGTATATCGCTATGTATCTTTAAAGTGACTGTTATATCGTGCTTGTTTTGGGGCCGCAGTAATTGGCTATAGCTGTTGCGGTTACCCAGCCTATTGTCTTAATGTCTGTATTTATGTTTGTAATGTGTATGGCAAAGTTATTAAAATTAAAATTAAAAATTACTATTTGAACTCGGATTAGAAGAATTATAAGTCTTGCGTTTTGAACAGCATTGCGGGAAAGAAAGATCGTTTAAGACGTTCAGTACGACATTTAAATAACGATAGTTTGGTTATTGTTTCGTAAATTAAGTCCATGTATTTCAGCTCTGGCCTGAGGCAGTAGGTGAGAGAGCTTGGAACCTTGTGTGCGTATTTTCTGGAAATTCTTCTTACATAAAGTAGAACATCTTGAGTCTAGGCGAGGAAGATTAGCCAACTGAAGAGCTTCTTTGTAATCAGATCCAGGATAGATGATCTTTAAGGCCCTTTTCTGGATCGACTCAGTGGAACGACTCAGATAAGAAGGAAGGCTGTGATGCCAAACGTGGCAGCAATATACAATAATATTTTTTGTCTTTTTCCATGTCCCAGGAATCCCTAAGAGCTTGTAGACATTTTCCCTGTAGACATTTTAACAAATAGATTCCATTTTTCCGTTGTCTGTTCAGTTATAGATAGACAGAAGACGTCAGAACGTGGTAAGAACGTCAGTGACCCACTCGACTATCGTCTTGTGGGCGACGTCGTATGTGCATCTATAACTGAACATATAACGGCAAAGTAGAATCTATTTGTTAAAATGTCTATGAAGTGAAAAAATCGCTAGCATTTTTTTTGCTCTAACGAACAAAGTACGGCACGGCAGGATCGTTCACTGAAAATTTCAAGTGAATCTGCTGCATAGTCTTCGAGCTATCAACTCTCAAAGTTTGTGCATTTGCATAGTTTAACGTTACAAAATAGGGAAAGACTGGGATTGAATATATGTGGTATATGACGTATGCAGATGGATCATTAATGTTCAAATCCATTGTTCTTATGCATTGTAAGTACACCTGCATACGTCACAAGACAATAAAATGCGCATTTCAGATTTCACCAAAAACATTTAGCCATGCCAAACTTTGAGAGTTGATAGCTCGAAGACTATGCAGCAGATTCACTTGAAATTTTCAGTGTACGCTCTTGCCGTGCTATTTTGTTCGTTAGAGCAAAGTTAGAGCCTGCGTGTAGACGCCTGATTTTTCTTCCTCATTCCTCGGGCTGCAAAGCCGAGGTAAGCTTTCGCCATTGCATACCCATACCCCCCCCCCCCCCGCCCAACCTCTGCAAGCAATATCCACGCCATATCTCCCTAATTTGTCCAGTGATTAAGTAGCCCAAGTTAACGCCTAGTGGGCGTCTTGTTTAACCAGGAGCAAGAAGAGTCGAAACAACTCTCATACAAACTCTTGTCTACCAACTCTCATTGACTCTCATCCTTGTTTGACCAGGAGCAAGAAGAGTCTAAACAACTCTCATACAAACTCTTGTCTACCAACTCTCATTGACTCTCATCCTTGTTTGACCAGGAGCAAGAGGAGTCAAAATAACCCACATACAAACTCTTCTCTCTTCCAGCTTTCATCGTCTCTCATCTTTGTTAATGCTAAATGAACTTCTTTTCCATTTAGATCGAACAGTAAAAATTTGGGATTTAAATACTGGCGAAGAAACCATGTCGTTGGGACTTCACAAACGCGACGTAACGTCGTTAAATTTCTGTAGCGAAATGAAGAGATTGTTTAGCGTATCTCAAAATATAATTAAGGTAAGTGTCGAGCATTCTGTATTGAAATTCATGCAAAATTCCGACGGTCAAGCAGTGCTGGAAAATTTCTTGTGAAAATTGTATGTAGGAAATGTTTTATTCCACGTTAAAGCAGCAAAGCAATCTGACAAAAACGGACTATTTGTAAAGGCAAATCAATGCGATAAACACCGACAATGCTAGTAGCCCATATATATAGTACTTATAAAGTATGCACCTTTACGGATTAATATATATATAACTGTACTTCTCCTTAAATAACTTTACTACATAAAGTTAAAGGGGAACTGTACCCAAAAAAAAACAACTTTTAAATAAAAGGCCTTTAAGCATAATATTTAAAAATGTTAATAGTTTTACGATATCTGCTCTTGTACTCGAGAAATAACGTTTTCATTCTCGTATTTTATGCTTCTGGACGCCGCCATTTTAGAGTTTGCTCGACGGCTCATATTCGATGTACAGCGGGGGTTTCTTTTCGATTTTGACGTAATTGAGTACTAGGAACAAAAGACAAGCACTCAATGACGCCAAAATTGAAAAGAAACTCTCGCTGTACGGCTAAATCGAGAGTTGGCAACCCTGGCCGCCATATTGAAATCTTACCACATATAAAGGTCGAAATCCCGCATGTTATGTTATGCACTATACAATTATACGCATCTTTACTCCCTGTTTCTGTGTTTTATTCATACTTTTAATGAGGTTTACACTGCATGTCCAGCGCGTGTTGCAATATGACACGCATTATAGCCCGTCCCGACAGTTTTCTACATTTACATTTTCAGGACATCATCCTACTCCAAAACCAAAAACCAACAGATAATTAATATCAGAAATAATCGTGACAATTAAATATTTATTAACTTGTAAATAATAACATATTTAGTAAACTATTTTGTCAATATTCGCCTGAAAATGAGTTATTTAAGTTGCATTTGTCAAAGAACAAAATTATTTCGAGTCTTTCCACGATTTTTAAGGCATAAATACAATAAAAATGATTAAAGACGAACAAAATTCGTATATTTCAAACAATCATTCTTGTCCCCAGACTCTCCAGTCCATTCCATAAGTCCACCATTAATTCAATATGGCGGCCAGGGTGCCAACTCTCGATTTAGCCGCACGTATAAGAATAAAATACGAGAATGAAAACGTTATTTCTTGAGCACAAGAGCAGATACCGTAAAACAATTAACATTTCTAAACATTATACTAAAAGGTCTTTTATTTAAAAGTAATTTGTTTTTAAAGGTAATAGAAAAGTAAATGAATAATGAATATCAACGTCCTTCGAGCGTGTTTTTAAACTTATGTTCGTGCTCCATCTTGTTTTTACGTCAAGTTGTTTTTTGAACGACGCACCTCTAATAATATGGGAAGTGGAAGTCTTGAAATCTGTGTGATCTTTCTGACTACCAACTCTGTTTTTGTTCTATTAAGATATGGGATATTCGATCTCCTGCAGGCAAATGCATCAAGACCATTATATATGCTGGCGTGACCAGTGACGCAACTATCAATGATCTCACAGTCAACCATTCCGGAACACACGTGTTTGCAGCGAATGGAAATACAGTTAAAATATGGGATTTGAATAAGTAAGTTATGTTACGACATTGATAAAGTACATATCAATATTCCAGTATACAAATTGGGATGCTTGAAGGCTACATAAGTGTACAACCATGTAACCTTCTGATGACTAGTGAGATGCTCTAACTATTGACCTACATGGACTAAGATGATGAGTGAAGGTTACATATGTGTACAACCTGTAACCTTCTGATGACTAGTGAGATGCTCTAAATATTGAGCTACAGTACATGTACTAAGATGACAAGTGAAGGTTACATATGTGTAAAACCTGTAACCTTCTGATGACTAGTGAGATGCTCTAACTATTGAGCTGCATGGACTAAGATGATGAATGAAGGTTACATATGTGTACAACCTGTAACCTTCTGATGACTAGTGAGATGCTCTAACTATTGAGCTACATGGACTAAGATGATGAGTGAAGGATACATATGTTTACAACCTGTAACATTCTGATGACCAGTGAGATGCTCTAACTATTGAGCTACATGGACTGGGATAGCAAGTTACTTCATATTAAATAATACATCAATTCATATATATAATTATTCTCCATTGCCGATTGTTGAACATTTGTCTCTATGTTATTTTAGCTATCAGATGGTTGGGAAACTTGGTGGTCACGCTGGGCATGTGATGACACTTCTGTTACTTGGCAGAGAAGAACCTTACCTTATGTTGACTGGTTCTAGGGACCATTACATTAAGGTAAAGTGACACAATTTGTTTCTCAACAAGAACGCGAAATCTTGGTCCTATTTTAATATCACTAAGATTTCTATCTTCCTGATGTTTTTTTACAACTATCCTTTACTTTATGAAATTATCGTCTGTTTATGACTCATTATCAAACCAAACATTTCTAGCTCTACTATTTTGCTTGAGAAGCCTCTCTGACGAAGGGCCTTCGCCCAGGGCATTTGTTAACGTGATAACTACTGGGGCATTTACCGCAGTAGGCCCTTTGCTTGCCCCAGTAGTGAAGCAAATTTTTTGGTTTTTGCCCCAGTAAACTGGGCCCTTTTCATCATTAATAAAGGTTTCTGGCTTTCAGCTCAACATGGTCACTTCCAGGATAATGGTTAATCTAATGGCACACATACAGGCGGAAATATGCGCATGCGTATAACAGTCAATTACTAATGCCACATGCTTATAATCTCTCCTACTAGTCTACTTATTAAGGACACCAAGTATGGGAGACGATGATGGGGGATCGTAAAAGGTCGTAAGTAGGGTCGTAAAACTTGCTAGGCGTGGGGTTAGGGTTAGAAAACTCGCCAGGCGGGGGGTTAGGGTCAGAAAACTCGCTAGGCGGGGGGTTAGGGTTAGAAAACTCGATAGGTGGGGGTTAGGGTTAGAAAACTCGCTAGGCGGGGGGTTAGAAACTCATTAGGCGGGGAGTTAGGGTTAGAAAACTTATTGTGCAAGGGGTTAGGGTTAGGATTACCATTAGATGAACCATTATCCTTAATTCAGAGCAATGTGTAACTTAAGGATAATGGTTAATTTAAGGAAGAGACCATGTTGTTCAGCTGCGTGCCTGCCCCATAATAATCCCTGGAAGTCGTCAACCCGCTGGTCAGCTGGTGCATGGAAGCCGGATAGGAACAACAAAGTGCCCTGGATAAGAGTCGTTCCCATAACTGTTGTCTGTGTAGTTTTGCCTGTTATTTACCTTTGGTTTATCGTTTTTAAATCAAAAGTCAGAAAGAATGGTCTTAGTACTAAATTCAATAAATTGCATAGGGAAAAGTGCCCCCTTACATACTTTGCCCCAGCAGTCATAATTCCTTAAAAAATGCACTGCCCTCGCCCCAGACGTTAGACCATCTCCTCCACACTATTTTCACAGTACACCAACCTTTTAGAGTATTTGATTTGTATTTCTACACTGCCTACACAGCACAATACTTTGATCTCCTTCACATTATTTTGGTAGTACACCAACCTTTTAGAGTATTTGATTTGTATTTCTACACTGCCTACACAGCACAATACTTCGATCTCCTTCACATTATTTTGGTAGTACACCAACCTTTTAGAGTATTTAATTTGTATTTATACACTACCTTTACACAGCACAATACTTTGATCTCCTACACATTATTTTGGTAATACACCAACCTTTTAGAGTATTTAATTTGTATTTCTACACTACCGACACAGCACAATACTTTGATCTCCTTCACATTATTTTGGTAGTACACCAACCTTTTAGAGTATTTAATTTGTATTTCTATACTACCTACACAGCACAATACTTTGATCTCCTTCACATCATTTTGGTAGTACACCAACCTTTTAGAGTATTTAATTTGTATTTCTACACTACCTACACAGCACAATACTTTGATCTCCTTCACATTATTTTGGTAGTGCACCAACCTTTTATAGTATTTGATTTGTATTTCTACACTACCTACACAGCACAATACTTTGATCTCCTTCACATTATTTTGGTAGTACACCAACCTTTTATAGTATTTGATTTTTATTTCTACACTGCCTACACAGTACAACACTTTGATCTCCTACACATTATTTTGGTAGTACACCAACCTTTTAGAGTATTTGATTTGTATTTCTACACTACCTACACAGCACAATACTTTGATCTCCTTCACGTTATTTTGGTAGTACACCAACCTTTTAGAGTATTTGATTTGTATTTCTACACTACCTACACAGCACAATACTTTGATCTCCTTCACATTATTTTGGTAGTACACCAACCTTTTAGAGTATTTGATTTGTATTTCTACACTACCTACACAGCACAATACTTTGATCTCCTTCACATTATTTTGGTAGTACACCAACCTTTTAGAGTATTTGATTTGTATTTCTACACTACCTACACAGCACAATACTTTGATCTCCTTCACATTATTTTCGTAGCACACCAAGTTTTAGAGTATTTGATTTGTATTTCTACACTACCGACACAGCACAATACTTTGATCTCCTTCTCATTATTTTGGTAGTACATCAACCTTTTAGAGTATTTGATTTGTATTTCTACACTGCCTACACAGCACAATACTTTGATCTCCTTCACATTATGTTGGTAGTACACCAACCTTTTAGAGTATTTGATTTGTATTTGTACACTGCCTACACAGCACGATACTTTGATCTCCTTCACATTATTTTGGTAGTACACCAACCTTTTAGAGTATTTGATTTGTATTTCTACACTGCCTACACAGCACAATACTTTGATCTCCTTCACATTATGTTGGTAGTACACCAACCTTTTAGAGTATTTGATTTGTATTTGTACACTGCCTACACAGCACGATACTTTGATCTCCTTCACATTATTTTGGTAGTACACCAACCTTTTAGAGTATTTGATTTGTATTTCTACACTGCCTACACAGCACAATACTTTGATCTCCTTCACATTATTTTGGTAGTACACCAACCTTTTAGAGTATTTGATTTGTATTTCTACACTACCTACACAGCACAATACTTTGATCTCCTTCACATTATTTTGGTAGTACACCAACCTTTTAGAGTATTTGATTTGTATTTCTACACTACCTACACAGCACAATACTTTGATCTCCTTCACATTATTTTGGTAGTACACCAACCTTTTAGAGTATTTGATTTGTATTTCTACACTGCCTACACAGCACGATACTTTGAACTCCTTCACATTATTTTGGTAGTACACCAACCTTTTAGAGTATTTAATTTGTATTTCTACACTACCTACACTGCAATACTTTGATCTCCTTCACAATATTTTGGTAGTACACCAACCTTTTATAGTATTTGATTTGTATTTCTACACTACCTACACAGCACAATACTTTGATCTCCTACACGTTATTTTGGTAGTACACCAACCTTTTATAATATTTAATTTGTATTTCTACACTACCTACACAGTACAATACTTTGATCTCCTTCACATTATTTTGGTAGTACACCAACCTTTTAGAGTATTTAATTTGTATTTCTACACTACCTACACAGTACAATACTTTGATCTCCTTCACATTATTTTGGTAGTACACCAACCTTTTAGAGTATTTGATTTGTATTTCTACACTACCTACACAGCACAATACTTTGATCTCCTTCACATTATTTTAGTAGTACACCAACCTTTTAGAGTATTTGATTTGTATTTCTACACTACCTACACAGCACAATACTTTGATCTCCTTCACATTATTTTGGTAGTACACCAACCTTTTAGAGTATTTGATTTGTATTTCTACACTGCCTACGTAGCACAATACTTTGATCTCCTTCACATTATTTTGGTAGTACACCAACCTTTTAGAGTATTTGATTTGTATTTCTACACTACCTACACAGCACGATACTTTGATCTCCTTCACATTGTTTTGGTAGTACACCAACCTTTAGAGTATTTAATTTGTATTTCTACACTACCTACACTGCAATACTTTGATCTCCTTCACATTATTTTGGTAGTACACCAACCTTTTATAGTATTTGATTTGTATTTCTACACTACCTACACAGCACAATACTTTGATCTCCTACACGTTATTTTGGTAGTACACCAACCTTTTATAGTATTTAATTTGTATTTCTACACAACCTACACAGTACAATACTTTGATCTCCTTCACATTATTTTGGTAGTACACCAACCTTTTAGAGTATTTGATTTGTATTTCTACACTACCTACACAGCACAATACTTTGATCTCCTTCACATTATTTTGGTAGTACACCAACCTTTTAGAGTATTTGATTTGTATTTCTACACTGCCTACACAGCACGATACTTTGATCTCCTTCACATTGTTTTGGTAGTACACCAACCTTTTATAGTATTTAATTTGTATTTCTACACTACCTACACAGTACAATACTTTGATCTCCTTCACATTATTTTGGTAGTACACCAACCTTTTAGAGTATTTGATTTGTATTTCTACACTACCTACACTACAATACTTTGATCTTCTACACATTATTTTGGTAATACACCAACCTTTTAGAGTATTTAATTTGTATTTCTACACTACCAACACAGCGCAATACTTTTATCTCCTTAATTCACATTATTTTAATAGTACACCAACCTTTTAGAGCATTTGATTTGTATTTCTACACTACCTACACAGCACAATACTTTGATCTCCTTCACATTATTTAGTAGTACACCAACCTTTTAGAGCATTTGATTTGTATTTCTACACTACCTACACAGCACAATACTTTGATCTCCTTCACATTATTTTGGTAGTACACCAACCTTTTAGAGTATTTGATTTGTATTTCTACACTACCTACGTAGCATAACACTTTGATGTCACTCGTTTTGATGTGTTTTTTTAGTTTCTTAACTCTGACTCAACAGTTCTTGCAATAACTATCCAACATTGGTAAATGCGTTTGCCAAAGGAATATTTTTAAGTTTGTCACCACGTCTAACTCGTTATTTTTATAGCAAAGTGAAAAGGTGGTGAAATACCCTGATTTTAGTAAGGAAATACTGACGTTTCGAGCGGAGCTCAGTATTTCATTATTAAAAATCTTGGCACCTTTCCACTTTGCTATATATCCAAGACACTGCCTACGCAGCACTCTACTTTTTCACTACTCTTGGTTATTTTTTTTTTAGTTTGAACTCACTGGATCGCTGTCTGGTGTTCAGGTATAGTTGAATAATTAATAGTCTTGTTAATGTCGTGGCAAATGTGTCCCGAAACTCCTTGAGTATTATTACTTCTCTGTTTCAGAATCATCCTCAGGGTAACATGAAAATGTATCAACATAATTAACTTATACACTACTGACTCGACAGAAAATTGTTTACTCGAATGCGATTTGAACTACCCAGGGTTGGTAGGCTCCAGCGCATGCTCAGAGCCAAATATCGTTTGAAAAGTAGCTGCCAAAATCAAAAAATTAGGCCAAATTACTTTTTGTTGAAAAGAAGAGAAAAGGATCGATATGTTGGAGTAAATATGTTGGAGAAAAGGGCAAAAAACCAAGCAGATACAAACATTTGTTAACGCAGTGCTATGATGAATTATTATTGGTTAGTTTATCAGCTTTACAATTGGCTGAATTTCATGAACCAGGTTATCCTTAAATTCCAAATACAATCAACCTCCATACAATCAATGTTTTTCCAAAAAATCGATAACATTTTCGAAAAATTCTTGTCAACTGTTAAGAGGCCAAAAAGGAGCCAAAAGGCCAAACATTTTTTCGAGGCCAAACAAAAAATAAAGAAGCCAAAATCGAGTTATTTGTCCTCCAAGAGGCCAATCTACCGACCCGTCTCCCGATAGCTTTGTTAGCATGAGTCGCTGCTCTACCAGTTGAGCCCGCGTTAACTGGGACAACACAGTCTCACACCATAAAATGATGAATAGCATCATTTCATAAAACAGGATGTCGAGCGACATTAACTAAGATATTTATCTCAAACTCATTAATAATTCATGAGCCGAAAACAAAGGAAATCAGCACCGAGACGGTGGTTTGGATATCGGAGGAAGATATTACATAAATTAAGACAACTTTCACCTCGATTTTCTCTTAAAATACTGATTTGTTTGAGATCCAAACGTTAAAAAACTACGGCTTCGCCTCGGTTTTCAACAAACTTATCGGTGTTTGGACATCCTGATGAAACGCTCTTTCTCGTGTTTCATACCCGGAGTGAGCGGAATTCGACGAATTATTACCCCGAGGGACGATATATAACCCCGAGGGACGATATATAACCCCGAGGGACGATATATAACCCCGAGGGGTAATATTTCGTTGAATTCCCCAAGAGAAGGATCTTTCAATGATGTATCATACCGAAACAATCTTGAATACTGTCTTGAAAAATGGTGTAATCAAATGAGATAGAGAAAGGGAAAACACGTGATAATGATGTTATTGGTGATAATGGTGATAATGTTGGCGATGATGTGGATGTTTTTGGTTGATGTGGATGTTGATGGTGATTTTTATTTATTTGTTATCAAATGATGAAGAAAGTGGTGCCTGCTCAGCGCAAAAACCTACACAAAAAACACTCAAAAGATCAGTTAACTTATAAGGTATTGTTAATGTCTCTAAATGAAGATAATCATAAATGTAAACCTAATTTTAACAATCATAATCATAATTATAATCATAGTCATAATCATAATCATAACAACAATTATAACCATAATTATAATCATAATCATATTCAGAACTATCAATCGATAATAATCATAATAATAATCATAGTCATAACTATCATTATCAATCATAATCAATCAATCTTAAACATAATAACTATCATCAATCATAATCATAATAGTAATAATAATCATAATAATAATAATTATTATTATAATATTAGTCAATCATAACTATTTCCATAATCAGACAACCGTAATGATTATTGATAGCGATATTAATAACATAATCTTAATCTTAAAGTGCATATAAGCCCTACAGGGTTTTTAGTTATTCGTGTAGACCACGAAAAATGACCTAACAAAGTATTTTACAGTTTTTGATTTGGTCCTTTCGTTTCCGAGATATTGCTCTTCAAACATAGCCATTTGGCGTTGTTTGCATAAAAAAACCGCGCGTGAGAGAGTCCTGGTAATAGGGGACGGATTAGATTTCACAAACAAGGAATACATAGCGTTTTGAACAACAACAAGTTCAAAAGATCATTATATCAAGTGAAATCGCCGCGATATCACGCTCAAATTCAGACTCAAATGAGTATGAAAGCCCATTGTCTAGTTCAGATAATATAATCGAGGAAGAAACTGAACTATCGGCGAAATATGAGGACGAGTCTGATGACTGTTTCATGGACGCCTACGCTGATGAGCCGTTGGCTGACGAAGAATGGCTTGCCGCGTATGAAAGAAGAAGGGAGGAGGACAAAAACACTTGGAACAACTTACTCGAAGGTGGAATGGTGCTGAAACCGTCAAATCTTGGTACGTTCATTGCGCCATATTTGTCATATATTTCATCAATTTATTTGATGTACAGTATGGTATGGGTTTATTGGTTTATTGTATAGCCTATAGTATCGGTGCAAGTGTGGTAACTGTAATGTCGTTGTAACTGTAAAACCCTAGGGGAATGTTCGACTGTTTCGTGCATAACTTGAACATCCTGGCTTTGGAGTTTGGTCCTGTTTGTCTCAACAGATGGAGTTTGAACACTTTTCAGACACGAGACGGACGTCGATACAATCAAATATTATCAAAAGAAAGGTAATATGAGAGACCAAGCTATTAAAATATTTAGCAAACAACCTTGTCAATATATTTTACCATTCCATTTTATAATAGGTGTCTATGTGTAGTTTAATATTGACAAGGTTGTTTGCTAAATATTTTAACATACTTTGGCCTCTCATATTACGTCCATCTCGTGTCTGAAAAGTGTTTGCCGCTATTAACTCCAAACTTCATCTGTTGAGACAAACAGGACCAAAGCCAGGATGTTCAGTCATGCACGGACTCGGAGGCTGTTAACCTACGACTTCAATCAGTTTAGTGTCGCTCAAAACAGTCGAACATTTCTTATTTCTGTGCAGAAACAACATTCCGTAGGGTTTTACAGTTACAACGGCATCAATACAGTTCTCCCACTAGTTTCACCTATACTACAGGCTATACAATAAACCCATACCATACTGTACATAAAATAAATTAATGAAAGATATGACCAATATGGCGCAATGAACGTACCAAGATTTTACGGATTCAGCACCATTCCACCTTCGAGTAAGTTGTTCCAAGTGTTTATCAGGTAATTTTTTGTGGTTTACACGAATAACTGAAAACCCCGTAGGGCTTATATGCACTTTAATCATAATTATTATCAATCATGATCATAACAATAATAGCAATGATAATCCCAGCATTCATAACAACAATCATAATCATAACAGCAACCATAGCCATAATCATAATGACAATCATAATCATAGTCATAATGATAGTCATAATCCTGATAGTATTCATAATCATAATCATAATCATAGTCATAATGATAGCCATAATCATAATCATAATCATAGTCATAATCATAATCATAATCCTGATAGCATTCATAATCATAATCATAATCATAGTCATAATGACAATCATAATCATAATCATAATCTTAATGACAATCATAATCATGACAATCATAATCTTAATGATAATCATAATCATAATGACAATCATAATCATAATCATAATCATAGTCATAATCCTAATCATAATCTTAATGACAATCATAATCATAATGACAATCCTAATCATAATCATAATCATAATGACAATCATAATCATAATCATAATGACAATCATAATCATAATCCTAATCATAATCTTAATGACAATCATAATCATAATGACAATCATAATCATAATGATAATCATAATCCTAATAGCATTCATAATCATAATGGCTTCATTTACCAAAATGCAATAGTTGCTCGATCCAGTCTTTTTTCAAGATCAGTGGTTAACACTAATTGTTGTCCAGTTCTTAGTACCTTCGTCTTAACTTATTTCTTGTCTGCAGACTCCTATTCACACCTTTGAACCACCACATTATGATGACATCAGTGGTTAACACTAATTGTTGTCCAGTTCTTAGTACCTTCGTCTTAACTTATTTCTTGTCTGCAGACTCCTATTCAGACCTTTGAACCACCGCATTATGATGACATCAGTGGTTAACACTAATTGTTGTCCAGTTCTTAGTGCCTTCGTCTTAACTTATTTCTTGTCTGCAGACTCCTATTCAGACCTTTGAACCACCACATTATGATGGCATCAGTGGTTAACACTAATTGTTGTCCAGTTCTTAGTACCTTCGTCTTAACTTATTTCTTGTCCCCAGACTCCTATTCAGACCTTTGAACCACCGCATTATGATGACATCAGTGGTTAACACTAATTGTTGTCCAGTTTTCTTAGTACCTTCGTCTTAACTTATTTCTTGTCTGCAGACTCCTATTCAGACCTTTGAACCACCGCATTATGATGACATCAGTGGTTAACACTAATTGTTGTCCAGTTTTCTTACCTTCGTCTTAACTTATTTCTTGTCTGCAGACTCCTATTCAGACCTTTGAACCATCACATTATGATGACATCAGTGGTTAACTCTAACTGTTGTCCAGTTCTTAGTACCTTCGTCTTAACTTATTTCTTGTCTGCAGACTCCTATTCAGACCTTTGAACCACCACGTTATGATGACATCAGTGGTTAACTAACTGTTGTCCAGTTCTTAGTACCTTCGTCTTAACTTATTTCTTGTCTCCAGACTCCTATTCAGACCTTTGAACCACCACGTTATGATGACATCAGTGGTTAACTAACTGTTGTCCAGTTCTTAGTACCTTCGTCTTAACTTATTTCTTGTCCCCAGACTCCTATTCAGACCTTTGAACCACCACATTATGATGACATCAGTGGTTAACTCTAACTGTTGTCCAGTTCTTAGTACCTTCGTCTTAACTTATTTCTTGTCCCCAGACTCCTATTCAGACCTTTGAACCACCGCATTATGATGACATCAGTGGTTAACTCTAACTGTTGTCCAGTTCTTAGTACCTTCGTCTTAACTTATTTCTTGTCCACAGACTCCTATTCAGACCTTTGAACCACCGCATTATGATGACATCAGTGGTTAACACTAATTGTTGTCCAGTTCTTAGTACCTTCGTCTTAACTTATTTCTTGTCCCCAGACTCCTATTCAGACCTTTGAACCACCACATTATGATGACATCAGTGGTTAACTCTAACTGTTGTCCAGTTCTTAGTACCTTCGTCTTAACTTATTTCTTGTCCCCAGGCTCCTATTCAGACCTTTGAACCACCGCATTATGATGACATCAGTGGTTAACACTAATTGTTGTCCAGTTCTTAGTACATTCGTCTTAACTTATTTCTTGTCCCCAGACTCCTATTCAGACCTTTGAACCACCGCATTATGATGACATCAGTGGTTAACACTAATTGTTGTCCAGTTCTTAGTACATTCGTCTTAACTTATTTCTTGTCCCCAGACTCCTATTCAGACCTTTGAACCACCACATTATGATGACATCAGTGGTTAACTCTAACTGTTGTCCAGTTCTTAGTACCTTCGTCTTAACTTATTTCTTGTCTGCAGACTCCTATTCAGACCTTTGAACCACCGCATTATGATGACATCAGTGGTTAACACTAATTGTTGTCCAGTTCTTAGTGCCTTTGTCTTAACTTATTTCTTGTCTGCAGACTCCTATTCAGACCTTTGAACCACCACATTATGATGGCATCAGTGGTTAACACTAATTGTTGTCCAGTTCTTAGTACCTTCGTCTTAACTTATTTCTTGTCCCCAGACTCCTATTCAGACCTTTGAACCACCGCATTATGATGACATCAGTGGTTAACACTAATTGTTGTCCAGTTTTCTTAGTACCTTCGTCTTAACTTATTTCTTGTCTGCAGACTCCTATTCAGACCTTTGAACCACCGCATTATGATGACATCAGTGGTTAACACTAATTGTTGTCCAGTTTTCTTAGTACCTTCGTCTTAACTTATTTCTTGTCCCCAGGCTCCTATTCAGACCTTTGAACCACCGCATTATGATGACATCAGTGGTTAACACTAATTGTTGTCCAGTTCTTAGTACCTTCGTCTTAACTTATTTCTTGTCCCCAGACTCCTATTCAGACCTTTGAACCACTGCATTATGATGACATCAGTGGTTAACACTAATTGTTGTCCAGTTCTTAGTACCTTCGTCTTAACTTATTTCTTGTCTGCAGACTCCTATTCAGACCTTTGAACCACCACATTATGATGACATCAGTGGTTAACTCTAATTGTTGTCCAGTTCTTAGTACCTTCGTCTTAACTTATTTCTTGTCCCCAGACTCCTATTCAGACCTTCGAACCACCGCATTATGATGGAGTCCAGTCCCTTGCATTGCAAGGCAATAACCTATTCAGTGGATCAAGAGACAACAGTATCAAGAAATGGGACTTTTCTACACAGCAAGTTCAACAGGTTAGTAACAGAAACTCTCTCCATCTCAAATATAATAAAAAAACTTTAGATGATTCGTCCTATTTTGGCGCCATTACATTTAGCAACTACACACGTAAAAATCTCACAGGCTGTAACAAGATTGCTAGTTCAACATGCCTGTAACAGCATTGTCAACATGATAGAACATGACTGTTAAAATAACAAGACTGTTCAAGCATGTTTCATCATGTTATGACTGGCTTGTTGAATCGACAGCAGTTGTTCATGCATGTTAGAACATGCAAAAACCAGTCTGATAGAACAACCAAGTTCATGGCTGTTGTAACAATGCTGTTCAATCTTGTTATTACTTGGGCCACCTGTGGTGAGCACATGTCTTAAATCCAGCCAACCTCGTTCCCAGGGACTTATCTCCGCTCGAGCGTGGGGGGCGGGTGGCGAGCGGAGATAAGGCCCTGGGAACGAGGTTGAAATCCAGCTTGATTTATGTGTTCGTCATGTTCGTCGTCATGGTCATGTTCGTCGTCATGGTCATGTTCGTCGTTTTTACGTCGAGAGAATGTAATTATTGCGTGGGCGTATAAATAGCGAATTAAAGCGATTTCGGCCAGTTTTATTGTCAAGGAATCGCAGTCTGAAAAGAATTTACGAGACCTGTAAACCCGCAAATTAATGCAAAGATTCTCTCCAAGATAACTGGATGACTGAGAGAAACACAGATGAGAGATTGAAGAAAGAACTCGCAGAACCGTGGACGAAACGTCAACAACAACATATAGTCGAAATTGAAGCGATTTCGGACTTTCATTTCATTGACAATGAATAGCAGTTGGAAAAGTTTACCGAGACCTGTAAACCTGCAAACCTGCAAACCATTGCAAAGATTCTCTCCAAGATGAAAGAAACACAGATGAGAGATCAATCATGAAGACGGAAAGGACAGCCGAAGGGCAGGGAAATATTATTATACTGTGTTGACATTTATCCCGTGAAACTGCGTAATATTAATCATGAAATGGTGTGTTTTTATCCGATTTACATCAATTCTATATCGAAATGATCACTTGAATCTGGTAAATCGAACGCTGTAGGTTTCGTCTACTTAAAATGTGAAGATCAGATGTTATATGAGAAAATGCGTATTAGCGATTATTGAAGCGAGACTCGTCTCTAAAATCAAAGGACATGGCTTCAAGATCTATTCGTCGTTTACCCGATGATTTAATGCTTTTATGTCCATTAAAGCGATGTAATTTCGTAACAGATATGTTTCGTATACCTTGCCGTTGATTTTTATATAAATTTTGACACACAAAGACCTTCAATCGAACAGATATTAGAAAGAATAGCATTGCCGTGTTTACATTAAATTTCGTCTGCGTGTCAGGCGTTCTGCATTTGGGGGGAGGGGCTAGCCTGCGTGTAGACGCCTGATTTTTCTTCGTGCGCTGCACAATGCCTTCAGCGCCTGATTACAGAAATCAATGTATCCTTTGTAATATAAGACAAGTGAGCGGGTTTTCTAATTCCAACTGTCTAACATGCCAACTCATCACGCAATATGCGCGCCATGTCCCTAAAAATAGCCCAAGTTAATGCCTAGCGGGCGTCTTGTTTCATCATGCTCTGACAACATGTTATACTATCATGTTGAACAATGTTGTTCAATACTGTTCAAGACTGTTTAATCATCAGCCATATATGAACAATACCGTTCCAACATCCATGAACAGGCCTGTTGACAACCCTGTTCAAGCTGGCCAGGATCAACCCTGTGCAAGCCTGCCGATGATATCAACCATGTTTTTGGCTGTTAACAGGTAGAAACAGACTGTGCGTTTTTACGTGTGTAATGCTGGCATGTAAAGTTGTAGGACTTAATTAGTTAGTATAAAGTTAATAGCTTGAATATATATTATAATTATGAAATATGTATTATATAATTATAATATATTATAAATATATTTTATAATTATATTTTATTTATTATATTTTATAATTATAATTATAATTATTATAATTTATATTATAAAAATTATAATTATACTAATTAATATAATTATTATTATAATTATTATAATTTATATATTTATATTATATCATTTATAATTTATTATGTATATTGTAAGTGTATATTGTATATTATAATTATAATTATAATTCCGGGGTGTCGCTACTTTCGTTTGGTAAAAATGTGTATCATGACAAATGCTATTATAGACATCATTTTTTTTATTGAAAAATAATTTTAACAAAGTGTTGTTATTGTAATATTTTTATATCGCCATTGGCCCTGCATCTGTACTGCCAGTTGTCTTAAATTGTATCATGAGCGATAGGAGTTAGCTGGAAATAAGTGTCTCACTCAGCAGCATGAATATTACAAGCTGTAATATTAAAGGAACAGTACCCAAAAAATAAATTATTTTTAAATAAAAGTCCTTTAAGTATAATGTATCTGTTATTGTCCTCGAGAAATAACGTTTTCATTCTCGTATTTTATGCTTGTGGATGCCGCCATTTTGTGTCATACTCGATGTACAGCGGGGAGCTTATTGAGTGCAAGGAACAAGAGACAAGCACTCAATGACGTCAAAATTGAAAAGAAAACTACCGCTGTACATCAACTTTGAGCCGTCAAGCTAAAATTCTAAAATGGCGCTGTCCGTCTAGAAGCATAAAATACGAGAATGAAAACGTTATTTCTCGAGTACAAGAGCAAATACCGTGAAACTATTAACATTTCTAAATGTCTTTTATTTCAAACTAATTTATCGCTTTACTACAGTTCCCTTTCAGTTCTCTGCATTTTATCGTTACTTTCGGCAGGTAGTTACTTTCGGGGGTAGTTACTTTCGGGGGGTGGTTACTTTCGGGGGGTAGTTACTTTCGGGGGATAGTTACTTTCGGCGGGTAGTTACTTTCGGGGGTAGTTACTTTCGGGAGGTGGTTACTTTCCGGGGGTAGTTACTTTGGGAACTTTAAGGTACGATATTCGCTGTCGAGCTGCATTATGGGATTTACAACGGCTCGTCTTGTAAATCCCATAATGCAGCTCAGTCTCTCATATCTATTACATAAAGTTCGCTATTGAAAGGCGAGTGTTTCATTGACATGTTCGTGTCTTTAATCTCATTAAACTTGTGTATTTTTAGAACTTAATTTCAGCACACAAGGATTGGGTTTGCTCGCTCGACTTCCTTCGCTCTCATAATGTGCTGCTCAGCGGCTGCCGTGCTGGTGTGTTGAAACTCTGGGAGCCAGAAACCTGTTACCAAGTTGGTGAGTGAAATTAATGATGTTATTGTGCTTGCTATTTCGCCACGTCATAATGCATACATTGGGTGGACAGATTAATTTTATTGATGGATGGATGATGGGTGGATATATTGACGGGCGGTCTGAAGGTTACGGGTTGATGGTGAACGGGCCGAGGATAGACGGACAGACAGATATAGAGACGGGTGGACAGACGGACCGGGTGAACAGATGGATGGTCAGATGTATGGTCTTGATGTACAGTGAACATCTGCAAATAAGAACCTACATTTTAGAAATTGAATACTGTAAAATGTTGGTGTACTAATGAAATAGTGTGGAGGTACTGTAGGTCTAATGATATAATATGAAGAGAGAAATAAGAAAACTTCATCCCTAACCCTAACGACAGTCCTATTTTTGAGATGAGTGGTGATTATAATCTGATTGTTTTATTAGTTTTCTTCTAATCGTTTTAGTTGTAGAGGGCTTTGTTTCTCGTGTTTTTTGTAAATTGAAGACCCGCATTATTGGTGAAAATAATCTTTAATGAGGATACAAACTTCGCCCGAGGGTGGCTTACAGAAGGGTCCTAACATAAGACTAACGAAATAAATACATTAAAAGATAAAAAGATAATACAAATTATACATAGAGATAAGAAAAATTAAAGTATAATTTAAGAATACACAAAGATCAAGTGTGAAAAGATCCTAGTCAAAATTTGTTTTTTAAAGCTTGCTAATGTCGGTACGTCATGTATGGTATTACATATCTTATTCCAGATAGTTGCAGCAAAATTTAGTGTGGTCCAATGGCCCCATCTAGTGTGACCATTTGACTTTATTACGAACATTATTCTTATCCCTAGTGTTAATAGTTATATTGATCAAAATCCTTATCCCCTCGCTTCGCTCATTTCTCATTTCGAAGTTTCGAAATATATATATAATATATATAAATATATATGTAAATATATATAATAAATATATATATATATATAAATATATATATGGTGTTAAGTGAAAGCGGCGAATTTAATATGTATATGGAAATCACTGACTGTTCTGACCGTGTCTCAATAGCTCAAAGGTCAGAGCGCCGAAACGTTGATTCGGAGACCAGGGTTCGATTTCCGGTTGGGGCAGTCACTTTTAAATATATGTAATATATATATATATATATATATATATATATAAAATGGTACGACATCTCCTTATAAGGAAGTAAAATGTCGTCTTGGGTGATCCGTTTGAATCCGACACATAAACAGGTTTTTACGAAGGGCATGCATGTTTGCGTAAGATAATAGGCACGTATGTTATGTACTTATGTACTCGCTAATTCTAAATCTGTTTTCAGAATTGAAAACGGTTAAATATTGACCGAGATAACGTTCAAAATAATATGACGAAGTGACCGGCTAATATAGCCGACTAATTTCTAAGAACATAAACCGTTTTTACGAAGGGTATTCACGTTCTCGTAATATACATTAGACACGTATGTTATGTATTTTGACTCGCTAATTCCAAATCTGTTTTCAGAATTGAAAACGGTTAAATATTGATCGAGATAACGTTCAAAATAATATTGACCGGCTTATAGCGAGTAAAGCCGACTAATTTCTAAGTACATAAACCGTTTTTACGAAGGGTACTCACGTTCTCGTAATATAGTAGACACGTATGTTATGTATGACTCGCTAATTCCAAACCATATTTCAGATTTTAAATCGGTTAAATATTGGCCGAGATAACGTTCAAAGATTTCTTCGACGAAACGGGCTTTAGCAAATTGTGAATTTTTGCAAATACACGGCCACGGCGTGCGAGGTCTGGGCACCATGGATGGCGGATTATTGCGGATTCGTATTTCTAGTATCGGCTATATTCAAAATTGTGCTCTATAAGGGGGTGTTTATATGGAGGAGGACAAGCCCTCTTTACCGAGATCCCGCCTCTCAGTAAAACCATATGTAAAATGTGTTTTCGTTTATATGAGAGGAGATCTATTGGCGAGATCTCGCTATTAACTACCCAGGATCTCGAGGTAAATGTTGTTCGTCTTTGTTTCAGCTGTTTTCTTTTTCTTGTGAAGAAACTGGCGTCACAAAAACTACCGTTGTTTCAGTTGAAATTTGCGACGCGTTTTCACCATCTAAAGTTGGAACTCTTCGCCTAAAATGAGTAATGGTGGTAGTCGGATATTCCGTCGTAAAGTGGCATTGTTATATTTTTTGGTAGTTTGACTCATTTTTAGTACGTTGTATTGCTTGCTAAAAGTTGCGATTTATGGAGATTTTGTGACGTCGTTTACACGTGATCAACTGGTGCCTTAACCAATCAGCACGCTGGAAACGTCACACGTGATCTTAGTTTCCTATTCAGTCTTTCTACTATCCATGCTCCGACAAAGCAGTATTTTCCTTTTATGAAAAGAAAACAGCCTTTTGCTGTTCTTTTAAACGCGTACGAAACTGACGTTTAGTCTGACCGATGTACTCCTGATCACAATCTTAAAAGGGTTCTTATTTAATTAATATTAGAGAGGATTTTAATATTGTCAAATACATATATGGAAAAGGTGACTGCCCCAACCGAGAATTGAACCCTGGTCTCCGAATCGACGTTTCGGCGCTCTGACCTTTAAGCTATTGAGACACGGTCAGAACAGTCAGTGATTTGCCATATACATATTGAATTCGCCGTTTTCACTCGACACCAACGGGCAGACATCGCATTTAACCATAACGTGGAGCAAGGCCTCTCGAGCGCACTTCCCAAAGTAGCGAAGTGATAAACAACTTCTTGTATACAGAGGGCTGTAAGAAGAATAGTTAATATTAGAGAGGATTTAAATATCGTCAAATACATGAGGCCCAAAATGTCAGCCTGAAGTTCTTCTATAGGTGAAATGTTCTTATTATCAGCTGTTTACCGTATAGTTATAACATGTTACTATTCATTCATGGGCAAGTGTCGTTTTTCTTCTCCAAAGGTGAAATCAAGGCTCATCGACATCCTATCAATGCAATTGCCACTAACTCTTCATTCGTATTCACTGCTTCAAGGTAGAATAAGCTAGATCACATCCATAACAATGTACTTTACCGTTTGTTTAGCGTTTCATAGATCACTCTAGACTAATTATGTTTGCGTTTGTGTGTGTGGGTTAGGGTTAGAAAACTGGCTAGGCGGGGGGTTAGTGATATAAAACTGGCTAGGCGGGGGGTAAGTGATATAAAACTGGCTATGGGAGGGGTTAGTGTTAGAAAACTGGCTAGGCGGGGGGTTAGTGATATAAAACTGGCTAGGCGAGGGGTTAGTGTTAGATAACTGGCTAGGCGGGGGGTTAGTGATATAAAACTGGCTAGGCGGGGGTTAGTGATATAAAACTGGCTAGGCGGGGGGTTAGTGATAGAAAACTGGCTAGGCGAGGGGTTAGTGATAGAAAACTGGCTAGGTGAGGTGTTAGTGATATAAAACTGGCTAGGCGGGGTGTTAGTGATATAAAACTGGCTAGGCGAGGGGTTAGTGATATAAAACTGGCTAGGTGGGGGGTTAGTGATAGAAAACTGGCTAGGCGGGGGGTTAGTGATATAAAACTGGCTAGGCGAGGGGTTAGTGATAGAAAACTGGCTAGGTGAGGTGTTAGTGATATAAAACTGGCTAGGCGGGGTGTTAGTGATATAAAAACTGGCTAGGCGAGGGTTAGTGATATAAAACTGGCTAGGTGGGGGGTTAGTGATAGAAAACTGGCTAGGCGGGGGGTTAGTGATATAAAACTGGCTAGGCGGGGGGTTAGTGATATAAAACTGGCTAGGCGGGGGGTTAGTGATAGAAAACTGGCTAGGCGAGGGGTTAGTGATAGAAAACTGGCTAGGCGGGGGTTAGTGATAGAAAACTGGCTAGGCGGGGGGTTAGTGTTATAAAACTGGCTAGGCGGGGGGTTAGTGATAGAAAACTGGCTAGGTCAGGGGTTAGTGTTAGAAAACTGGCTAGGCAGGGGGTTAGTGATATAAAACTGGCTAGGCGGGAGGTTAGTGATATAAAACTGGCTAGGCGGGGTTAGTGATATAAAACTGGCTAGGCGGGGGGGTTAGTGATATAAAACTGGCTAGGCGGGGGGTTAGTGATATAAAACTGGCTAGGTGAGGGGTTAGTGTTAGAAAACTGGCTAGGCGGGGGGTTAGTGATATAAAACTGGCTAGGCGGGGGGTTAGTGATAGAAAACTGGCTAGGCGGGGGGTTAGTGTTATAAAACTGGCTAGGCGGTGGGTTAGTGATAGAAAACTGGCTAGGCGGGGGGTTAGTGATAGAAAACTGGCTAGGCGGGGGGTTAGTGTTAGAAAACTGGCTAGGCGGGGGGTTAGTGTTAGAAAACTGGCTAGGCGGGGGGTTAGTAATATAAAACTGGCTAGGCGGGGGGTTAGTGTTAGAAAACTGGCTAGGCGGGGGGTTAGTGATATAAAACTGGTTAGGCGGGGTGGTTAGTGTTAGAAAACTGGTTAGGCGGGGGGGTTAGTGATATAAAACTGGTTAGGCGAGGGGTTAGTCTCTCTTACAGTCTACTTATTAAGGAACACCAAGTATGGGAGACGAGGGTCGGGGATGGATTGTGTCTTGAAGGTCATTAGGCGGGGGGTTAGTGTTAGAAAACTGGTTAGGCGGGGGGTTAGTGATATAAAACTGGTTAGGCGAGGGGTTAGTCTCTCTTACTAGTCTACTTATTAAGGACATCAAGTATGGGAGACGAGGGTGGAGGATTGGTAGGATTGTGTCTTGAAGGTCGTTAGGCGGGGAGTTAGGGTTAGAAAACTCGTTAGGTAGGGAGTTAGGGTTGGGTTCTAACCCTACAATTACCAATTATTGGTAATTCAAGGTCATTTCACAGTTACTGATTATTGGTAATTGTAGGGTAGGAGGATATACTGGAAACACAGAGAAACACACCACAGGCGTCAGAGTTGGGTTGCTGTGTACAGACCTGGAAACTAGCTAAATCATATATTACGGTCTTTGATTACTCTTAGTTTTTAAAAATAATGAACTATTCTTATTTTCAGCGATCGCCTTATCCGTGTGTGGAAAGCGACAGATGTTTTGGATGAATACCACAAAGTTCACAATAATTTAACAATTCATGCGATACGCCGCGCAATATTTATAATCAACTTTCAAAATATTTACACAATCATTTTCGTTGAAAAAAGATACGTTATTTTAATGTAATATTTGCTCATACATCTATTTTGATAAACTATACCTGTGTATTTAAATAAGCTCGTTGGATTTTGTAAAAAGTTAGTTCGTGTAGACGTTGCGGACAATATGGACAAATGATACTTGATAGATTGATATTTATATGCGATGAATTATTTGTTTAAGAAAAAAATTACGAAAGATGAAAAAAGTATTTGTATTTCTCTGTAATCGTCTATGATTTTCTCTCCAAAATGACGTGCAAAACGTCACGTGACGTCATAACATCAGGTGACGTCATTTTAATGGTTTACGGCACTGGGCCCATAATTTGGTAACTAATTGAACGGCGCCATTTTGGGCAAATTGAAGAGGTATTATGGTTGTCAAAAACTGGTCTACAACCATGCAAACGAACCACGGCGTGCGCATGCGTCCGAGTAAGCACATCCGTGTAACGGTCAATTACTAGTGCCACATGCTTAGTCTCTCTCATGAGTCTATTAATTTAGCACTTAGAATAGGGGTGTCGGTGGACGCGCGGGCTATAGAGATGGGGAGAAAACTACGTAGGCGGGGTGTTAGGATTAGAAAACTCGTTAGGCAGGGGGTTATGGTTGGATATTTGTTGTTTTGAGGATTGGGAACAATTACTTCCGTGGTTGGTTTGCATGGTTGAAGACCAGTTTTTGACAACTATTATACCTCAATTGAAGGGCAAAAGTCTTGGTCCCAGGACTTTTTCTGCAATTCGAGAACCTCGCGATTTTTGCGTTTCTTTTTCACTATTTGTCTATTTGGCGATTAAGCCTGTTATTCTATTGCAACACGATCTCTTCCTTAAATTAACCATTATCCTTAATTTTCAAATTAAGGATAATGGTTAATTTAGTGGCGATCGTGAGAGCCGCACTTGCGTATTTCTCTCACTAGTATATACATCTAGCACCTCAAATAGGGGTGTGGATGGATCGAATTTAAGAATGGAGAGAATTTTGCCGGCGGCTTAGGGTTAGGATCTTTGTTGTGGTTGGGTTGGAACATTATATTAGCCATTATCCTTAATTCAGAGCGATTTGTAAATTAAGAATAATAGTTAATTTAAGGAAGAGACCGGGTTGTCTATTGTTACTTGGGCCATTTTTTTTCAATAAAAGATCAAAATGATTGCTTTAATATCAAATATAAATATAAAATGGCGGCGTTCAATTGGTTACCCGGGGTTGACTTAAATGAAGATTGGATACCCCCCTCTAGTTTTATTTATGATCCTATGGTGATCGCTAGAAAGTATACTTTAAAATAAGGTTTCCGCGGAAAGACTGAAAACTAGTTGTTCCAGGGTTAGTACGAAGGTTAGTACAAGGTTAATATTAGGGTGATGGTTAGTATAAGGGTTTGATTTTGGGTTAGGGTTATATTTAAAACCTTTATACTAAGTAACCGTCACCTTAATATTAACCCTTGTACTAACCCTTGTACTAACCTTGCTACTAATTAATCCTGGAACAACTAGTTTTCAGTCTTTCCGCGTAAACCTTATTTTAAAGATTGCTATCATTGTCTGTTCAGTTCACTGATCTAGAAAAAAGACTGGATCGAGCAACCTATTGTCCACCGATGCCAGAAAATGAAGGCCGAAAAATTTGACAGGCGCCATCACTAAAGGACCAAAGTCGCAGTAAATCTCATATGTACTGCTAGTACGTATTCAATATAAGGAAGTGACCGACGAGCAAATAGAAGGCATTGACGAGCAAATAGAAGGTATTGACGAGCCAATACATGGCATTCGTACCAGCACACTGGATGTGGGATTGTTAACACGTTACGATATGTTCGATTATCCGCTCTTTTTAAGAAAACTACATTCGCTAGCCTGATAAGCTGTAACGCATATTGTAAACAGATAATTTAGCTTTGTTTTAATATATATTGTAGCTTTAGGAGTTGATTATTTCTCAAGAAAACGTTCGTGTCTTTGTTTACAAGATGGTATCCGTTTTGCGAAAATTATATTTTTGGGCATGTTCGATTATCCGCGCTTTTAAAGAGAACTAAGTTTGCTACCGGGATAAAGCTTTACGTATGTTGTAAATAGATCATTTAACTTTCCTTTGATATATTCTATAGCTTTGGGGGTGGTTTATTTCTCAAGAAAACGTTTGCCAAAGGGTTAGGACCTTTGTTGTTTTGGGGTACGAGGGTTCAACGTGTCAGCTATTTGCTCGTTAATTCACTCTATTTGCTCGTCAATGCCTTCTATTTACGATTCCTTATAAGGAATACGTACTAGATACCCCTATCGTAAATCTGGTCGTTTAGAGATTGGGGAGGGGACTAGGGTGAAGGCGGATGGAACGCCTGCACGAAAGAACCATGTTTTTGGATTTCTACGTCCACCAGAAGACGCTAAATTCTGATTGGCTAACTCAACTCATTAGTACTAGGGGTTTCCTGTCAGGAAATAAGCATTTAAAAATGGCGACAAAAAACCGTGTTGGTAGATTTTGCTTATAAAAAGACTGGATCGAGCAACCTATTATCCACCGATGCCAGAAAATGAAGCCCAAAAAATTTGACAGGCGCCATTACTAAAGGACCAAAGTCGCAGTAAATCTGGATCGTAGATTATTTTCGTTCGAAAGCTTTAACTGATCTTCAGTTCGTTGCTGGTCGTTGCTTTAAATAAAAACAGGAACAAAAAGTTGCAACGAGGGAGCTGCTGGCAGGAAAAGATGTTTTGATGGTATTACCAACGGGATTTGGCAAGAGAGTGATTATGGATTCAGTAGATTTACCATACGTTCGTGCGAGCGCGTGATTATAAGTCGGCAGGGGAAGCAGCTATTATTGTGAGTTCGACCTTATCCTTGTCTTGCATAGGCTATTGGGTTAATTACCATTGGAATAAATATGGCATGTGTCAATTAATATTATGATAGCAATAGAGGTCTTCCAGTGGAGTAAAATATTTATCAACAATAATCAGTATATATGCATGCACCATTGCTCATCCACAACCTATAGGGATGTGGTGAATTATTGCAGATATTTTAACATTTTTTGGATATTGTGAGAGTCATTATGAACCATAGCTGACATAATACTGACTATAAGTTAATTATTTAAATCATAAACAATTGATGCAGCTATATGTGACAAGTTAATTCTTTCTTAGTGACCGATGGTAGTATTAACACCAGAAGACTTAAAGTGTATATATATATATATATATATATATATATATATATATATATATATATATATATATATATATATATATATATATATAGTAGTAGATATATATAGTAGTATATGTATATATATATATATATAGTATATATAGTACTATATATATATATATATATATATATAGTTAGATACGCTCTATGACCTTTAGGTCATATTGAGCGCTCTACAGGATGAACCATTGTCGCTTACGCATTGTGCGCACGCTCACTGTTTGAGCGCCCTGGCATGGTTCTTGATGTCCCACATTTTGTGTGCATGAAGGGTGACTGTATATAGCAGTCATCTTCATCCTGCTCATCAGCACTACACTGATGAGGCCCAAAAGGCCGAAACGGTACCGTCTGTAGTTATATATATATATATATATATATATATATATATATCTTTTACAGATGAAACAAATCTTTTTACAGATGAAACAAGTTGTAGCAGACCAGTTTTTGAGGTAAGCGAAAATATATATAATATATATATATATATATATATATATATATATATATATATATATATAGGATATTTCACGGTGGCGCGGAAATATGACTTTTATTTTCGGGTGGTGAAAACAATATTTTACGAACGAGCGCAGCGAGTGAGTAAAATATTGTTTTCAACACGAGAAAATAAAAGTCATATTTCCAAAGCCACCGTGAAATGTTCTTTTTATTATATGGATAAAAGTTCAAGATTTTTTGTAGCTCACCGTACGGCAACAATGTTATCTCTCTCGGCTTGTTTATCGAGGATAAATAGTCGCTGAAGATCGCCAAATCGGACTTAGTCTTTCTTTTTGTGTTCTCATTTTCATTTTCTTCAGAAAACCTTGCCAAATCAGCGTCGGAAACATCGACAAAATGTCGAGAAGTTGCCATATTGTATATCCAAAACAGAAAGGGCAAAATGGCGGGAATTAGCGTGGGTCCCGCGCGAGACGTTCCCGCGTAAGATATGACTTCATATCACACTACCGTAAAATACGGAATATATCAGTGGCATATTTTACGGTATTTTACTAATATCCATATAATAAATAAATAAATATATATATATATATATATATATAGATTTTCCGCTTACCTCAAAACTGGTCTGCTACAAACTTGTTTCATCTGTAAAAGAATATATATATATATATATATATATATATATATATATATATATATATATATATATATATATATAATATATATATATATATATATATATATATATATAATATATATATATATATATATATATATATATATATATATATATATATATATATATATATATACACAATGAAAAATTCAGTTTGAAATAAACTCTCCTATTTGAAAGAACAAAATAATTAATTATAAAGATTGGCATTTACAACTCTTCCATAATTATTATCTCAGTTACATATTAAGATTTGTTTGATATGTAAATCAGAGGTGTAGCCAGACGGTGGGGGGCGTAGGGCCTGGCAGAATTCCTGCCCTCCCCCGCCCTGGAAAAATAAGTGGGCCCCCTGAGAAATGTGTACACATCACGCTGCATAATGACTTATTGAAGAAGCCTGTAAATAGACCTTATTCAAAAATGGATGCTGATTTAATATTATTTTATATGCATATAAATTGACCCTTATGACCTCGTTATCCTGCAAAAAATTCAAAATAATTTTTACTCTAAAACGCGGTCATGAGGGCCAATTTATATGCATATAAATTTCGCAAGGCCGCACCAGGCTGACCCAAAACTTTACCAACCTTAAAACTCCACTTTGTAAAACAAGAACTTTCCAAGGCTCATTTTAACCGCGTAGTCAAATTATGGAACTTTGTCTGCAAATTAGCCAAGCCAAGTAGTTTCACTAGCTCTATGTCATTTAAGAACTTTGTAAGACAGATACTATCTAGTGTATAGCAAAGTGAAAAGGTGGTAAACTGCCAATAATTTTAGTAACGGAATACTGACGTTTCGAGCGGAGCCCTTCATCAGAGTAAGACGAGATGAAATTAAATAAATAGGGCTTATATATATATATATATATATATATATATATATATATATATATATATATATATATATATATATATATATATATATATATATATATATATATATATATATATATATATATATATATATATATATATATATATATATATATATATATATATATATATATATATCTTTTACAGATGAAACAAAATCTTTTTAATAAGACGAGATGAAATTAAATAAATAGGGCTTATATATATATATATATATATATATATATATATATATATATATATATATATATATATATATATATATATATATATATATATATATATATATATATATATATATATATATATATATATATATTTTCGCTTACCTCAAAACTGGTCTGCTACAACTTGTTTCATCTGTAAAAGAATCTTCAGGCAGTATATATAATATATATATATATATATATATATATATATATATATATATATATATATATATATATTATATATATATATATATATATATATATATATATATATATATATACGCGAAATCTATATATATATATATATATATATATATATATATATATAGGGTCGCGGGTTCAATTCCAGCCGGAAGGCCTTGAAGTTGCATTTTTTGCAACTGGTCCCGGTTTGGTGTTAAAATGTATGTATTCCGACACTCGAAATTTTCCTTCACCATAAATCCTTTCAATATGTAGTTTGATCGAGTGAAATGCCAAATATTACCTATAATATACCCAGAATCTTATCCCGGCATTACCACCATATATACAGAACTCGTGACTAGGCTCTCAGCAACGACTTCCGTAGCTCAGTGGTCCGAGCACTGCACTATCGCAGGGTCGCGGGTTCAATTCCAGCCGGAAGGCCTTGAAGTTGCATTTTTCGCAACTGGTCCCGGTTTGGTCTTATAAATGTATGTATTCCAACACTCGAAATTTTCCTTCACCATGCGATGCTAGTGCAGTGCTCTGACCACTGAGCTACGGAAGCCGTTGCCGAGAGCCAGTCACGAGTTCTGTATATATGGTGGTAATGCCGGGATAAGATTCTGGGTATATTACAGGTAATATTTGGCATTTCACTCGATCAAACTACATATTGAAAGGATTTATGGTGAAGGAAAATTTCGAGTGTTGGAATACATACATTTTAAGACCAAACCGGGACCAGTTGCGAAAAATACAACTTCAAGGCCTTCCGGCTGGGCGTAAAAAGTAGCCAATCAAATGCACGGAAGATAAACAAACTAATAATTAATGAGATGCGAAAAGTTAAATCATTTGCTATTTTTACAGTCGATCAGCAAACAGACTGAGGGGGTGGGAGAAATGACAGGTCCAATATTCAAGGGGATTAGGCTATAGTAAAGCAGTAAGAAACAAAAACTTGAAAAGGAATGAAAGTGCATAAGCTAATAATATAAAAGTTTAGTTATCTTCTATTTTAATCCTCTCATCCCAACCACACTAAGCAATCCATCCCTTACTCTCAATTCTTGCGTCTTCGCCGCTTATGTAGCGACGGCCAAGATTTTCAAGCCAAAGCAATGGAAATGAGATATTTTTTTGTTCAACTGGTTACCCTACCAACCTTCTAGACCTCGCCGTTTAGAAAGCTTTTCTCGTCCCCCGTTTAGACGCCCTTGAACCACCTGTGGAACTAGTTTCAAACAATAAAATTCCTCTAGTTCTAACATTTCATCCTTTCAATTTTAATGTTAAATATATTATCAATCGGAATTTTCACATTTTACAAAATGATCCTGAGACGTCAGCCATTTTCGCCGATAACCCTTTGGTATATATTCGCCGTAATAGAAACATTCGTGACTCCTTAGTACATAGTGCCCTTAAACAAAATACCTCGGCACCAGCGGGAACATTTTCTTGCGGCCGTTCCCGCTGCAACACATGCCCTTTTCTCAACCTCACTACAGTTAATACTGCCCCCAAATTCGACCACACAATCCATCATACTTTTTCATGCAGGTCCACCAACATCATTTATTGCATTTCTTGCGATAAATGCCCTAAAATCTACATCGGTGAAACTGGGCGACGCCTTTGAGACACATTTGCTGAACATCTTCGTTCCGTGAGGAACAATGATGGTGACAAACCTGTAGCCCGCCATTTCAACTGCTCTAACCATTTGATTTCAGACATGAAAGTCTGTGCCATCCTTCCCATCTCAGGTGGTAACGATAACCACAAACGGCAAGAGAAGCGTCTCATTTTTAAACTTGGCACCACACATCCACTTGGTCTAAACGAAAGTTTTTCTTTTATTTAATTTCCTACAATTTTTTTGTTATTTTAGTTTGATTGGAACTTTTTTATTATTAGCTTATGCACTTTCATTCATTTACAAGTTTTTATTTCTTACTGCTTTACTATCGCCTAATCCCCTTGAATATTGGACCTGTCATTTCTACCACCCCCTCAGTCTGTTTGCTGATCGACTGTAAAAATAGCAAATTATTTAACTTTTCGCATCTCATTAAATATTAGATTGTTTATCTCCCGTGCAGTTGATTGGCTACTTTCTACTTGTGACACCCTATTGGCATATATTTAGTCCCGTTCGCGTTGTCCCTTTTGGATCTCTTGTTGTTGTCTTAATTTTTCATGGCAATAATTGTTATCCAATGAAAATAATTATTATTATTAAAAACTTCCTCTACTGCTTTGCTACCGCGGTTGGCAATGAACTCCGCCAAATCAGTATTACCCTCTTTCTTTTGTTGATTGGCCAAGACAAGAAGTTCCAATCGGGTTTTTATTCGCTTTGCAACAGCAATATGGAAGACATCAAAAATACTTAAGCGTTTCAGCTTACGCTTACGGTCACTGTATTGCGTAGTTTCTGCCAAATCATTTCCTCGAATAGCCAAACTTGCGCTGGTAGTGACTGGATATCCAGCATTGGTAAGGTCAGGGTGAGCTTCTGACTCAAATACTCAATATACTGTTCATCTTCCTTGGTGGTGTAACGCCAGGCAGAATAGTAGTTCACATGTATACCACTGCAGTTGACGTTTATCCCATGTGTTTGCTCGATGTAATTTCTTATCTTCAACTATCTGCGACGCGAATCGAGTTTTACGGCCATATGAACATGAAAAAGAGTTTCCTATATGATGGAGCATCTATATGGAACTCTTTGCCCATGGAAATAAGAGAGAGCAAGACCCTGACATGTTTTAAAAATAAAATCGCTACTCATATCCTAGAGTAAGTGTTATGTAAGTAAAATAGGAACATATTGTAAATAATACATTCTTTTAAATAACCTTTGCATTAAGGAGGATGCTACAGTCTTCCCAGGGTGCTTTACCTTGGGGCGGAGGGTTCTGGGGAGGCTTCAATATCCTCCTTTCCTTTCCTGTTTTATAGTAGTGTACACGCCCATCGTGGAAATCAGCTTTTGTTGTCGTTGTAAGCGTGCTTAAATAAAGTTTATCATCATCATCATCATGAAAGTGTACCCCTCTAACAGGGTGAGGTTCCATACTACAAACCCATTGCAATACACGAGAAGTTGAACAAGGATCTGCATTTTGAAAAGCTTCCAACACTAATGTGGAGAAAAATTCCCTTTTTGGTACTAGTGAAAGGACCAATCTCGCGTTTTTTGGCTGTAAATCCTGGGAGTCTCCTATCTCCGGTATGTCATCTTGTTCTCCATCGACTCCATGGCTTCATTCGCAATGGTGCATAAACAAGCATAAACGATAATAGATATGGCTTTCAGTGACCTCATTTTCCTATTTGTCTTGTTATTCCGAAGGTAATATGGGGATAGTGTTGTTGGAAAGAAATGATGCCGTTAATTTGAAGAATATTAAAAAGAGCGAAAAAGTCCGAACCAACCAAGGAAATTGAATAGATTACAATAAATAAATTTCACTTCAAAGAAAGAAAATATTGCATAGTATGATTTATTTGAAGTGTGTACTATGATCACTACCTTTCTGTGTCGGGTAGTTGTAATCTGAGTTATAAAAATACTTATTTGCATAAAATAATTTTTCGGACAATCCTTGTGTATATATATATAAATTAAACTCTTAAGTCTCTCTCTCCCTCTCTCTCTCTCCCTCTCCACTCTCTCTCTCTCTCTCTCTCTCTCTCTCTCTCTCTCTCTCTCTCTCTCTCTCTCTCTCTCTCTCTCTCTCTATATATATATATATATATATATATATATATATATATATTGTCAAATATATTTTTGGAAAAAGTGACTGCCCGAATTAACGTTTCTGCGCTCTGACCTTTGAGCTAATGAGACACGGTCAGAACAGTCAGTGATTTTTCCATATACATATTAAATTATTATATTAATTAAATATATATATATATATATATATATATATATATATATATATATATATATATATACAGCAGATTGCAAAAACTATGGCAAACGAGATATCAACATATAAACATATCGGGTGCATTGTGGGAATGGGGCCATCAACTAATTTGAATATTGTCATTTTGTTTTACATTTATTGGTCCGCTATTTGCCTGAAAGGAATGTATAGCATAACAAGCTCGGTATAAAAAACATGAACTGCTTATAAAGTAGTGTTACATGCATATAACTATATATCGCTTATAGAAACCTGTGAAACTTCTTGGGCTTTTCATTTCTTTATGATCTTTGTCAAGGATATAACTATACCGTAATGACTTACGGTATACTATCTCAAGGGAATCGAGAACAACCAGCTCATTACCATGAAACAATACAAGGTTAATAGCGTAGCGCACAGCTTCTATTTTTAAACCCAAACTGCGGACAAACAAAATAAAATTAAGTTTGAAGAATTCCCAAATGACCATTTCCTATTGTTTAGGACCGGCTATTTTTATAAAACAGCACTTATCATTCCTTTGTCTTTGAGTTAACCAAGTTAAAATGCAAAGTGGGTTTCTTTTGAATTTTAATGACAAAGCCAAATTAATTAACCTACTTGCTTAATAGCGGAGCGCACAGATGACGTTAGGTTGTTGATGTTTGTCCGCATTTATGGTTCAAAAATAAACAATAGGAAATGGGTCATTTGGGAATTCTTCAAACTTAATTTTATTTTGTTTGTTCGCAATTTGGGTTTAAAAATAGAATCTGTGCGCTACGCTATTATTATTAACCTTGTATTGTTTCAAGTAATGAGCTGGTTGTTCTCGATTCCCTTGAGAACAGTAAACAATACAAAAACGCAGGAAAACGTTTCCGTGTGTACGGGGCCTTATAAGCTATAAACAGGAAAACGATTTATTATAAAATTATGTAAACGATGGATTTAGTTTGGCGATTGATAAAAACCTGCGTGATAACCGATTGGCAATTCGTGAACACAGATAACCTCGTCGATGATATGTCAAACTTTTTGTTACCGCGGCCTTCCACAAAATACCTGCATTTGAAATTAGTGGTGGTTGCCGGTGCGATTTTACTTTGGATGGTTTTCCGGT